>SJYW01019866.1:81368-102261 GCA_006410735.1 Raphicerus campestris | reverse complement strand
AGGAGAAATATCAATAACCTCAGATATGCAGATGACACCACCCTTATGGCAGAAAGTGAAGAAGAACTAAAGGGCCTTTTGATGAAAGTGAAAGAGGAAAGCAAAAAAGTTGGCTTAAAGCTCAACATTCAGAAAACAAAGATCATGGCATCCGGTCCCATCACTTCATGGGAAATAGATGGGGAAACAGTAGAAACAGTGTGAGACTTTATTTTGGGGGACTCCAAACTCACTGCAGATGGTGACTGCAGCCATGAAATTAAAAGATGCTTACTCCTTGGAAGAAAAGTTATGACCAACCTAGAGAGTATATTCAAAAGCAGAGACGTTACTTTGCTGACTAAGGTCCATTTAGTCACTCTATGGTTTTTCCTGTGGTCATGTATGGATGTGAGAGTTGGACCGTCAAGAAGGCTGAGTGCTGAAGAATTGATGCTTTTGAACTGTGGTGCTGGAGAAGACTCTTGAGAGTCCCTTCGACTGGAAGGATTTCCAACCAGTCCATTCTGAAGGAGACCAACCCTGGGATTTCTTTGGAAGGAATGATGCTAAAGCTGAAACTCCAGTACTTTGGCCACCTCATGCGAAGAGCTGACTCATTGGAAAAGACTCTGATGCTGGGAAGGATTGGGGGTAGAAGGAGAGGGGGATGACAAGGATGAGATGTCTGGATGGCATCACGGACTTGATGAATGTAAGTCTGAGTGAAGGCCTGGCGTGCTACAATTCATGGGGTCGCGAAGAGTCAGACACGACTGAGAGACTGAACTGAACTGAGCGAAAAACAGAACAGCCTCTGCCTCATTCAGCAAAATCAAGTTCACTTTTTCAAAATGTGAACATTCTGAAACTGTGTGTTCTTAGTCACTCAGCTGTGTCCGACTCTTTGAGACCCGATGGGCTGTGGCCTGCTAGGCTACTCTGTCCATGGGGATTCTCCAGACAAGAATACTGGAATGGGTTGCCATGCCCTCTTCCAAGGGATTTTCCCAATCCAGGGATCAAACCGAGGTCTCACACTGCAGGTGGAGTCTTTACCAGGTAAGCTACTAGGGAATGTTTAAAAATCAATTAAATTAATACTTTACCCAGTAACAATCATGATACTGTCTACCCAGGCACAAAGGTGTTACCCCCGGCAACATATCTGGAGCATCAGATTCCATCCATGAATCAAAAAGCCATTTGAAAACCATGTGAGGAAGGACAAGGAACCCCGATAGTTCACAGAAGACTTTCTGTTGACACACTCTGGCAAGACCCACAACCCTTCTGCAAAAGGATTCAGAAGGAGTAAGACAATGTTAAGTTCTACAAAGTAACTGTAACCATTCTTTCACTTACAGTTCCCTTTTCAGAGGTTGTGGCTCCACAGTTAGACACCCACAAATTCCCTGCAGCTTCTCCTTTGATGCTTCAAAAGGTGAAAGTCTAATTGCTCTCCTATCAAGAGTAGGCTTTATCTAATAACTCACTGCTAAGGACCGTAACAGAAGTAACGGTATGTGACTTCTGAAACTAAAAGATCTGACGGAACCCTCCTTACCTGCTCCCATAGATCACAGACTCTGCAGAAAGGAACTACCAGTGCTGTTAAGACACTCAAGCATCTCCAGGAAGCATGAGGGATTCTCCTAATAGCAAAGTGAGTGGGCCATGTTGAAAGTGGGTTCTCCAGTCCCAGAAAAGCCTTCAGATGACTGGACAGTATCTTCAGAGCAACCTCATGAGAGATGCTAAGCCAGAACCACCTATGCTAAATTAGTCCTGAACTTCTGACCCAGAAAAACTATGAGACAGAAATATTTGTGCAATAAATAGTATAATATGCATATCTTTCTCTCTTAATGACACATAGAATAATGCATCTTACGATAATGGTATCTTACAGGTCAATAAAATGCAGCAGTTAATTTTCAATTATTTTACTTAGTTGGACTCCTTAGTTACTCCTTGGACTGCAAGGAGATCCAACCAGTCCATCCTAAAGGAAATCAGTCCTGAATATTCATTGGAAGGACTGCTGCTGAAGCTGAAACTCCAATACTTTGGCCACCTGATGCGAAGAACTGACTCAGTGGAAAAAAGAGTTTCCAGATGAGTTTCATCAGTTTCCTGATGCTGGGGAAGATTGAAGGTGGGAAGAGAAGGGGACAACAGAGGATGAGATGGTTGGATGGCATTACCGACTCAACGGACGTGAATCTGAGTAAACTCCAAGAGCTGGAGATGGACAGGGAGGCCTGGGGTGCCGCAGTCCACGGGGTCGCACAGAGTTGGACACGACTGAGCGACTGAACTGAACTTGGTTGATTCTGTGGCTCCATTGCACTTAGCATAGAAATCCATACTTCTTACTTCAGTACTTCCTTCTGCGCTGCTCTTCTGCTTAGAACACATCCTCTGCTTCCTCCTGGAAACCGGTGACCCATCTCAGCCAGATTACATGCCTTAGCTCATCTAGTATTCCAGTATATGCAGAACCTAATCTATACCACACACATGTATTATCATTACCCATTTCTTCACTGAATTAGTAATTGAGTAATTTCTATACTAACCAACTTTGAGTGAGTTATCTTTTTCTAAACATACTGGAGATGCAGAGTTCTAAATATATATAAAAGGGTTTACTCATCTTAAAGGGAAACAATACTAGAGAAAACCTTTTTATAGTGGTCAAATAGATATTCTTCAACGTATCATTGACCAAAACGTCTGGACAAAGGAGATGTCTATGTTTAATCTCTTTGCACATATATCAGCTCTCTTTTTCATACTGTTCTCAACTTTTAAAAATGTTTAAATAGACACATATTACAATGTATATGAATGTCTCAAAATTTACACATACAAATCTGTTCATATCAGAAATGCTTTTGTGAAAACTAGTATTTCAATTTTTAAAAATTATTTTATTTTCAATTGGAGGATAACTGCTTTACAATGTGGTCTTGGCTTATGCCAATACATCAAGGTGTATCAGCCATCAGTTCAGTTCAGTTCAGTCATGCCTGACTCTTTGCAACCCCATGAACTGCACCACACCAGGCCTCCCTGTCCATCACCAACTCCCAGAGTCCACCCAAACCCATGTCCGTTGAGTCGGTGATGCCATCCAGCCATCTCATCCTCTGTCGTCTCCTTCTCCTCCTGCCCCCAATCCCTCCCAGCATCAAGGTCTTTTCAAATGAGTCAGCTCTTCACATCAGGTAGCCAAAGTATTGGAGTTTCAGCTTCAACATCAGTCCTTCCAATGAACACCCAGGACTGATCTCCTTTAGAATGGACTGGTTGGATCTCCTTGCAGCCCAAGGGACTCTCAAGAGTCTTCTCCAACACCACAGTTCAAAAGCATCATCCCCTCCCTTTCGAGCCTTCCTCCCACCCCACGCCTATCCCACACCTCTAGGTTGTCACAGAGCCCCGGGCTGAACTCGCTGTGCTATACAGCAAGTTCCCAGTAGCTCTGTCCTTCACACATGGTAACACATATCAGTCAGTCAGTTTAGTCGCTCAGTCATATCTGACTCTTTGCAATCCCATGGACTGCAGCATGCCAAATTAATGGACATGAATTTGAGCAAGCTCTGGGAGATGGTGAAAGACAATGAAGCCTGACATGCCACACAGTCCATAGGGCAGCAAAGAGCTGGACACGACTGACCGACTGAACAACAATAAAAAAGACTTCTTCTTATATTATAAATAAAACCTTTTATCTATCATGTTTTCAACCTTACTAGTCCAAACCTGTTGTTCTTCTAAATCTGTAGATTTTCTTTTAACAATTTAATATTTTCTGATACAGAAAATTTACTGATTTTTTAATATAATCAAACATGCCTACTGTTTAAACCTCCATGTTTCCAATCCTAGTTGAAATGAACTTTGCTCAATTCTACATTAATATATTATAAAAGACTGCCTCTAAAGATCATTTCTATTTTTTAGATTTAAGTCTTCTATACATTTGGGAACATTTCTACACACAACTGAAGAGTCCAGTATTGTTACACAGTCATTTATGAATAACAAAAACATTTTATACATCTCTAATCAGCAGTGTTGAAAAGTTGGTGAAATTTCAGCTGATTCAAGATTCTTTATTAGAATATTTTTGGAATAAGGTAAAAAAATACAAACACTTATTATGTACATATCCATCATATCTATAAATTCCTGACTAGTTCACTTTAGCAAACATATTGTCTCAACTTAAAAATCTGAATAAATCAAGGAGGCATACTTCCATGAACTAAAAGTCAGAAGGCCCAATCATGATTAATTTCAGTGAAATAAAATAATCCCAAAAACAAACTGTAATTCAGTATACATCCATACAACACCTATAATGCAAAGGGAATTTTTATGTTAAATTGAAAGCATTTTAGCAGATATGCCCACCTGTGGTACACAGCATTCCTTATATTGCTATTACCATTACATAAAGGAAAAACAAGGCAGATCTCTGAGTCAGAACAGATATTAGAAATAGAGCTTTGGGAAATTATAACCTGATGTTGTTCTAATATCCAGATGCAGCAGATAAGCCCAAGGTATTAAGTTGCTTCTAATATTCTATATATTACTATAATTTTCATTATAACGTAACTTTTTTTCACTATATATCTACCTTTTTTCATGAAGTGGAATGCTTAATCCTGGTTCATGACTTATTCCAACACTGTAAAACATTCTAACCAGCTGCCTGTTTTCTGGCTTCTAGAATTTTCTGCTTTTCCAAAAGGTTCCCTGGACTCTATGGTGCCAGCCAAAGCCCCATACAGAACACCCTTTAACAATACAGGCGGCAGGCAGACAGGCACCAGGACTTTCCTCCATCTGATACACAACAGCTGCACCCTTCCACATCTGCTCAGAAAATAAAGAATTCTACATCCTGTTTTCTTCTTCCTTTTTGAAACAATCACTTTTGATCTCCCTGCAATTTGTTATCAGAGATGGCATTTTGCCTGCAGCAGTTTTCAGGGAACTCCTGGTGTGCGTGCACACCCACACCAAGATCTCCAGCTCAATCCCCAAAGTCCTCGTGTGAATTCCAATGCCATGCACAGCTACCACTGCAAGGAGCACCGCGCAGAAGGTGGTTATTTCTGGTTCAGGGTCTCATCTCAGCACAGGGTGAGAACTCTGAGGGGCAGGGCCTTCCCTGTGTGCCTCTCAGAGCCCCTTCAAGCACTGGACCCAGCATTGGTAAACCTCAGGCGCTGACAGCACAAATACACCAGACTGTAAAGCCCTTCCAGGGAAGGGTCTCGACTCATCATCTCTGTGATCCCAGCAATCTGCCGGGTCCCCATTTCACTTACTAATTTAATAAGCACTTCAAACCATCACTAACTCCGAACACTGGACAAGAGGCTTTAAAGATTTAATGGCAACAGAATTCTGAGAAAATTTCCCTTTCGGAAAATGTTGTGCTTGCTCATTTTAAAACAAGAAAATACATTTCCTCAGAAAAGCCATTTCCTTCATTAAGAATTTAATGCTAATGTTCTTCACGTGCTTGTTGCAATCTTCCACATAAAGCTTACCTAGTAAAAATATTTCAAACAAGAGTGCTCTAATTAAAACAAATTAAAGTCACGCTTTCATCTGGGAATTAAAATAAGTACTCAGAACAACGAAGTGCAGCAAAAGAAGTAACTGACATTTGTTTCTAGCTTCGTAAAGTGTATTACTTCATAAAGGAATCAGCTTTGCTTTTTTTCTGTTCAAAATATTTTCTTTTGTGTAGCATCAACAAAGTTTCTGAACTGTTTGAGGTAGATATGCAAAGAAAATTGTAGCTACAAATGTTAAAGAAAATCAAGATTAAAAAGTTGGACAGTAAAAACAATCTACACTCAAACATCAAGGCCATTATACAGACAAGAGGCGAGATGTGGTCACAAAGGGAAACCAAATATAATACTATAAAGCTATGTTCCCGCTGACAAGAGAGATGTGGCATGAGAACAGCAGAATGAGAGAGATTCAGCTCAGCTCAGTCCCTCAGTTGTGTCTGACTCCTTGCGAGCCCACGACTGCTGCATGCCAGGCCTCCCTGTCCGTCACCAACTCCTGGGGCTTGCTCAAACTCTTGCCCATCATGTCGGTGATGCCATCCCAGCATCAGACTCTTCAAATGAGTCAGCTCTTTGCTTCAGGTGGCCAAAGTATTAGAGTTTCAGCTTCAGCATCAGTCCTTCCAATGAATATTCAGGACTGATTTCCTTTACGATTGTCTGGCCGGATCTTTTTGCAGTCCAAGGGATTCTCAAGAGGTCAGCTAAAACCTACATCTACTAAGGCCATTCACTCAGAAGCTACTAAATGTGCTAAAAATAAATAAAACTGTTTTAAGACCTAAAGAACCAGTTCTCAAACCAGATCAGAGACATTCTTGTTTAAAACTGTCAGAAGGGCAAATTCTTCAGCTCTGTACAGATCTACTGAATCAAAAATGTTATGGTTGGGGTCTTCCAGGTCATTCTGACACAGACTTGATTTGAGGACCGTCAGCCCAAACTACTGCATGAATACATCCAAAATTAAGGACAGAGTGTCAGACAATTTTGGTATAAAGTTCACAGGAAAAGTAAACACGCTAATCAAGATAAATATTAGAAGTTATTAGGATAATAAAGATTAGAAGACACTAAATGTACAAAATTTGGCATGTCCATACAATAGGAAACATACTGAAACATTCTACAGCATGGATGAATCTTTAAAACATTTGTCTAAATGAGAGAATCCAGACATAAGAGGACTGCACACATACAGTTCCGTTCATATCAAATATCTAGAACAGGTAAATCTACAGAAACAGAATATACTAGTGGATAAGGAGTTAGGGGAAGGATATTAAAAGGTATGGGTTTTTTTTTAGAGTGATGGAAACATTCTAAATACTAGAATTTTAGATGGATAAATATTCTCTGAATAACTATCCATAGTTATTCTCTGGTGATGGATGATAGAACAGTCTCTGAATAGTCTAAGACCACTGAATTCTTTAATATGTTAACTTTATGATATTGAAATTATATCTAAGTTGTTAGATATAACCGAGTGGACCAATGCGGGTCAAATGGCAACTGCATAGGAAAGCACTTCATGGAGTGACCGACTGTCTTCTAAAGTCCCTGCGCCATCTCACATTTCCACCAAAGCATATGGGAGCACTATTTCACACTCTCACTCGCCCTTTACCTCTCTGATTCCAGCAATCTTGTTGAGTACAAGGAGGTACCTCGCAGTTTCTTCATCTGTGTTTCCCTGCTGGCTAACGATGCGGTGCGTCTTTCCATGTACATGTTGGCCGTGTGTCTATCTTCATCGGAAAAGTGTCTATTTGGACCCTTTGCACACTTTTCAATTGGGTCATGTATCTTCTTCTTGAGTTGTAAGAGTCCCTGATATATCCTGTACATATGTCTCTTCTCAAACATGTGATTGGCAAATATTTCTTCCCATTCTGTGGGTTATCGTCTCACTTTCATTGAAGGGTCCTTTAAAACCAAACGTTTCACTATTTTTGTTAAGTATCTCCTGAAAACATCAGCTTTGAATTCACTCTTTAATTTTTATTAAGATACTGAGTATTAACATATGGAAAACACAGTTTATACTGGGGAAGATTTACAAGATTAGGAAAGATGCTATACACCCTACACAGAGATGACACACGATCACCTGGGAGAAACATGTCTGAACCGTCCAAACAGCATTTGGAGTCAGCTGTTTAAATGTAAAAAGCAAGAGTTCTGTGACAACTTTACTAACAGAAATAATATTAACTTACCACTTTCACAGCAGGGAAGATAATAAAAAATACAAAGTCTACAAAATGAAGCCTTCATGTGTTTTCCACATTTTACATTTGAAATACTGTGGACTCTACAAGGTGATTTTCCTTGGCATACAATATACAGAGCTCTCATGTTAGCAAAGACTCAGAAGACAATATAATAACGTTCTCCGAAAAGAAACTGGTTGTGGATATCTTGGAAGTCTAAAAAAAAACGGAAACCGGTGTCTACCAAAAAATGAGGAGGTCGGATGGAACAGCTAGCCGACAGACTAATTTCCTCAAGAGGGAAATGCAGGGCATGAAATAACAGTAAACAAACTGGCACAGACTGGCAGGCTGACGGCAAGAAAGGCGAGCAGGTAGGCAGAGGGCTGAGTAACAGAAATTCTGTTCAAGGTGACGCAAGGTGTGGCGCTAAGGCCCAAAAGGAGAGGCAGAAGCCGAAGACCTCAGCGGCTAGGAGTCTGCTTGAGAAGATGACATGTATGAGCACGGACGGTAAACAGTGTTGACTGTAAAAGCCCAGAAGCCCAAGCAATCAGAATTTGACTGTGCAGGTAGTGGTGGCACCTTCAAAGCTGAGGGACCTACCCAAATGGCCTGTCTAAATGAATCTAAAGGGAGGGCAGCAGAGCAGGGGGGATTGAGAAGCACAAACTATTAGGCATGAAATAAGCTACAAGGATACACTGTCCACAAGGGGGATATATTTTACAATAGCTATAAATGTAGTATAACCTTTAAAAGGCTACTGTAGGTCACTACTGTACACTTGTAACCTACATAATATACAGTAACTGTACTTCAATAGAAATTTTTAAAATAATAAACAGGATACATAGGATATGGAGAGAAAATGATCAGAGGGAGGCAGATAATTCTGAGGACAACGCCAACCAACAAGGACAGGATTAGTACCTCAAAGAGATTAACTGCTGAAGCTGAAGCTCCAATACCTTGGCCACCTGATGTAAAGAACTGACTCAGAAAAGACCCTCATGCTGGAAAAGACTGAAGGCAGGAGAAGCGGTCAACAGATGAAGAGATGGTTGGATGGCATCACTGACTCAATGGACATGAGTTTGAGCAAGGTTCGGGAGTTGGTGATAGACAGAGAAGCCTAGCGTGCTGAGGTCCATGGGGTTGCAGAGTCGGACATGAATGAGTGACTGAACTGAACTGACATTAATTGGCAGGAAAATGAATTAATCAGTATATGGAAACACTGTAAAGAAAAAAACAATAGGGATATTTTTAAAGTTGAAAAAAGAGTACAGGGTTAAGGCTGGCTTCAGAGTGAACCTTAGTGATTAATAAAGGATGTTAAGTCCTCAGAAGTTCTGAATTTAAGAGAAAGATGAGGTGGTTTCTAATGTGCTAAGTACCTGAGAGACATATATAGAGATATCTATATGGTGGAGAGCATATTTCTGGCCAGGAATAACAGCTGTCATCAGTTAGCAATTAGAAAACAAATATTAATCCAATATTGAATGGTGAAAACGAAAACAATTCTATTAAATGTAATTCCCCATGAAAAACACCCATGCTGCTTGATGAAAAGTGCCTATTGCAGCTCTCCAAGAAGTTATGAAGCAAAGCTGGGGAGCAGACAGGGAGGAGGTGACACGTTGCTTTTCAAGTCCTGCTTATACAATTACTGAAGGTAACAAAGGAGTTGGAAGCAGAGAAAAACTGAAGGGAGAAACACAGTCTCCATTTCTGACACTGTATGTTTTAGTGGCTAAGCAGTGTCCAACTCCTACAACCCATGGACTGCAGCCTGCCAGGCTTCTCTGTCCATGGGATTTTCCAGAAAAGGATACTGGAGTGGGTTGCCATTTCCTTCTCCAGGGGATCTTCCCAACCCAGGGATCAAACCCGGGTCTCCTGCATTGCAGGCAGATTCTTTACCCACTGAGCTACAAGGGAAGCTGAGCCACTTCTGACATTAGTGTCCACTTAAAACCTGATTCTTTATTAACATATACACACAACTATAGACAAACTAGAAAACCACAAAGGACCTACTGTATAGCACAGGGAACAATACTTAATATTTAGCAATAACTTACATGGAAAAGAATCTGAAAATAGATATAAATGTATAACTGAATCACTCTGCTCTACATATGAAAGTAACACAACAGTATAAATCAACTATACTTCAATCTAAAGTTAGTTTATTTTTTAAAAAACCTGATTGTTTCTTATGATTGCTGTTCCTGCTGTGCTAATGAATTTAAATCTCATGAAAGGTCTTCTCGCTTTATTTACTAGTATACTATACAATGCTTATCTCCAAAAGCTCAAAGGAACAGTGGCTCATACAGCCTTATCAGCCTTATAAAGTCTGTTCAGGAAATAGCCCATTTCCCTAATAAAATAAAGAAAAGTGAATTTTTGATATTGGAAAATGTTCTCTGACTGCAAGTGTAGGATTTTTTGCTTTGGTTGTTGTTTTGGGATATGCATATTGAGGAAAATTTGTATTTTTCCCTTCATAATACTAGTGAACTTACTTTCTAGATATTCAAGAGTAAAAATGGGTTTTCTAATTCTTTAATTTCCTTCAGTAGTATTAACATAAGTTATCAGTTTAAGAAAGTTTCTAACAGTTTAAAAATTAAAAGTACCATCATCATTTATTATGTCATCTAAGGTGCCAAAGTAAGATCTTAATCATTCCAAATAAGAAGGGGAGTAAAAAAGAAAAAGAAAATGGATGAAGATCATGCAAACTTGAAGATGCTGATCAGAATTTCACAAGTTAATGAGAAACAAAAACATGCCTGTTTACTGCTGTTATAAGAAGATAAAAGTAAGTGGTAAACACCCATTAGCTTGTTTCGGAAAAATGTTTCTTTTATTTACGATCCTGAAGCTGAAAAATAGAGTATTTGCAAAGGTCAAATGAAATAAAAATAATGACAGCACCCAATTAATCAATCAAGTATAATAACCACTTACTTTTATGAACCAAACGTCAATTAGATGTCATCTTAAGGCTCTTTTGATAAATATAAGAAACAAAAAAGAATACAGGTTGTAACAAAAAGTTCAGCAATAAATCTTCTTCTATATATTTTTAAGTTCACTCTATTTTACAATTTTTCCATTCCATGGCTGTGAAAAACCTGCTAGTTATCTCTAATTTCTCCTCATTTATTTTATTGACATATTTACCGTTTGCCTTAAAATAAGTTTCAGAACTATACTGGTATCATCCATAAAACTGAAAGGAAAAAAAAAGTTCAATTCACTACTAACAAATTTTACTAGATACACTATCCATGTACCACAATCAATAAATTGTGTTTTAATTTTTATTCCAAACTGAATATAAAAGGCAGGTGACAGTATTATTAGTTCAGCATTCAAATTTTTTTTAAAAAAGAAAAAAAGAGAAAGACACCACCACCAACAGCATGACAATATAAAAATGTGAAAAGGGGAAACAAAAGCCTCGCTGGCAGGCAGAAGTAAATTCCACATTGACTCTAAAGTTGAAATGCAGCAGCAATATCCATTTCCAGTCTGTTCCAACAAGCTCCCAACAAGGATTAAAAATCCTCGTATAAAATAATAGTGAATGTCCCTGACACAATGAGGATCGAATAGTAAATATAACTGAAATCTGCTTCAGTGTCAAAAGATCTCCCAGTACCAAGGTCAACATTAAAAATATGAAGTCTCATTAGTCTCACAGTGTGGAGACAGAATAAAGCAAAGTGGGTAACTCTCTACCAAGTTTTTTTCACACTGATTGGAAGTCTGACATTTATGGTTTGTAACTTCTAAAAGTCAGGCTAGCAGAAAAAATTTTCAGTTTGAGGAGATATACAGTGAATGAATCAAAACTCATTATACCTACAACTGTTTGAATAAGAGACTGCATAGCTGTTTTCCTTCCTGAAACTTGAATGTCAATTGTGCCTAATAAAGAATAAAACATCCACATTCACATCTGATTCTCAATTTTTTGTTAAACTGAATGAACAATAGAGATGTGAAAGGACTCAGGAGCCTATATGAAAGTCAAAGTGTTAATTGCTCTGAAGCTGCTAAGTCACTTCAGTCGTGTCCGACTCTGCGACCCCATAGACGGCNTGCAATAACTTACATGGAAAAGAATCTGAAAATAGATATAAATGTATAACTGAATCACTCTGCTCTACATATGAAAGTAACACAACAGTATAAATCAACTATACTTCAATCTAAAGTTAGTTTATTTTTTAAAAAACCTGATTGTTTCTTATGATTGCTGTTCCTGCTGTGCTAATGAATTTAAATCTCATGAAAGGTCTTCTCGCTTTATTTACTAGTATACTATACAATGCTTATCTCCAAAAGCTCAAAGGAACAGTGGCTCATACAGCCTTATCAGCCTTATAAAGTCTGTTCAGGAAATAGCCCATTTCCCTAATAAAATAAAGAAAAGTGAATTTTTGATATTGGAAAATGTTCTCTGACTGCAAGTGTAGGATTTTTTGCTTTGGTTGTTGTTTTGGGATATGCATATTGAGGAAAATTTGTATTTTTCCCTTCATAATACTAGTGAACTTACTTTCTAAATATTCAAGAGTAAAAATGTGTTTTCTAATTCTTTAATTTCCTTCAGTAGTATTAACGTAAGTTATTAGTTTAAGAAAGTTTCTAATAGTTTAAAAATTAAAAGTACCATCATCATTTATTATGTCATCTAAGGTGCCAAAGTAAGATCTTAATCATTCCAAATAAGAAGGGGAGTGAAAAAGAAAAAGAAAATGGATGAAGATCATGCAAACTTGAAGATGCTGATCAGAATTTCACAAGTTAATGAGAAACAAAAACATGCCTGTTTACTGCTGTTATAAGAAGATAAAAGTAAGTGGTAAACACCCATTAGCTTGTTTCGGAAAAATGTTTCTTTTATTTACGATCCTGAAGCTGAAAAATAGAGTATTTGCAAAGGTCAAATGAAATAAAAATAATGACAGCACCCAATTAATCAATCAAGTATAATAACCACTTACTTTTATGAACCAAACGTCAATTAGATGTCATCTTAAGGCTCTTTTGATAAATATAAGAAACAAAAAAGAATACAGGTTGTAACAAAAAGTTCAGCAATAAATCTTCTTCTATATATTTTTAAGTTCACTCTATTTTACAATTTTTCCATTCCATGGCTGTGAAAAACCTGCTAGTTATCTCTAATTTCTCCTCATTTATTTTATTGACATATTTACCGTTTGCCTTAAAATAAGTTTCAGAACTATACTGGTATCATCCATAAAACTGAAAGGAAAAAAAAAGTTCAATTCACTACTAACAAATTTTACTAGATACACTATCCATGTACCACAATCAATAAATTGTGTTTTAATTTTTATTCCAAACTGAATATAAAAGGCAGGTGACAGTATTATTAGTTCAGCATTCAAATTTTTTTTAAAAAAGAAAAAAAGAGAAAGACACCACCACCAACAGCATGACAATATAAAAATGTGAAAAGGGGAAACAAAAGCCTCGCTGGCAGGCAGAAGTAAATTCCACATTGACTCTAAAGTTGAAATGCAGTAGCAATATCCATTTCCAGTCTGTTCCAACAAGCTCCCAACAAGGATTAAAAATCCTCGTATAAAATAATAGTGAATGTCCCTGACACAATGAGGATCGAATAGTAAATATAACTGAAATCTGCTTCAGTGTCAAAAGATCTCCCAGTACCAAGGTCAACATTAAAAATATGAAGTCTCATTAGTCTCACAGTGTGGAGACAGAATAAAGCAAAGTGGGTAACTCTCTACCAAGTTTTTTTCACACTGATTGGAAGTCTGACATTTATGGTTTGTAACTTCTAAAAGTCAGGCTAGCAGAAAAAATTTTCAGTTTGAGGAGATATACAGTGAATGAATCAAAACTCATTATACCTACAACTGTTTGAATAAGAGACTGCATAGCTGTTTTCCTTCCTGAAACTTGAATGTCAATTGTGCCTAATAAAGAATAAAACATCCACATTCACATCTCATTCTCAATTTTTTGTTAAACTGAATGAACAATAGAGATGTGAAAGGTCTCAGGAGCCTATATGAAAGTCAAAGTGTTAATTGCTCTGAAGCTGCTAAGTCACTTCAGTCGTGTCCGACTCTGCGACCCCATAGACGGCAGCCCACCAGACTCCTCTGTCCCTGAGATTCTCTAGGCAAGAATACTGGAGTAGGGTACCATTTCCTTCTCCAATGCATGCAGCCATGCTGAGTTGCTTCAGTCGTGTCTGACTCTGTGCAACCCCATGAACTACAGCTCGCCAGACTCCTTGTCCACAGAATTCTCCAGGCAAGAATACTGGAGTGGATTGTCATTTCCTACTCCAGGGGAATCTTCCAACTCAGGGATCAAACTCGAGTCTTCCACATCTATAGAATCTTAGATGGCAGATTCTTTACCATCTAAGTTACTTGGTTATAAGACTTCATGGGTACCTGCTTCCAGGAAGGTAAGAAATCTCACCAACACAATATAAAAATGATTTCCTACAAGCAGAACTTCCAAACCATTTCTATAACTCAGGGATCAATGCAAAGAAATAGAGAAAAACAACAGAATGGGAAAGACTAGAGAGCTCTTCAAGAAAATCAGAGGTATAAAGGGAACATTCCATGCAAAGATGGACTCAATAAAGGACAGAAATGGTATGGATCTAACAAAAGCAGAAGATATTAAGAAGAGGTGGCAAGAATACACAGAAGAACTATACAAAACAGATCTTCATGACCCAGATAACCATGATGGTGTGATCACTTACCTAGAGCCAGACATCCTGGAATGTGAAGTCAAGCAGACCTGAGGAAGCATCACTACAAACAAAGCTAGTGGAAGTGATGGAATTCCAGTAGAGCTAATTCAAATCCTAAAAGATGATACTGTGAAAGTGCTGCACTCAATATGCCAGCAAATTTGGAAAACTCAGCAGTGGCCACAGGACTGGAAAAGGTCAGTTTTCACTTCAATTGCAAAGAAAGGCAATGCCAAAGAATGCTCAAACTACTGCACAACTGTACTCATCTCACACACTAGCAAAGTAATGCTCAAAATTCTCCAGCCAGACTTCAAAAGTATGTGAACCGTGAACTTCCAGATGTTCAAGCTGGATTTAGAAACGGCAGAGGAAGCAGGGATCAAATTGTCAACATTCCCTGCTGCTGCTGCTGCTAAGTCGCTTCAGTCATGTTCAACCCTGTGCGACCCCATAGGCAACAGCCCACCAGGGTCCCCCTTCTCTGGGATTCTCCAGGCAAGAATACTGGAGTGGGTTGCCATTTCCTCCTCCTATGCATGAAAGTGAAGAGTGAAAGTCAAGTCGCTCAGTCGTGTCTGACTCTTCGCAACCCCAAGGACTGCAGCCTACCAGGCTCCTCCATCCATGGGATTTTCCAGGCAGGAGTAGTGGAGTGGGTTACCATCACCTTCTCCACAACATCCACTGGGTCATCAAAAAAACAAGAGAGCTCAGAAAAACATCTACTTCTGCTTGACTGACCATGCCAAAGCCTTTGACTGTGTGGATCACCATAACTGTGGAAAATTCTGAGAGATGGGAATAACAGACCACCTGACCCGCCTCTTGAAAAATCTGTATAAAGGTCAAGAAGCAACAGTTAGAACTGGACATGGAACTACAGACTGGTTCCAAACAGGGAAAGGAATACTGTATATTGTCACCCTGCTTATTTAACTTATATGCAGAGTACATCAAGAGAAATGCTGAACTGGATGAAGCACAAGCTGGAATCAAGATTGACAGGAGAATTATCAATAACCTCAGATATGTAGATGACACCACCCTTATGGCAGAAAGTGAAGAACTACCAAGCCTCTTGATGAAAGTGAAAGAGGAGAGTGAAAAAGTTGGCTTAAAACTCATCATTCAGAAAACTAAGATCATGCCATCTGGTCCAATCACTTCATGGCAAATAGATGGGGAAACAAGGGAAACAGTGAGAAACTTTATTTTGGGGGGCTCCAAAATCACTGCAAATGGTAACTGCAGCCATGAAATTAAGACATTTGTTCCTTGGAAGAAAAGCTATGACCAACCTAGACAGCATATTAAAAAGCACAGACATTACTTTGCCAACAAAAGTCCATCTAGTCAAAGCTATGGTTTTTCCAGGAGTCAGGTATAGATTTGAGAGTTGAACTATAAAGAAAGCTGAGAGCCGAAGAATTGATGCTTTTGAACTGTGGTGTTGGAGAAGCCTCTTGAGAGTCCCTTGGACTGCAAGGAGGTCCAACCAGTCCATCCTAAAGGAAATCAATCCACAATATTCATTGGAAGGACTGATGTTAAAGCTGAAACACCAATACTTTGGCCACCTGATGCAAAGAACCAACTCACTGGATAAGACAGTGATGCTGGGAAACACTGAAGGCAGGAGGACAAGGGGACGACAGAGGATGAGATGGTTGGATGACATCACCAACTCGATGGACACGAGTTTGCAAAGGCTCTGGAAACTGGTGATGGGCAGGGAAGCCTGGTGTGCTGCAGTCCAGGGGGTCACAGAGTCGGACATGCCTGAGCAATTGAACTGAACTGATTCCAGATTTAACTAAACATAAGTAGAATGATGTGCACACAGCTTTTAATGTTGTTAAGTGTGGAAAGATTGCTTTCTATTTACAAAGAAAAAAAATTTATATATGCTTTCTATTTATTTTTCTTCTGTGGCAAAAAAGAACATCACTTCTTTAAAACTCAGAAAGGAGATATATCTCGATTTATGTTTTTACTTTGAGATGATCAACAGTTCACCTCTTCAAGAAAATATTAAGAGGCTATTAAAGCATGCTTATAATTCCATTATCATTAGAAAAAATAACAGTGTTAGGCTAATTTGTAACATAAACATTTTCTGCTTTGTTATGTAAGACAAGTTATAAAAAGGCACAAGTGGAATAGAAGTTATAATTGACGCCTCTGCTAAAAATGTTCCATAAAAACTAGAAACAGTGTTCCATTATGACAATAACCCTATCTCATTCCAACAAGAGATGGCATTTTATTTAACCAGAGTTTTGCAAGACAGTCCTTAAAGGCCTACTGAACGCTACAAATTAAAATATATTTTCTCAAAGATGTCTTTCATTCAGTACTAACTGAGATTTTTTTTTAATGATAAAAGAAAACCAAACTAACAGACCTGCCTACATAAAGCAACAGAGGATCCCGTGAATTTAAGCATATGGACATGGATAAGCCATACACGATTAAGTCTATTATGTTTAACTATTTAACATAAACTATAAGCTCAGGCTGGCATATTTATATCTCAAGATCCCTAAATTTGCTTTCTATGGACATTCACAACCATACTCCTGCTAATTTCAGCTTATGTTTATCTTTTCTTCCTCTCAGATGACAAACGCTGCTTATTTCTGGCCAGTAAAAAGATAATGCCTCTCTCCTCATTCCTGTAGTGTTCTATATGCTGTTGAACACAAAGGATGTACAATGCTGTGAATCGTGATTAAACTGCCAGTGAAACCCCAGGAAAAGGGCTGATCACTGTAAACAAGACATATAAAATAATCATAAACCAGAAAGACAGGCTTGGATTTGTAACCAATGATAAATTATACATCGAATTACTATTTGTCAAATAAATGATATAGGCTGGTAATGATAAGTATGTTTTAAACATAATATTACCAATCTGTGTTGTTTTTTTTTTTTAACATAATCAAAAGTTGCTGACAATTGAAAATACACATTGCATTTAATCTATCCTGTACCATCTCCCTCTTGGACTCCTAGAAACATCCCAAAGACATATCATGTCACTGAACAAATCGAAATACCCTCCTGTTATTAAAGGTAATGATGTAACACAGGACAGGAGGGGCCATTTTTGACACTTTGATCTTCATAACAAAATTACACAACAATTTAAGGGCAGGAGTAGAATTTGAAAAATATTCTGGAAGAATCTATTATTTTCCATTAACTTCTATTACTTTGGAATGTGTTTCACACATATTCAACATATATATATTTAGGAAAAGGGTGACAGAGGATGAGATGGTTGGATAGCATCACTGATTCAATGAACATGGACTTGGGCAAACTCCAGGAAATGGGGAGGGACAGGGAAGCCTGGCATGCTGCAGTCCCTGGGGTCGNGATAAAAGAAAACCAAACTAACAGACCTGCCTACATAAAGCAACAGAGGATCCCGTGAATTTAAGCATATGGACATGGATAAGCCATACACGATTAAGTCTATTATGTTTAACTATTTAACATAAACTATAAGCTCAGGCTGGCATATTTATATCTCAAGATCCCTAAATTTGCTTTCTATGGACATTCACAACCATACTCCTGCTAATTTCAGCTTATGTTTATCTTTTCTTCCTCTCAGATGACAAACGCTGCTTATTTCTGGCCAGTAAAAAGATAATGCCTCTCTCCTCATTCCTGTAGTGTTCTATATGCTGTTGAACACAAAGGATGTACAATGCTGTGAATCGTGATTAAACTGCCAGTGAAACCCCAGGAAAAGGGCTGATCACTGTAAACAAGACATATAAAATAATCATAAACCAGAAAGACAGGCTTGGATTTGTAACCAATGATAAATTATACATCGAATTACTATTTGTCAAATAAATGATATAGGCTGGTAATGATAAGTATGTTTTAAACATAATATTACCAATCTGTGTTTTTGTTTTTTTTTTTTAACATAATCAAAAGTTGCTGACAATTGAAAATACACATTGCATTTAATCTATCCTGTACCATCTCCCTCTTGGACTCCTAGAAACATCCCAAAGACATATCATGTCACTGAACAAATCGAAATACCCTCCTGTTATTAAAGGTAATGATGTAACACAGGACAGGAGGGGCCATTTTTGACACTTTGATCTTCATAACAAAATTACACAACAATTTAAGGGCAGGAGTAGAATTTGAAAAATATTCTGGAAGAATCTATTATTTTCCATTAACTTCTATTACTTTGGAATGTGTTTCACACATATTCAACATATATATATTTAGGAAAAGGGTGACAGAGGATGAGATGGTTGGATAGCATCACTGATTCAATGAACATGGACTTGGGCAAACTCCAGGAAATGGTGAGGGACAGGGAAGCCTGGCATGCTGCAGTCCCTGGGGTCGCAAAGAGTCAGACACGACTTAGCAACTGAACAACAACATATGTATAGGATAGATAAATTCTAACTAAAGGGTGTAAGAAATTTAAATAAAATATTTTATAATGCTAATTCTTACAGTCATATATTTATGACTTGAAAGTGAAAGTCGCACAGTCATGTCTGACACTTTGCAACCCCATGGACTATGCAGACCACGGAATTCTCCAGGCCAGAATACTGGAGTGAGTAGCCTTTCCCTTTCCAGGGGATCTTCCCAACCCAGAAATCGAACCCAGGTTTCCCACATTATCAGTAGATTCTTTACCAGCTGAGCTACAAAGGAAGCCCAACAATACTGGAGTAGGTAGCCCATCCCTTCTCCAGCAGATCTTCCCGACTCAGGAATCAACCCGGGGCCTCCTGTATTGCAGGCCAATTCTTTACCAAGTGGAAGCACATTTATGCCTTACTGGGGAGGAAATAACTGTCATCGGCCTTTATTATTTTTTGACACCAACAATGGGAAAAGATATGAATTTAAAAAGGAAATACTGGATTTTTTTTTACTCTCTGTAAACATATTAGAAAATGCTATACTGTGAAAACTTGGTATTTTAAAACTACTTTTCTTTAAATATCAAGTACAACAGTTCATGGGCTTCCTAGGTGGTGCAGGGTAAAGAATCCACCTCCTAGTGCAGGAAACACAAGAGATACAAGTTCAGTATCTCAGTGGGGAAGATAACCTGGAGGAAATAGCAACCTACTCCAGCATTCTTGACTGGAAAACTCCATGGGCAGAGGAGCTTGATGGGCTATAGTCCATGGGGTCGCGAAGAGTCGGACATGAACTTAGCAAATGAGCACGCATGCACATAGACAGCAGTTCATACAAAGTACCATGAAATTAGGACGTATAGCAGGAGAATTATAAATGCCTTACAGCTCTGCAGTACTTCAGGCCTAGGTTCAGTTTTAGTGCCTTATGATAATGTAGTTACTGAGACAAAATATCACACAACACGATGATCTGAGAGTGAATCCTAAGAAAATAACACTGAGGCCCTTAATATCTGACATTTACAACACTCAAAATAATGAAAGATCTAACTCAACAGCAATGGGCCATCACCTTGGGATGAGAGTCATAAATTATATTTCCAGCCTCAAATCAGACAACACATTTTGTTCTGTATCACTAATATATTAAAATGGCATCTATTTAAAAGTCATTTTTTGTAGTCACTTTTTGTAGTCCTCAAATGTTTCTGTATGAGTGGGACAGACTTTTCCTGCCAGCCTTATTTACAGGGACTACAGCTTGTACATAACTGTTTTGCTTAATGGACCAGAACCAAGTATGCAAATTGCGCATCAGATCTTTGGCTCAATGTTCACGTAAATGTGCTCAAAGCATAAGTTCTGTGAACCACTAAGAACAGAAAATGACACAAATAGTGTCAATTTGGTAGTTCAATAAACTGTGTTAAGCCTCACCGTTACAAGATTCTTAAGTCTAATGACTAATCTACTCATCAGTAGAACAGATGCTTCCTGGATCATCTGAATGAAAATTCAGATACCCTAAAGCCTAGCATTTTCCCAGCTAAAGTATCAGCTGGATCTTTGCTTGGATGCAATTAAATGACAAAGACACACATGATATTCTACCTATCCAGGTAGTCATAACCAGCAAATCCTTTAAAAACCAAATTTATGATAATGATTGAGATGGCAAGGATGTCTTATTAAAGAGTATCACTATTTCACTTCCACAGAGATCCTGCTATAACACTGCACACTGTTCAGTTCTATTGAATACATTCAAAATTATAGACTATTTCCTCCACTGAGCACTGAAGAATTGATGCTTTTGAACTGAGGTGCTGGAGAAGACTCCTGAGATGCCTT
>SJYW01019866.1:52325-76120 GCA_006410735.1 Raphicerus campestris | reverse complement strand
GATAAAAGAAAACCAAACTAACAGACCTGCCTACATAAAGCAACAGAGGATCCCGTGAATTTAAGCATATGGACATGGATAAGCCATACACGATTAAGTCTATTATGTTTAACTATTTAACATAAACTATAAGCTCAGGCTGGCATATTTATATCTCAAGATCCCTAAATTTGCTTTCTATGGACATTCACAACCATACTCCTGCTAATTTCAGCTTATGTTTATCTTTTCTTCCTCTCAGATGACAAACGCTGCTTATTTCTGGCCAGTAAAAAGATAATGCCTCTCTCCTCATTCCTGTAGTGTTCTATATGCTGTTGAACACAAAGGATGTACAATGCTGTGAATCGTGATTAAACTGCCAGTGAAACCCCAGGAAAAGGGCTGATCACTGTAAACAAGACATATAAAATAATCATAAACCAGAAAGACAGGCTTGGATTTGTAACCAATGATAAATTATACATCGAATTACTATTTGTCAAATAAATGATATAGGCTGGTAATGATAAGTATGTTTTAAACATAATATTACCAATCTGTGTTTTTTTTTTTTTTTTTTAACATAATCAAAAGTTGCTGACAATTGAAAATACACATTGCATTTAATCTATCCTGTACCATCTCCCTCTTGGACTCCTAGAAACATCCCAAAGACATATCATGTCACTGAACAAATTGAAATACCCTCCTGTTATTAAAGGTAATGATGTAACACAGGACAGGAGGGGCCATTTTTGACACTTTGATCTTCATAACAAAATTACACAACAATTTAAGGGCAGGAGTAGAATTTAAAAAATATTCTGGAAGAATCTATTATTTTCCATTAACTTCTATTACTTTGGAATGTGTTTCACACATATTCAACATATATATATTTAGGAAAAGGGTGACAGAGGATGAGATGGTTGGATAGCATCACTGATTCAATGAACATGGACTTGGGCAAACTCCAGGAAATGGTGAGGGACAGGGAAGCCTGGCATGCTGCAGTCCCTGGGGTCGCAAAGAGTCAGACACGACTTAGCAACTGAACAACAACATATGTATAGGATAGATAAATTCTAACTAAAGGGTGTAAGAAATTTAAATAAAATATTTTATAATGCTAATTCTTACAGTCATATATTTATGACTTGAAAGTGAAAGTCGCACAGTCATGTCTGACACTTTGCAACCCCATGGACTATGCAGACCACGGAATTCTCCAGGCCAGAATACTGGAGTGAGTAGCCTTTCCCTTTCCAGGGGATCTTCCCAACCCAGAAATCGAACCCAGGTTTCCCACATTATCAGCAGATTCTTTACCAGCTGAGCTACAAAGGAAGCCCAACAATACTGGAGTGGGTAGCCCATCCCTTCTCCAGCAGATCTTCCCGACTCAGGAATCAACCCGGGGCCTCCTGTATTGCAGGCCAATTCTTTACCAACTGGAAGCACATTTATGCCTTACTGGGGAGGAAATAACTGTCATCGGCCTTTATTATTTTTTGACACCAACAATGGGAAAAGATATGAATTTAAAAAGGAAATACTGGATTTTTTTTTACTCTCTGTAAACATATTAGAAAATGCTATACTGTGAAAACTTGGTATTTTAAAACTACTTTTCTTTAAATATCAAGTACAACAGTTCATGGGCTTCCTAGGTGGTGCAGGGTAAAGAATCCACCTCCTAGTGCAGGAAACACAAGAGATACAAGTTCAGTATCTCAGTGGGGAAGATAACCTGGAGGAAATAGCAACCTACTCCAGCATTCTTGACTGGAAAACTCCATGGGCAGAGGAGCTTGTTGGGCTATAGTCCATGGGGTCGCGAAGAGTCGGACATGAACTTAGCAAATGAGCACGCATGCACATAGAGAGCAGTTCATACAAAGTACCATGAAATTAGGACGTATAGCAGGAGAATTATAAATGCCTTACAGCTCTGCAGTACTTCAGGCCTAGGTTCAGTTTTAGTGCCCTACGATAATGTAGTTACTGAGACAAAATATCACACAACACGATGATCTGAGAGTGAATCCTAAGAAAATAACACTGAGGCCCTTAATATCTGACATTTACAACACTCAAAATAATGAAAGATCTAACTCAACAGCAATGGGCCATCACCTTGGGATGAGAGTCATAAATTATATTTCCAGCCTCAAATCAGACAACACATTTTGTTCTGTATCACTAATATATTAAAATGGCATCTATTTAAAAGTCATTTTTTGTAGTCACTTTTTGTAGTCCTCAAATGTTTCTGTATGAGTGGGACAGACTTTTCCTGCCAGCCTTATTTACAGGGACTACAGCTTGTACATAACTGTTTTGCTTAATGGACCAGAACCAAGTATGCAAATTGCGCATCAGATCTTTGGCTCAATGTTCACGTAAATGTGCTCAAAGCATAAGTTCTGTGAACCACTAAGAACAGAAAATGACACAAATAGTGTCAATTTGGTAGTTCAATAAACTGTGTTAAGCCTCACCGTTACAAGATTCTTAAGTCTAATGACTAATCTACTCATCAGTAGAACAGATGCTTCCTGGATCATCTGAATGAAAATTCAGATACCCTAAAGCCTAGCATTTTCCCAGCTAAAGTATCAGCTGGATCTTTGCTTGGATGCAATTAAAAGACAAAGACACACATGATATTCTACCTATCCAGGTAGTCATAACCAGCAAATCCTTTAAAAACCAAATTTATGATAATGATTGAGATGGCAAGGATGTCTTATTAAAGGGTATCACTATTTCACTTCCACAGAGATCCTGCTATAACACTGCACACTGTTCAGTTCTATTGAATACATTCAAAATTATAGACTATTTCCTCCACTGAGCACTGAAGAATTGATGCTTTTGAACTGAGGTGCTGGAGAAGACTCCTGAGATGCCTTGGACTGCAAGGAGATGAAACCAGTTAATCCTAAAGGAAATCAACCCTGAACATTCACTCAAAGGACTGATACTGAAAGTCCAATACTTTGGTCACCTAATGCAAAGAAGCAACTCATTAGAGAAGACCCTGATGCTGGGAAAGGCTGAAGGCAAAAGGAGAAGGGGACGGCAGAGAATGAGATGGTAGATATCATCACCAACTCAACGGAGAGGAATTTGAGCAAACTCCAGGAGAAAATGAAGGACAGGGAAGCCTGGCATGCTGCAGTCCATGGGGTCGCAAAGGGTCGGACATGACTTAGCAACTGAACAACCACAAATAGTTACTCCCCTACTAGCTTAAACAAGTGTTTTGCCCTATGATTTACCCCTATGATGCCCCATTCAGTTTGTTCCAAACACTGACGGTAAATTCAGATACAGAAGGATACAGATCAGATTTCCTCGCATCCAAACTTCTGAGTGAAGCAGAAAAGAGGTCATCCTCTTACTAGCTTTTCTGTTTCCCAATGGCAGCTTCTTTCCGAGACTGAGCAGCTATTACCGGGAAATCAAATGCTCAGAGAGGCTCAGCTTCCCCCAAAGACCAGGACTCCAAAAAAGTTCACCTTAGTTTTACTCTGTAATTGTACACAAATGTACCACAAGCCAGTAGTAATATTCTTTAACTGACTTTCAGTTCAGTTGCTCAATCGTGTCCGACTCTTTGCGATCCCATGAATTGCAGCACGCCAGGCCTCCTTGTCCATCACCAACTCCCAGAGATTACTCAAATTCATGTCCATTGAGTCGGTGATGCCATCCAACATCTCATCCTCTGTTGTCCCCTTCTCCTCCTGCCTAAAATGACTTATAGTCAATTAAATAGCATGATCTCCCAGGTGCAGTGGTAAGGAATCTGCCTGCCAATGCAGGAGATACAAAAGATGCAGGTTTGATCCTTGGGTCAGGAAGATGCCCTGGAGAAGGGAATGGCTACCCTCTTCAGTATTCTTGCCTGGAAAATCCCATGGACAGAAGAGCCTGGTGGAAGAGTCAGACATGACTGAGCACGCATGCACTCTCTCTAAAAATAAACTTTCAGATGCAGCTTACCTTCAAAGAAACTATTACAAGGGATAAGCCACTAAGCAAAGTGGGACAAAAAATTAACACACATAAGAACATTAATATTTATGTAATACATCACAGTATTTAGAGATCAAACTTTAAAGCAGGATGGGGTAAAAATGTTTCCAGATTCTTAAGGGTAAGATAACAATTCACAATGTGGGGAAAAGGAGGTGATTCACACCATGTTTCTCCAACTGCTTCTCCAAAGACTACTCTCAGAAGACCTTCAAACTAACTGAATAAGCTCTGTGTTACAAGTGAATGGAGAAAAGCTACCATGGAGAAAACTTTATGTCTCTGTAACAAATTTCTGGGAAGTGCTGTGAACATGACAATGTCTGCATTTCAGGGAAGGCCACCTAAGACCTGAGCACTCTGACTGGGAAAATGACAGGGTACCTTCTAAAGAGTTGGACACCATCAACTCATGATACTGGATGCTTGGGGCTGGTGCACTGAGATGACCCAGAGGGATGGTACGGGGAACGGGGAGGGAGGGGGGTTCAGGATGGGGAACACATGTATACCTGTGGCAGATTCATGTTGATGTATGGCAAAACCAATACAATATTGTCAAGTAATTAACCTCCAATTAAAATAAATAAATTTATATTAAAAAAAAAGAAATGCAAAATGTTGAATTCACTTTTGGACAGTTGACCTAAAGGTGATGCTTTATTTTTAACTAGGTATCTGCAGCATTCAACTGTCTGCTTAGTGCAGAGATAGAATTCTAGAATCCTTTGGACTTTTTTGCTTGTGTTACTCTTACACTGTTTCAGTGAGGACACAGTACCACAAAGGTCCTGCTGAGCTTCCCTTGCAAGGATGACTGTTAACAACGTGCTTGGAGTCTTGTAACTAATCACGCATCAGGCTTACTTTATCAGGCTTAACATCAGCAGAAACGTCTGTGTGCAAGTGTGTGTGTGTCCCTGTAAATTAACATGGAGCAAATGTAAGTAAATAAATGAATGAATGAGTTTTTAAAATGTATGTTTATATAATATATACACATTTATATTTACTAAAATGTGAGTGGCCACACTAACTTGAAGCCATTTTCCAGTTACATTAAACAGCAACATACCAGTTAGGACACAGATCTACATGGCATGAAAAACACAGTACAACAGGCAGTCAAATCCTCTACACTAGCTGCCATGAAGGATACAGAGTCACATGGCCTGGCAATCTCTATTTTAGGGGCATTTGCCTATTTAGTCACAGCATTTCATCTACTACCTTAACTGATGGTTAAAATACACATAAAAATCATTTCATGGGCAATAATGAAAAAGAAAAAAATGCAAGTATAAAACAAATAAGGAAATATTAAATAGCTAATGGGGACTGTCACTGTCTCATTATAAAAAGTGATGTTTTAGATCTTTAAAAAGCACATATATTTCTATAATTAAAGATAAAAATCTAGGGTAAAACTGAGGAATGTATTGTCTCAAAAATAAGGTTAATCTACCGTTCTCACAAAGAAATTAAGAAAGGAGCATTATAAGAACTGCAATTAAAATATACAGTAAATCTCTTTAGAAATTAAAGTCAGAAGATAAGGGTGTTGCTTAATTGCATAATTTTATACTCTTCTCTATAATAAAAGATATACCTTACCATAATACCTTAATGGACAAAGAGGATATATTCCAATGACACATCTGTTACCACTTCAACTGTCAAAGACATAAAAGGAAAGAGGCAAAAAAAGGAATATATTCTTTGCACATGAGCTATGAGGAAAAGAGGTGCGATTAATGAAAATAGCAGTTCTGATTGGTTACACTAGGAATACAAAACAAGCATTTGGGAGTCTTAGAGCAGAAGAAAAAAGAAATTGGTCAACAGAGCTCCAGTTCAGCAGAAGCAGAAAAGGGACCCAACCTAGGCTGAGAAGCGAGAGGAATCTCGGCTGCAGGGGAAGAGAGTGTGTGCATGCACCTGCTGCCCGCTAGCTNTGACTGTTAACAACGTGCTTGGAGTCTTGTAACTAATCACACATCAGGCTCACTTTATCAGGCTTAACATCAGCAGAAACGTCTGTGTGCAAGTGTGTGTGTGTCCCTGTAAATTAACATGGAGCAAATGTAAGTAAATAAATGAATGAATGAGTTTTTAAAATGTATGTTTATATAATATATACACATTTATATTTACTAAAATGTAAGTGGCCACACTAACTTGAAGCCATTTTCCAGTTACATTAAACAGCAACATACCAGTTAGGACACAGATCTACAAGGCATGAAAAACACAGTACAACAGGCAGTCAAATCCTCTACACTAGCTGCCATGAAGGATACAGAGTCACATGGCCTGGCAATCTCTATTTTAGGGGCATTTGCCTATTTAGTCACAGCATTTCATCTACTACCTTAACTGATGGTTAAAATACACATAAAAATCATTTCATGGGCAATAATGAAAAAGAAAAAAATGCAAGTATAAAACAAATAAGGAAATATTAAATAGCTAATGGGGACTGTCACTGTCTCATTATAAAAAGTGATGTTTTAGATCTTTAAAAAGCACATATATTTCTATAATTAAAGATAAAAATCTAGGGTAAAACTGAGGAATGTATTGTCTCAAAAATAAGGTTAATCTACCGTTCTCACAAAGAAATTAAGAAAGGAGCATTATAAGAACTGCAATTAAAATATACAGTAAATCTCTTTAGAAATTAAAGTCAGAAGATAAGGGTGTTGCTTAATTGCATAATTTTATACTCTTCTCTATAATAAAAGATATACCTTACCATAATACCTTAATGGACAAAGAGGATATATTCCAATGACACATCTGTTACCACTTCAACTGTCAAAGACATAAAAGGAAAGAGGCAAAAAAAGGAATATATTCTTTGCACATGAGCTATGAGGAAAAGAGGTGCGATTAATGAAAATAGCAGTTCTGATTGGTTACACTAGGAATACAAAACAAGCATTTGGGAGTCTTAGAGCAGAAGAAAAAAGAAATTGGTCAACAGAGCTCCAGTTCAGCAGAAGCAGAAAAGGGACCCAACCTAGGCTGAGAAGCGAGAGGAATCTCGGCTGCAGGGGAAGACAGTGTGTGCATGCACCTGCTGCCCGCTAGCTAGAGCACAGCAGGGCTAAAGGATTTCCAGCATCTAGAAAGAACCAAAGACAGACCCTGACCTTCAGCAATTGCTAGGATGACCTACGATGGCTGGTCCCAGGCTAGTCTCACCAGAACCAGGAGGAAAACACCTCTGCTAAGCATTCTGTATCCTTCTTTAAGAAACTGAGCCTCAAGGAAGGATCAGGTGATACTTCTAAGTAAGAGAGGCAAAGGACAAATACGAGGGAGAAAATCTCTACCTGGGCACACTAAGTAAGGAAGCTTTTATACACAGGAGGTGGCATTTGAGTTAGACCTTTAAAGATGAGTCAAAGGTTGAAAGATGAATAAGTATAATAAAAATCTATTTCAGACAACTAAAAAAGAAAAAGAAGGCAGTTCAATTATATCAGTCATTAAATACCTAGGATGGGGTAGCAGCAGTAGATGAGGACAAAGGAAAAACTATATTAAAAACACACTCAAAAAAAACAAACCCAAAAAGATAGAATATGACTAGCCCTTTCAGAGTCAGCTTTAGGAATAACCCTAAGGTGATTCTGAACTTTCAAGGTGATTATCAAAAACGTTTTCTTTGAAATCCTTCTAATAGACATAATGTATACAAATACATACAATAGGAATGAAATAGCTATTTTTTAAAAAGCTACCAACCAATCTACATCCAATTTCTCTTAATGAAAATAAACAAAATGGACACCAGAAATGAAAGAAGAAAAGTCTCACGNACATAATGTATACAAATACATACAACAGGAATGAAATAGCTATTTTTTTAAAAGCTACCAACCAATCTACATATAAAAATTACAAGTATCCAATTTCTCTTAATGAAAATAAACAAAATGGACACCAGAAATGAAAGAAGAAAAGTCCCACGGAATACAGAGACGGTAGTAGAAAAGGAGAGAAAAAAGAAAACTTCACATATTGTAATTCTGTTAACTTTGGCTGAGCTTCACTTCAAGTCATCAGGAGAAATCAGTCCTGGGTGCATAATTCACAAGAGAAAGGGTCAGTACAACAAGGCGCTTTATAGCAGATCTACGGCACTTCAAACTTCAACTGGACGGCAATACTGATCACTAGCACAAAATCGGTAAAATTAGTGCAGCAAGTCATGATTCTGTTAAAAAATATTTATTCAGCTAAAGTGTTTCTCTTTAAAGAAAGATAAGCATACAGACATGAGCCAAGCAGATGCAATTAATCACATGATACAATAGGTTCACAGTTGTTGAGAAGCAGGGATACAGCACGTTCCTTCTGAGGCCTTGTGGCTCTTGATGAAGATGCTGTCATCAAGAACAGGCTGCAACCTTACGCCTCCACAACCCCATCTTCCCGCCCTGCCAGGGAAGTTCCAACCAAAACCCAGAGCCCATAGTCCCACCCCCAGCTTCGAGCGCCATGCCTGGCACAGAAGGGCCTCAATAGGTCCATTACAAACAGAACAGAAAGGGAAAAAATGGTACTACAAAACCAAAGACCTTGCTTGTTTTTCAGTTCATGAAATGTCACATGTGCCTCCCTTCAACCTGTAAGACTCACCAGATATGTCAAAATATCTTATGATTTAAGCCTCACCCAGAATGAACAGAGTATATTGCCCATACCTTCATGCGATCTTAAGGTTGGTTTCCAGCAGAATAAGAGAGATAGACGCCCAGTAAAGGGAAGTAATTGCTTATTAGAGAAAAAAGCTATAAGGCCAAAGATTAAACACATGGCATAGACATACTCTGATCATCGATTCATAATCTGATTAATATGGTCACCACTGTTCTGCGGATCAAATGCAAGAGGCAGGTTGAGGCCAAGAACTCATGTTAAAAATGAGGATGTACTTCAGGAAGTCAAACTCCTAAAAACCTGATATATGATCAATCTATGCAACCTTATCCCATGTAAATAAATGTCTGTGGGCTTATTTTATTTTATTTATTTTTGTATTTCAATTTCATGTAACTCAAGAGACCTCTCCTACTATCCATGAGGACCCAGGAAGCTTGGTGATCCCAAGATAAAAAACACTGACCCACAACACAGACATCTCTGTTTCCTTCACTTACTATATATTTCAGGGTGAAAAAGACATTTACTGGAAAAGAAAGCCTGGCTTAAGGGAAAAAGAAAAAAAAAGAGCGAGGGAGGGAGGGAGGTTAAGAAATCTAACAGCAATAGTCACAAAGGCCAATAATCTCTGATTGCCAAGGAACACTTAGTGAGACACTAACTAGCCTGCCATTTTATGTGTCTACCTACCTATCAAATATTTATTTTATGCCCCCAGATTAAATCCAGAGTACATAATGTCAGACAGGTAGGGATATATTCCAAGAATATTTTGGTCACTTTTTGTGACCGAAAAGTCCTTAAAACTTCATGATGTAGTAGAGGGAAAACACATTCAGAACCTTTTACAATTTTAATCTCCCTTGAAGCTCTTCAAGTCATTTAAACTACACTTCATAACATGTGAAATAACATCTTCAAAGTAGTCTTTCTTTTGAAAGGAATCTCAAGAAATACCTACTCAACAGAAGCCTTTCACATATAGGTTAAAGGTAAAATATAGACTTTCATAGAAGAGACGCATGCTATGCAGTAGCCTTCAAATTTTCGTGTGTTCTGGTTTTGCGGTCAGCTCTCACCACTTACCTAATTTCTGCTCTTGCCAAATCTTCACATCCACAGAAGTTACAGAAAATTCTGCACACATAAATTAGCTCAACAGAAACAGCAGGGCAGCCTCCAGCCGTGACTTACTTGCTGAAATGAAATCTTTTAAGACATAGTCTGTCTCTTCACCCAAATCACCGATGCTGCTTTTCTCTGGGACACTCTTTTGTAAAAATCTGCTCAAGCTCAGAGTTTCCCTATTTCACTGCCATTTCTTAGAAGAACAGCAACACAAACACAAGACTCTGTTATGAGAGTCACAAAAAACCTATTTCTTAGTCTTTGTTAAGAGACTTGCCTTTTATGATGGTTCATGGCTCCAAATGAGCAGAATTATCCTAAAGGCATACATGAAAGAATTTCGCATTTCAATAACCTAAAGAAAAGTTATTTGGGAAATGAGAATTATCTAACCATTTCAGTACACAGTACACTTTAGATACCTTTGAAGTAAAGTGAAGTGAAGTTGCTCAGTCATGTCCAANGCAGGTTTCTCAAGAGGCAGGTCAGGTAGTGTGGTATTCCCATCTTTTTCAGAATTTTCCAGTTTGTTGTGATCCACACAGTTAAAGACTTTGGCATAGCCAATAAAGCAGATGTTTTTCTGGAACTCTCTTGCTTTTTTGATGATCCAAAGGATGTTGGCAATTTGATCTCTGGTTTCTCTGCCTCTTCTAAATCCACCTTGAACATCAGAAAGTTCACAGTTCATGTACTGTTGAAGCCTGTCTTGGAGAATTTTGAGCATTATTTTGCTAGCATGTGAGATGAGTGCAATTGTGAGCTGGTTTGAACATTCTGTGGCATTNTGCCTCTTCTAAATCCACCTTGAACATCAGAAAGTTCACAGTTCATGTACTGTTGAAGCCTGTCTTGGAGAATTTTGAGCATTATTTTGCTAGCATGTGAGATGAGTGCAATTGTGAGCTGGTTTGAACATTCTGTGGCATTACCTTTCTTTGGGATTGAAATGAAAACTGACCTTTTCCAGTCCTGTGGCCACTGCTGAGTTTTCCAAATTTTCTGGCATATTGAGTGTAGCACTTTCACAGCATTATCTTTTAGGATTTGAAATAACTCAACTGGAATTCCATCACCTCCACTAGCTTTGTTTGTAGTGATACTTCCTAACGCCCACTTGACTTCACATTCTAGGATGTCTGGCTCCAGATGAGTGACTACACCATTGTGATTATCTGAGTCATTTAAATCTTTTTTGTATAGTTCTTTTGTGTATTCTTGCTACCTCTTTTTAATATCTTCTGCTTCTGTCTGGTCCATACCATTTCTGTCTTTTATTGAGCCCATATTTGTATGAAATGTTCCCCCGGTATCTCTAATTTTCTGAAGATATCTCTAGTATTTCCCATTGTATTGTTTTCCGCTATGTCTTTGCATTGATCGCTGAAGAAGGCTTCCTTATCTCTCCTTGCTATTCTTTGGAACTCTGCATTCAAGTGAATATATCTTTCCTTTTCTCCTCTGCTTTTTCCTTCTCTTCTTTTCACAGCTATTTGTAAGGCTTCCTCAGACAGCCATTTTGCCTTCTTGCATTTTTTTTTCCCCTTAGGGATGGTCCTGATCACTGCCTCCTGTACAATGTCAAGAGCTTCCGTCTGCAGTTATTCAGGCACTCTGTCTATCACATCTAATCCCTTGAATCTATTCAGGTCATACCTGAATGTTCTAGGGGTTTTCTCCAGTTTCTTCAATTTAAGTCTGAATTTGGCAATAAGAAGTTCATCATCTGAGCCACTGTTATTTGCTGGTCTTGTTTTTGCTGACTGTATAGAGCTTTTCCACCTTTAGCTGCAAAGAATATAATCAAGATAAACTTAGAATCAAATAAAAAGAGTATACCCCCTTTGCCATCTTTTTCAGTTTCTTGTTGATTCTGAAAAATTAAATCAACCATGTAGTAATTTAGTAATCAACAAGGACCTACTATATAACACAGGGAACTATACTCAATATTTTGTAGTAGCCTATAAGGGAAAATAATCTGAAAAAGTATATATATACATATATATATATATATATGTATATGTGCCATGTTTAGTCACTCAGTAATGTCTGACTCTTTGTGATCCCATGGACTGTAGCTCACCAGGCTCTGTCCATTCCATGGGGATTCTCCAGGCAAGGATACTAGAGTAGGTTGCCATGCCCTCCTTCAGAGAATCTTCCCAACCCAGGGATTGAACCCAGGTCTCCCACAATGCAGGCAGATTCTTTACCATCTGAGCCACCAGAGAAGCCCAAGAACACTGGAATAGGTTGCTATGCTCTCCTTCAGGGAATCTTCCCAACCCAGGGATTGAACCCTGGTCTCCTGCATTGCAGGAGAATTCTTTACCAACCAAGCCACCAGGGAAACCCAAGAACACTAGAGTGGGTAGCCTACCCCTTCTCCAGGGAATCTCCCTGATCCAGGAATTGAACCATGGTCTCCTGCACTGTAGGTGAATTCCTTACCAGCTGAGCTACTGCTGTTGCTGCTGCTGCTAAGTCACTTCACAGCGACCCCACAGGGTCCCCTGTCCCTAGGATTCTCCAGGTAAGAACACTAGAGTGGGTTGCCATTTCCTTCTCCTACTAGGGAAGCCCATATATACATATGTATGTATACATAGGTGTATGAATATATAAACCACTCTATATAAACCACTTTTTATGATATACATATAATACATATATGAATCACTGTACTATATACTTGAAACTAACATGATATTGTAAATCAATTACACTTCAATAAAAAAATCATATAATTGACTATGAACAAGATGCAAGTATACTGCTCATTTTTATTTTCCCATTACTCCATCACCACATCAAGCATATATTACNCAGACAGCCATTTTGCCTTCTTGCATTTTTTTTTCCTTAGGATGGTGCTGATCACTGCCTCCTGTACAATGTCAAGAGCCTCCGTCTGTAGTTATTCAGGCACTCTGTCTATCACATCTAATCCCTTGAATCTATTCAAGTCATACCTGAATGTTCTAGGGGTTTTCTCCAGTTTCTTCAATTTAAGTCTGAATTTGGCAATAAGAAGTTCATCATCTGAGCCACTGTTATTTGCTTGTCTTGTTTTTGCTGACTGTATAGAGCTTTTCCACCTTTAGCTGCAAAGAATATAATCAAGATAAACTTAGAATCAAATAAAAAGAGTATACCCCCTTTGCCATCTTTTTCAGTTTCTTGTTGATTCTGAAAAATTAAATCAACCATGTAGTAATTTAGTAATCAACAAGGACCTACTATATAACACAGGGAACTATACTCAATATTTTGTAGTAGCCTATAAGGGAAAATAATCTGAAAAAGTATATATATACATATATATATATGTATATGTGCCATGTTTAGTCACTCAGTAATGTCTGACTCTTTGTGATCCCATGGACTGTAGCTCACCAGGCTCTGTTCATGGGGATTCTCCAGGCAAGGATACTAGAGTAGGTTGCCATGCCCTCCTTCAGAGAATCTTCCCAACCCAGGGATTGAACCCAGGTCTCCCACAATGCAGGCAGATTCTTTACCATCTGAGCCACCAGAGAAGCCCAAGAACACTGGAATAGGTTGCTATGCTCTCCTTCAGGGAATCTTCCCAACCCAGGGATTGAACCCTGGTCTCCTGCATTGCAGGAGAATTCTTTACCAACCAAGCCACCAGGGAAACCCAAGAACACTAGAGTGGGTAGCCTACCCCTTCTCCAGGGAATCTCCCTGATCCAGGAATTGAACCATGGTCTCCTGCACTGTAGGTGAATTCCTTACCAGCTGAGCTACTGCTGTTGCTGCTGCTGCTAAGTCACTTCACAGCGACCCCACAGGGTCCCCTGTCCCTAGGATTCTCCAGGTAAGAACACTAGAGTGGGTTGCCATTTCCTTCTCCTACTAGGGAAGCCCATATATACATATGTATGTATACATAGGTGTATGAATATATAAACCACTCTATATAAACCACTTTTTATGATATACATATAATATATATATGAATCACTGTACTATATACTTGAAACTAACATGATATTATAAATCAATTACACTTCAATAAAAAATCATATAATTGACTATGAACAAGATGCAAGTATACTGCTCATTTTTATTTTCCCATTACTCCATCACCACATCAAGCATATATTACGTATCCAGGTAATTTTAGTTAAATGGAGCAGAATCATTCAGAAATAGGAATGATCTTAATGAAATAACTGCTTTAGGGAGATTACTTGTAACGAAATAAAGAAAAGGAATTTAGAATAGGTACCAAAATGTGAACTTATTCCTGAAGTGTTTCTTTAACTTTCTTGGGTAAAATGTGTTTAATTTAACCACCTTTAGTTTGGGAAGGAGAAAGAGGTTTCTATGCTCTTTGAAGCTTGCGTTGCTACTTACCAGAATGCCAGAGTTTCTGTCAGTCAATAGCACATGCAAAATTTATCAACTATATTGCTTGACATAGAGGTTACTCTGTCATAACTAACCAACTCAAGACTGCCAGAGAATTTTTTATGGACGTGTGTGCTGCCAAAAAAGAAGTGTCTCTTGATTGATTGCCACAGCTGACCTAAATGCTCAAGGATCACTGTGTAATAACCCCTTTATCATATATTAACCACAAAACCCAAGTCCAAATAGCAGTAAGGTTCTTGTTCAAACCCACAAAACCTCAGAAAGCCAGAGAGTAGGAGGGTTTTCATCTTTTCTGCAACTCAGTGACATCCGACAGCCTCTGTGTGAGCTTGGGTATCTGATTTGCAATCCCTGAGAACTGATACATTGCAAAACCTCCTGAAATGAAGGTTGATCCATAATCCTAATATTTCCTTCTTTTCCTCTGGCTTCTCCAATTCTTAAAATCCACTTTATCTTTACAAAGTCTGAGGTATAATCATAATATTTTATGCCATAAAAATGAATAGACATATAGATTCACTGGAAATGTAAGCCAGACCAGCAATATTTCATCAAAGTGGTTCATATCATTTCATTTCCTCTTTTATTTTGGTAAATGCCAATTTGAGAAGGGAGAGGAAGAGACTGAGAGTAAAAATCATCATGCTTTTGAAGTACATAAGAGTCTACAGGACTGTGAAGGCTACTCAAGCCTATACAGTCTTCCATGTATTATGCTAATTTCCTTTGTGGTCGAAACTACAAGCTGCATCGAAAGTGTCCAGGGAGTAACAAGAAGGCTTAAATTTCTAGGATCTTAAATTTGGTCCTTGTATGTTTGTGAGAAAAGGGGCTGGTAACTGGGGTCCTCAGTCAGTATGGACACTGATAGCTTTGAGATATTAACATAGACTTTATTTTTGCTGTTGTTGTTTAGTTGCTAGGTCATGTCTGACTTTTCTGCAACACGTGGGCTGTAGCCCATCAGCTCCTCTGGTCATGGGATTCCCAGGCAAGAATACTGGAATTGGTTGCCATTTCTTTCTCCAGGGAATCTTCCTGACCCAGGTATCGAACCCATGTCTCCTGCATTGGCAGGCAGATTCTTTACCACTGAGCCACCTGGAAAGCCCATATACTTTATATGCTATACAATAAATCTGATAATTATATTTATCATACCCATTATATTTATTAATTTAATTATATAAATTAATAAAACTAAATAATTAAATAATACACAATGTATTATATTTATCTATATGTATATCTGATGACTAAGCTGACTTTTGAGTCTATGTTTTATTTAGGAATAAAGTATAAGGATAGTATATTAGTGCTGGTCTGATAAATCGCCAGGTAGAAAGTTAGATATACATTTGTGTTAGGGCAGATGGATAATTTATAGAATTCTCCAGAGACTATTTTTCTCTCATCTGTCTGCCATTAAGCAGGGTGGNAATGTTCCCTTCAGTTCAGTTGCTCAGTCATGTCCAACTCTTTATGACCCCATGAACTACAGCACACCAGGCTTCCCGATCCATCACCAATTCTCAGAGTTCACTCAAACTTGTGTCCATTGACTCAGTGATGCCATCCAACCATCTCATCCTCTGTCGTTCCCTTCTCCTCCTGCCCCCATTCCCTCCCAGCATCAGCAGCTTTCCAAAAGAGTCAGCTCTTCACATCAGGTGGTCAAAGTACTGGAGTTTCAGCTTCAACATAAGTCCTTCCAATGAATATTCAAGACTGATTTCCTTTAGGATGGACTGGTTGGATATCCTTTGCAGTCCAAGGGAATCTCAAGAGTCTTCTCCAACACCACAGTCCAAAAGCATCAATTCTTCAGCACTCAGCTTTCTTTATATGGTCCAACACTCACATCAATACATGAATACAGAAAACTCATACCTTTGACTAGATGGACTTTTGTTGGCAAAGTAATGTCTCTGCTTTTTAATATGCTGTCTAGGTTGGAAATAACCTTTCTTCCAAAATGTTCCCTTGGTATCTCTAATGTTCTTGAAGAGATCTCTAGTCTTTCCCATTTTGTTGTTTTCCTTTATTTCTCTGCATTGATCCCTGAAGAAGGCTTTCTTATCTCTCCTTGCTATTCTTCTGAACTCTGCTTTCAAATGGGTCTACCTTTCCTTTTCCCCTTTGCCTTTCATTTCTCTTCTTTTCAAATCTATTTGTATGGCCTCCTGGGAAAACCATTTTGCCTTTTTGCATTTCTTTTTCTTGGGAATTGGTCTTGATCACTGCCTCAAGTTCAATGTCATAAACCTCCATCTATAGTTCTTCAGGCACTCTGTCTATCAGGTCTACTCCCTTGAATCTACTTCTCACTTCCACTGCATAATCATAAGGAATTTTATTTAGGTCATACCTGGTTGGTCTAGTGGTTTTCCCTACTTCAATTTAAGTCTGAATTTGGCAATAAGGAGTTCATGATCTGAGTCACAGTCAGCTCCCGGTTATTGTTTTTGCTGACTGTACAGAGCTGCTCTACTTTGGCTGCAAAGAATATAAACAATCTGATTTCAGCATTGACCATCTAGTGATGTCCATGTGTAGAGTCTTCTCTTATGTTGTTGGAAGAGAGTGTTTGCTATGACCAGTGCGTACTCTTGACAAAACTCTATTAGCCTTTGACCTGTTTCATTTTGTACTCCAAGGCCAAATTTGCCTGTTACTCCAGGTTATCTCTTGACTTCCTACTTTTGCATTCCAGTCCCTGATAATGAAAAGGACATCTTTTTAAGGTGTTAGTTCTAGAAGATCTTGTAGGTCTTCACTGAATCATTCAACTTCACCCTCTTCAGCATTACTGGTTGGGGCGCAGACTTAGATTACTGGGATACTGAATGGCTTGCCTTGGAAGAGAGTTACAGAAAAACATCTAGTTCTGCTTCATTGACTACACCAAAGCCTTTGACTGTGTGGATCACAACAAACTGTGGAAAATTCTTAAAGAGATGGGAATACAAGACCACCTGACCTGACCTGTCTCCTAAGAAATCTGTATGCAGATAAACAAGCAACAGTTAGAACTGCACATGGAACAACAAACTGGTTCCAAATTGGGAAAGGAGTACAGCAAGGCTGTATATTGTCACCCTGCTTATTTATACTCTCTTCTATGCAGAGAGTATATCATGAGAAATGCTAGGTGAAGCACAAGCTGGAATCAAGACTGCCAGGAGAAATATCAATAACCTCAGATATGAAGATGACACCATCCTTATGGCAGAAAGTGAAAAAAACTAAAGAGCCTCTTGATGAAAGTGAAAGAGGAGAGTGAAAAAGTTGGCTTAAAACTCAACATTCAAAAAACTAAGATCATGGCATCCAGTCACATCACTTCATGGCAAATAGATGGGGAAACAGTGGAAACAATGAGAAACTTTATTTTGGGGGGGCTCCAAAATCACTGCAGATGTTGACCACAGCCATGAAATTAAAAGATGCTTGCTCCTTGGAAGAAATGTTATGACCAAGCTAGACAGTATATTAAAAAGCAGAAGACATTACTTTCCCAACAATGGACTGTCTAGTCAAGGCTATGGTTTTTCCAGTAGTCATGTATGGATGTGAGAGTTGGACTGTGAAGAAAGCTGAGCTCCAAAGAATTGATGCTTTTGAGCTGTGGTGTTGGAGAAGACTCTTGAGAGTCCCTTGGACGGCAAGGACATCCAACCAGTCCATCCTAAAGGAAATCAGTCCTGAATATTCATTGGAAGGACTGATGCTAAAGCTGAAACTCCAATACTTTGGCCACCTGATGTGAAGAAATGACTCATGTGAAGACTCAGATGCTGGGAGAGATTGAAGGCAGGAGAAGGGAACGACCGAAGATGAGATGGCTGGATGGCATCACCAACTTGATGTACACGAATTTGAATAAGCTCTAGGAGGTGGTGACGGACAGGGAATCCTAGCACGCTGCAATCCATGGGGTTGCAAAGAGTCGGACACAACTAAGCAAGTGAACTGAACTAAGTAGTTTTAAATATTCTTCAGTACATAGTGAAGATAATACAAATTCTGTAAGAGCATCATACAAGAAGCTGGCCAAACTGGCAACTTCCAGAAGGAGACCTGTTATTTAGTCACTCAGTTGTGCCTGACTCTTTGCGACCACATAGACTGCAGCCCACAAGCTTCCTCAGTCCACGGGACTCTCTCTTAACAAGCTTCAATTATAGTCTAATTAGTCCTGGCCAGAACTTAAGGAAGGAAGGAAAAAGGAGGGAAGTAAAGAAAGAAGGGAGAGAACAGAGAGAGAGAGGAAGGAAATAGTAAAGGAAGGAGGAGAGAGGAAGCAAAGTATTTGCCCATAAGTATATGCAACAGTGATCTCAACTTCCCTGTATATCAGAATCAAAGATCAAACAAGAACAAGCCAATCACCTTTCCTAGAGCTTCTGACTCACTGTATCTGCAGAAGGGCATGAGTATCATGCCTTTTTAAAAAAAAAAGCATTATAAGAGAGTCTAATATTGTACTGCAGTGTTAGTTACCCAGTCGTGTCCAACTCTTTGCAACCCCAGACTGTAGCCTGCCAGGCTCTTCTATCCATGGGATTCTCCAGGCAAGAACACTGGAGAGGATTTCCATTCCCTTCTCCAGAGGATCTTCCAGACCCAGGGATTGAACACAGGTCTCCTGCATTGCAGGCAGATTCTTTACCATCTGAGCTACAGGGAAGCCCCTGTAGGCAACCATAATTAACAACCACTGGTCCAGTGCCTCAAGCTAATGATAAAATAAAGCCATCATAATAGCAACATTATTTTAAAATACTGTCCATTTCATCTTTATCTCACTTTTTAATTGCTGTTGTCTGAAAAAAGTGTATATATATCACAATGATAATCATTTGCAATTATTTTATAAATAAACATAAATTGGTTGCTTTTTTCTTTAGCTAACATGGTATAAGATCAAAAAAGGATTGAACACCACTACTCTAAATGAAAATACATTGAAATAAAATATAATTTACAATAGAAAAATGATTTACTAAAATGCATTACCAAGTTTTCTATGGTTTAGGATCTGTTTTTTAAAAATACTGGAGCTCAGATAAAATCTATATTAGCCAAAACACACACCAGTCATTATACATAATAGTTATTTTGTAAGAGGACCAAAGATATTATGATGAATCTCTCATCCCTAAAAGTATTTCAATTAAACAATGGAAACTCTAGGGCATTGAATTTCATTTTTTATACTGCACAAACTTCTATATATAAGAGCAAGTTTCTTTTTTTTAAGTGTGCATAGGGAAATCCAAACTGTCAATTTATTGAGGAAATAAATTGCATGTAGACAAAGCAAAACTATTAAAAAGCTCTGAACAAATATTCCATACCAAAGTCTATTAAAATACTCAAATTACCAACAGACTAAGAATTGGTAAGTCATAGAAAGTAAGAAATTGCTTCAGAGACAGAAAACATAGAGACAAAGAGATGCTTCCTGAAAAATCCCTCTTGTCTGCCCAGACTAATAGTGACCATTCAACACAATTTAGATACATAAGCATAATAATAAAGGCTTCCCTGGTGGCTCAGATGGAAAGCTTCTGCCTGCAGTGCGGGAGACCCAGGTTCCATTCCTGGGTCAGGAAGATCCTCTGGAGAAGGAAATGGCAATCCACTCCAGCACTCTTGCCTGGAAAATCCCATGGATGGAGGAGCCTGATAGGTTAAAGTCCATGAGGTCACAATGAGTTGGACACGACTGAGCGACTTCACTTCACTTCAAGCATAATAATAAGCTTTGCCCTCTTCCATGGGCAGTGTCCTGGTTTGGATGATAAGTTACATGGTCCCTCTTCCCTATATCTTCAGCTTCCACCCTATTTCTCTCCTTCATTCTTGAGCAAAACCTACGTCAGTGAGATTGTGATTCCAGCATCTCCTGAAAAGAACTATCGCCAGGGTCATTGATGACCTCCTGATGTAAAAATTCAACAGCTAAACCCCAAATCTCACACGGTCCAACATGTCTTAGTAGCATAACAGAACAGACCCCTTCTCATATCGTTCCTGAAACATATTCTTCCCTTCACTGTCTCAAGTGGTGGTGGTTTAATCACTCAGTCATGTCTGACTCTTTGCAACCCCATGGACTGTAGCCCACCAGGTTCCTCTGTCCATGGAATTCTCTAGGCAAGAATGCTGCAGTGAGTAGCCATTCCCTTATCCAGGGAATCTTCTCGACCCAGGGATCAAACCAGAGTTTCCTGCATTGCAGGTGTATTCTTCACCGATTGAGCTACTAGGGACTTCTGAGGCTACACCCTCTACTGGCGCTTTTCTTATCTGACAGCCCATACCTTTCAATTTCTTTGCTGCTCACTTCTCATTTTCATAGAAAACACTCTACATGTATTTTCTGAGTAGGTCATCCAACTCTGACTTCAGGCCCAACAAGCTGATGTCAGCTACTCTTAACAATAGAGTTCAGTTCAGTTCAGTCACTCAGCTGTGTCCGACTCTTTGCAACCTCATGAATCGCAGCACGCCAGGCCTCCCTGTCCATCACCAACTCCCGGAGTTCACTCAGACTCGCGTCCATCGAGTCTGTGATGCCATCCAGCCATCTCATCCCCGGTCGTCCCCTTCTCCTCCTGCCCCCAATCCCTCCCAGCATCAGTTTTTTCCAATGAGTCAACTCTTCTCATGAGGTGGCCAAAGTACTGGAGTTTCAGCTTTAGCATCATCCCCCTAATTTGCCTGGATCCAGTGTCTCCAATACACAATACAATTCCTCACAGAATGAAACACCCTTATAAAATAACAATGACTCTTTCTAAGTCCTGGAACCCACAATACTACTCTTAAATGCATATTATACATAATTTTCCAGTAACGACACTAGAAAAGACAGCAACAAAACCGATCGTCTTGCCTTGAAATAGCAAAATGGTATCTTGACCAGTGTAACACATTCACACACACAAAAAAAACTGGAGACAGTCTGCAGAAGCACAACCACAAAACTGAAGAGCTCTGAGATATTTCCTATGAGAACGGATCAAGTCTTCTAAAGTTAGGTGAGTTAGCCCCTATTTAGGGAACAGAGAGATCATTTTAATAATATCCCACTGAGTCCTGTAGACCTGAGACTATATCGAGTTACTGTCATTTGAGCTTTCGGATTCTAAGTGTAAATAGGTCCTAAACGTGTTAAATCCATTTCCTCCTAAGAGCATTAGCTCCCTGTAGCAGGAATGAGTAAATCCCGGATTGGTAATCTTATTATAAAACTAACCACTGGAAAACCAAGGAAGTCTCTAAGTGCATTTCTAATATGCAGTTAGCCTGAGATTCTTTAATATTCTATTCATTCTCAGTTAACGGGACATTGAAAAATGGCAGTTTGGTTATTTGTTGGGATTTTCCTAGTAGCAGTTCATGGATATTCATAATCTATTGTATATAGCATAGCCTTTTCCCTGAGCATACTGTTTTGGAGACTTTTTCCACTTTCCATTCTATCGAACATTTGGAATACATTTTATGTATGGCAAGGATGTCAAAAAGTATCGTTTTGTGTAAGTTATGCTTTGTCTTTCCATCTGGCTGATATTTGGTGAATAGATTATCAGACTTGTGATAATACAAAATATCTAGAGTTGAGGATACCGTGCCTGTGAGAAATATTAGGACCTAGACTATCCAGAATGCATCCTCTTTTAGTTCCATATCAGCATTCACTCGTAATTTATTTGTGATTTAAAAGCAGATTCCAAGGAGATACTTTTCTGATATTGGTGCCCTCACACTAAAAGAGAGGCATACACACTAGGAGCTTTGAAGACACCATCTTCCAGCCTGTTTTCCAGATCCTGTGTCCCTGTGCTCAAGAGTATCATCAATACTGGGCTTCCCTGGTGGCTCAGTGGTAAAAAAAAAAAAAATCTGCCTGCCAATGCAGGAGACATGGGTTCCATTCCTGGGTGGGGAAGAGTCCCTGGAAAAGGAAATGGCAACCTACCCCCATATTCTTCCCTGAGAAGTTCCATGGACAGAGAAACCTGGAGGGCTACAGTCTGTTGCTGTTCTTCGGTTGCTCATTCGTGTCTGATTCTTTGCAACCTCATAGACTGCGGCACGCCAGACTTCCCTGTTCTTCACCATCTCCTGCAGTTTGCTCAAACTCATGTCCTTTGAGTTGGTGATGCCCATCCAACTATTTCATCCCTTGTCATCCCCTTCCCTGATAGCTCAGTTGGTAAAGAATTCACTTGCAATGCAAGAGACCCTGGTTCAATTACTGGGTCGGGAAAACCCCCGGGAGAAGGGACACGCCACCCACTCCAGTATCCTTGGGCTTCCCTCCTGGTTCAGCCAGGAAAGAATCCACCCTCAATGCGGGAGACCTGGGTTCAATCCCTGGGTTGGGAAGATCCCCTGGAGAAGGGAAAGGCTACCCACTCCAGTATTCTGGCCTGGAGAAAAATATAGTCCATGGGGTCACAAAGAGCAACTTTCACTTTCTCTTCCTACCTTCAAACTTTCCCAGCATCAGGGTCTTTTCCAATGAGTTGGCTGTTCATAACAGGTGGGCAAAGTATTGGAGCTTCAGCATCAGTCTTTCCAATGAATATTCAGGGTTAGTTTCCTCTAGGGCTACCACCTATGGGGTTACAGAGTCAGACTCGACTTAGAGACTAAACAATAACTGTAAAACCACACCAGTAAAAATAAAATGCCCCAGTAAATTTTCACAGGACTCCACCTATGCTAGAAATGTGTGTTTTTAAAAAGAACAGTTCATATTTCAAAACTACTATAAGCTTTTACTGTGTAAGAAACAGAGCAAATAGGGAAGGGAGGGTAAGTTTGACAAAGTTTTGAGTCTTTCAGGACATACAAAAAGGTAACCTTGCCAAGGTGAGCCATATTCTTGTTCCCAACAAACACATGCTCACTATAACCCACAGGAAGGAGGCTGTGTTCTTCCACTTGGAACACTGACACCTCAAGTTGCTGACACACTTCAAAGCTGCGCAATCCACTATTGCTTACCCCGCTGACCCAGGCCACAGGAAACCACATTTCATGTCAATCAAGAAAATCGATCATTGCTCAGCAAGCTGGAGATGTAATGGCATAACCCTAAGGATTCATCATCAAGTCCTGAAAATTTTAGTCCATCACACTGCTTCTGATCTGTTGACAGCTGGGTCCACAATAGAGCTCACACCTGAAAAGTCAGTTCAAAATGTTTTCTGAAAGCAGCGTCCATATACGTTTGGCATGTGCTTCTAAAACAGAGGGCCTGTGTATTATCCTAAGGCTATTCCTGTCACCTCAATATGTTTCCAATCACCTTCAGAAGCATAGACTCCCTTTCAAGGCCAGCCATAGAAAGAGGATCAAACAGGTTCAAAAGAGTCCACCCTGCCAGTAAACACTCCCTTTCGACACTTTCTCCAGCCTCCCTGCTTGAGCCTGCATAGCTGGCGACAGCCATTCGGGGATCAGATGCACAAAGCTTGGTAGGCTTCACTAATAACAAAGCTGTGAATAAATAACAACAGTATGGAAACTGCTCCTCT
>SJYW01019866.1:10675-32485 GCA_006410735.1 Raphicerus campestris | reverse complement strand
GAAATCTGAATTAAGCCCCATGAGAAGCTCTGTCAGTTTCCCAGTTTGGGTATTGTTCTAGCACGTACCATATAAATGCAGCTGCCACCATTACAGCAGACTGGGTGAGGGGTGCCTGGAACCTCCCTGAATAACTTTTTTCCCTTTTTTACAACTTCTTGTAACTCTCTATGTCAAAATTTAAAATGATAAAAATACACATCCACACAAGAACGTTCATACTTAAAAGCTCAGAAATGAACCAAATTTAATCAGTGATCATAGTCAAGAAGCAAAGTAAAATCTCTAGTTCAAAGAGATTATCAGATTGGATATAAAATTAAAACCCAGCTAAACTGTATGCTGTTTACAAGGGAGACATTAAAATATTAAGGACCAAAAGAGCCTTCAAGCACAAAATTAGAGAAATATATATTAAATAAGACAATATTAACCAAAAGATGCTAAATGCTATCAGACCTCACGACTAGTTTGTTAACAACATTCATTTCAGGATATATCAATACTTTATCAACTTGGCACCATTCCTGGAGGGAAGAAAGTATTAGAAAAATATATGTCAAGACTGCTGACATTTCTCTAACTTTTCCAATGCCTACCAGGGTTTGGGACCATAGTAAGTACTCAAATACTGTTGACTGATCAACTGAATGGCAAATACTTCTAGAACTTCCAAATAATGTGAACCTCCAGGCAATGGCAGTGATGGGTCAGCTTGATAAAATATTTATTACCAGGTCTCGATCAGGCCTCAAGGAGTACAAGGTATTTAAGTTCAATACCAGCATGCACTTTATCCTCAAAAACATACAAATAGCAAGAGAATACTTTCTTAACATTTAAACAAATAAAATATTTGACACAAAAAAAACCTTTATGTTGAAATCAAAATTTTTACCTACAACTTGCTACTGCCTTTTTATATAAGTTAATTTTTTCTAGTTAGGTTAGGTCTATCCAAGAAGCAGTTATATATTATAACATTGCTATTCTATTCCAGTTTAACTTTCACTCAATATTCCTAGTAATCATTAAATCAGATAATTAATATTTTACTCATTTATTATTCATTTCCATGAGGTATTAAAATGCTACCCTTCCAAATTCTTATTTCAACTTCTGTCATATTAAATGATGATACAATATTCAAGACACCATTTTAAAGCAAATTTTGCAGATTACATTCACTTTGTAAGTATACATTATCTTGATTTTCTTATAGAAATACTGACTTTCTTATAGCAATAAAATTCACTTACTAATAAACAAAATTTTAGATTCTTGTCAAGAATGGAATTCTAGTCTTTAACAGGCAGTTGTAAAAAGGATGGTTAAATATTAGTGCAAGAACAGTGTCCAAAAAATTCCACATAACCAACACAGCAAAAATAAAATTACTAGCTTAAGAAAAGCTCAAAAATTGAAGCCTGCTTGGTGGTAAACGGAATTTCCTGAATTGGCTATATCTTCCTCCACAAGAAAGAATTCCTAAACTGATTAAATGCTCTCTAACCTGAGAAACCATAATTATGTAGTAACTATTGTGAAAATCAATTGGTTAAACTCGGGTAATCAATTGGTGCTCTGGTATCATGGATTTAAAAAGGGGGAGGATAGACTAAATTAAATAAATCTAAAATTTCATACCATCTTTACTCCACACCTCAAAAGGAAGAAATCTTGCCTTTGCTTCCTTTCAATCTCCCTAGTACAGGGCGCTGTGTTCTGCATACGATCAATAAATGCTTTTTAACTATAAAATAGCTAAGAATCAGGCCCAATGTCCCATGGCTCCAACTACTTTCATAAAAGATTTCCATTAGCTCCCACTTCATGGCCCCATGGTTCACTGAAACTCAATTACAATCAACTATTTTACAAAAAAGGGGAAAAAAAAAAAAACCTCATTTTAACAAGTAGATCTCTCCTACTCTCAGTAAAATAGAGCATTTTGTGCACCCTGTAAGTTTAATCCTCTGGTACTTTTGAATTTTTCGAGGGCACTGGCATATCAAATAAATTTTTATGCCAAGTGAACATTGCCCAAAATGTCATCTTTCCTCAGAATACCTATAAATTCTCTGAGTTTTTAAAAACTAAGAAATCAGTTTAGAAGAGGTTTCCAGTTTAAGGTAAATATACAGAGATGACAAACATTTTTTTTCCTTATCCCCAAAGGAAGAGCCTGGGTATTTTAATCACAATAGAGAGAATCATATTCATGCTCCAAGTCTACTTTGTTCAGCCAGTTCTTGGTGTTTAACTCATCTGACTGCAGACCCAGGAAGAAGCATTCAAGTCTTTGTATCACATGACTATTTCAAACAGAGACACAAGAGGCCACTGTCAACTCAGAATCTGAACAAAATTCCTGGTCACGGTCACAGCAGGCTGGGCGTGGGCCAGCCTTACTACACAGAAAAAAAATTTCAATTTGAGTTCTGCATTTGTACATATTACAGATGAACAGAAGGGATCTATAGGAAGAAATCAGACCTACAAGAGTCTACCTACTTTCACCAGGGAAACTGCAAAAAGCTCATTCTCCTACAATATGGAAGAAGAGAGGCGTGGTTAATGGCTATTTATAACTGGCATTAGCTGAGCCCTTACTGTTCTAAGTGTTTTGTTTAAAATGCACACAACACTATGGTTAAATGCTCTTTCCATTCCCTGTTTCTAAGGTGGAAAGACTCAAGAGGTTAGTTCACTTGGCCAAAATCCAAGAACTGGCTAGCAGTGGGGAGTCTGTCCCCCGGGTTTCCCATTCTCCAGCAAAGCACTGTATAAATTCTGTACATTTCTGGGCTGAATCTTCGGGAGGACACCGACTGAAAGATCTTTCTTCCAGTTTTTATAACAGCAGAGCTACAGAGCCTGGGGACGTCTTAAACACATTTGAATTATACATGAAAACTAAATTATTTGGAGGCTGACGGAAGTAACCAACATCAAACCAAATGAAAAAATATTAAAAAGTCACTGATGTGCTTCTCAGGGACAGAGAGATGACCAAACATGAATTAAGTGGGACACAGGTCCACACATGGTCCCACTTATGGGACCCTCTTTAGACAATTCCACTTCTTTCCTCAAACCTTCCTCACTCTCAGTCTCATCTTACGACCTTGCATTCTTCTTCCTGATACACTGAATCAGTCACCAAAAAGGCACACAAATGCATGCGCTCACTTCCACCATTTACATACTCTCTACACCGGGCTCCTTCGCACATAAATCACTGTTCACGCTCCTAAGACCTAACTCCCTCTCCCGTGTCCCAGATTCAGCCCCTCTTACAGTAGATCTCAGCAGTCAACCCTATCACTTCTCTGTTTCTTTTAACACACACTCTCTCTCCCTCTAATTCTTCCTCAGCCTATCTCCTCAATTCTCTGTTCTATGTTATAGAGAAATGCCAAAAAAAAAAACCAAACTTGAGAACTCTAGTCATATTTTTTTCCTCAACCCCTAGTATCCCACTCTCTTTAATTTCACTCCAATCAGGCTTTCAGTCCCACCCAGTGAAAACGCTCACATCACAGTCAGCCACTGCTGCTCTGTGAATCTACAGTCTTCACTCCTCGCAGTCCCACCCAGTGAAAACGCTCACATCACAGTCAGCCACTGCTGCTCTGTGAATCTACAGTCTTCACTCCTCGCCCCTGTACCTGTGAGCAGGAGTATATTTAGCTGACCACTCCTTCCTCCCGGGAAGCACGCTGACGCATCCCAAACATCCCAACCTCCTAGTCCTCCTCCGGCCTCATTGTGAGTCCCTCACACTCTCTTTCCTGGTTCCTCCACTTCTCCCCAGTCTCCTAAAGTCAGAATGCTGGGTTCAGCCCTTGGCCCACTTCCTGTCTCTATCTGCCATTCACTCCACTGATGATCTCATCCAGTATCATACTTTCACTACCATTCATGGCTGCTGATTTCAAATGTGTCTCTCCAGCCCTAATCTCTTGGCAGAATTCTAAGTTAACAATGCAAAGTAATAAAGGAAGCAACAGAATGGGAAAGACTAGAGATCTCTTCAAGAAACTTAAGAGATACTACAGAAACACTTCATGCAAAGATGAAGGGCAGAATAATAAAGGGCAATAAAGGCAGAAATGGTATGAACTCAACAGAAGAAGAAGATATTAAGAAGAGGTGCCAAGAATAAACAAAAGAACTATACAAAAAAGATCTTAAAGACCCAGATAACTACAATGATGTGATCACTCACCTAGAGCCAGATATCTTAAGAGTGTGAAGTCAAGTGGGCTTTAGGAAGCATCACTATGAACAAAGCTAGTGGAGATAACAGAATTCCAGCTGAGCTATTTCAAATCCTAAAAGATGATGTTGTGAAAGTGCTGCACTCAATATGCCAGTAAATTTGGAATACTCAGCAGTGGCTACAGGACTGGAAAAGGTTTTCATTCCAATCCCAAAAAAAGGCAATGCCACAGAATGTTCAAACTACCACATAATTGCAGTCATTTCACATTTTAGCAAGGTCATGCTCAAAATTCTACAAGTAACACTTCAATAGTATGTGAACCGAGAACTCCCAGATGTTCCAGCAGGATTTAGAAAAGGAAGAACCAGAAACCAAATTGCCAACATCCATTTGGATCACAGAAAAGCAAAAGAATTCCAGAAAAACATCTACTTCTGCTTCACCGACTAAAGCCTTGGCCTGTGTGGATCACAACAAACTGGGAAATTTTTAAAGAGATGGGAATACCAGACCACCTGTGAAACCTGTATGTAGGTCAAGAAGCAACTGCTAGAACCAGACATGGAACAATGGACTGGTTCCAAATAGAGAAAGGAGCATGTCAAGGCTATATATTGTCACCCTGCTCATGTAATTTCTATGCAGAGTACATCATGTGAAATGCTGAGCTGGATGAAGCACAAGCTGGAATCAAGATTGCCAGGAGAAATAACAATAACCTAAGATATGCAGATGACACCACCCTTAAGGCAGAAAGTGAAGAAGAACTAAAGAACCTCTTGATGAAAGTGAAAGAAGACAGTGAAAAAGCTAGCTTAAAACTCAACATTCAGAAAACTAAGACCACGGCATCCAGTCCCATCATTTCATGGCAAATAGATAGGGAAATGATAGAAACAGTGACAGATTTTGGTTTTTCCATTAGTCGTGTATGGATGTGAGACTTGGACCATTAAGAGGGCTGAGCATCCAAGAATTGATGCTTAGAACTGCGGTATTGGAGAAGACTCTTGAGAGTACCTTGTACAGCAAGGAGATTCAACCAGCCAATCCTAAAGGAAATCAACTCTGAATACTCATTGGAAGGACTGATGCTGAAGGTCCAATGCTCTGGCCACCTGATGTGAAGAACTGACTCATTGGAAAAGACCCTGATACTGAGAAAGACTGAAGGCAGGAGAAGGGGATGACAGAGGACGAGATGGTTGGATGGCATCACTGACTCAATGGACAGGAGTTTGAGCAAGCTCCGAGAGATGGCGAAGGACAGGGAAGCCTGGTGTGCTGCAGTCCATGGGGTTGCAAAGAGTCAGACGTGACTGAGAAACTGAACAACCAAAGTTCTGATCTGCTCTTCAAACTGCTCCTTAATAGTACCTCTTTCTGTTCAGGCCAAAAAAACCTGACTCACTTCTGACTCCTCTCTTCCTCTGACACTCCCAATCAATCCATCAGCACGTCTTCCTAAGGCTATTTTCAAACAGCACCCAGGAGCCTACATTTCTCCCCTTCTACACCGTCGCTGCCCTGATCCAATCCACTCTAGCCTTTCATCTAGACAACAACATCCTCTTCAGTTGTTCCTCTGCCTCCCCCTTTATCTTCTAAATCCGTGATGGACAAAGCAGAGTGTCTATGACTGAATCAGATCACGTCAACCTTCTTCTCAAATCCCCTCCTTTCACTCAGTTTCTGCTGCTGTTCAGTCACTTGTGCAATCCGTGTAGAGAGGTCTGCCCTTGCCCTCAGCCTCTGGGAGCTGATCCCTAAGCCCTTGCATTATAAAGCGTGGTAACTGTGCCCCCACTTGCCTGGGGGCCTTGGGTCAGGGAAGACAGGAGAGCAGTGGGATTCAGGGAGGGGGGTTTGGGGTCACTTGACCTCTGGAGGGCCATGAGTCTATCAGCCAAAGGCCAGTCAACTACACCTGCGTGAGGAGTCCCAGTAAAAACTGTGGACACCAAGTGCTGGCACAACCAGGGCTCGTGTCGCACGAGGCTGCCAAGGACGTCATACGTGGTGCTGAGTGCTCCCCAGGAGTCCACGTCTGGAACTCTCCTGGCCCCACCCTATGCACCACCTTCCTTGGCTCCTTTCTGTTCACGTATATCCTTTCCCTGTAATAAACCATAACCATGAGCACAACAGCTTTCTAGAGTGCTGTGTGTCCTTCTAGCAAATTCCCAAAGCAGCGGGCAGTCTTGAGGACCCCTGAATTCACACCTGGCGTGAGACACGAGGGTAGCCGCATGGCCTGCGCTAACTCTGTGCGACCCCTGCCTCCCCGGCCCCGACACTTCCGGTCCTGCTAACCCCTCTACTTTTCCCCGTCACATTTACCACCTTCAGACATGTTACTACATTTTCTGGAGTATAACTGTTTATTTTCCACCAGTGATACACAAATTCCACAAGTACAAATATACCTCCAATGCCTGGTCAGAGTACGCATTCAGTAGTCAACAGCTGAGTGAACCCTAGCAACTCTGGTCCGGCAACTGGTTTAAGCCAAGGCCAAGGCAACAATTTTAGCTTGGTTGCTTATAAACAGCTTGGTTACTCATCTTTTCCATCTCTTAATATATACATATTTTATTGGAGTACAGTTGACTTACAGTGTTTCAGGTGCACAGCAAGGAGTACCAGATATACAGATACACGTTATTTGCGGAATTATTTTTCATTATAGCTTATTACAAGACATTGACTATAGTTCCCTGTGCTATACAGTAATAAAACTTTGTTGTTTGTTGCAGGTCTATTTTTTTTTAATTAGAAGTCTAACATTCTATTCATACTAAGTCAAGCAAGTGGAATCAAAGTGTCATTTTTTTAGTTATGCAAAAAATTCTTAAGTTTTCTAAAATATAAATATTATACATTTTACTTAAATATATGTACAGAAAAGCTTTTCTACTTAAAAAAAAGGAAACAAAAAACACTGTAACCAAAAAGAAAAACTTTCATAACAGCTTGTTCCCATCATTAGTTCTTTATCAGGAACAAACTGATCATCTCCTTTAAAGTAAACTCAAACCTACAGACATTCTCATGGTACTCTATAGTATCACTGGTTTGAACTAGTGTAAAGTTATTCAGCAACTGTCCTCCCAACAGGACAATGATGGCTGTGTCCAAGATAAAAGCCACTTAATTCACATGCCATTTTCTGCATCTTGATGCCCACTACTGCATGCCTCAATGAGCACTGTGCCCGTGGTACTGCGATTATTCTATCAATACTTCAGACGTCCAATCTGACCATATACTTCTGAAAGCAGAAACTACGTCTTACCTGCACTATCTCGTACACAGCACTGTACCTGGCCCATTGTCAGTGGTCAAAACTAGTTGTTAAATTTCATATCTACCATGCCTGAAGTCCATGGGGTCGCAAAGAGTTGGGCACGACTGAGCGAGTGAACTGAANATGTCTTACCTGCACTACCTCGTACACAGAACTGTACCTGGCCCATTGTCAGTGGTCAAAACTAGTTGTTAAATTTCATATCTACCATGCCTGAAGTCCATGAGGTCGCAAAGAGTTGGGCACGACTGAGCGAGTGAACTGAATTGACGCCTGAAGTAGATGATGAAGGCTGACACTGGCAAAGACCATGTAAACTACAATTCTCATTGTAATACCTCATCTTCATCTTACTATCTCTTCAAAATAGCCCTTATTNCCATTCTGAAGGAGATCAACCCTGGGATTTCTTTGGAAGGAATGATGCTGAAGCTGAAGCTCCAGTACTTTGGCCACCTCATGCGAAGAGTTGACTCACTGGAAAAGACTCTGATGCTGGGAGGGACTGGGGGCAGGAGGAGAAGGGGACAACCAAGGATGAGATGGCTGGATGGCATCCTGGACTCGATGAACGTGAGTCTGAGTGAACTCCGAGAGATGGTTTTGAACAGGGAGGCCTGGCATGCTGTGATTCATGGAGTCGCAAAGAGTCGGACACGACTGAGCAACTGAACTGAACTTATAGCAATGATAACTCTGACTATATAAGAAAAATGGTAAGTTTTTACTCTTGTTGTTAGGACATTCTATTAAACAACTTATCCTTCTGTGATTTGTTTCATCTCTCTTTGCCTTAGTAAAGTGTGCAACTAAATTTATAATAAAATGGATTTCACACAAATATGTAAATATCACTGGAGGTCCAAATAAAAATATTTTCATAGCAAATGATACTCATTCCTCTCTATGCACCCTGGAGGAACAAAAGGAAATGCACTTATTCTTGCCTGTACATTATCATCAAGTTTACTTCATAAAAACGACTTTGTTTTGAACCCTGAAGTTACTGAAAAACTCCTGCCCCAAATGCGACTTCTTTTAAGTCTTTTCCTTTAATGTGCAGTGCAAGATCTAAAGAAAAGGCCAAATCTAAATTTAGAGGACCATTTCAATCTGAAACTGATGCTATATCCTCCAGAGCCTACCCAAAAATTACTGTTCAGAATTACCAGATTAGAATTGTAGCCATCTGATCACTGTTAAACTAACCAAAGTTTATATAGCATTTGCATCTCAAGGGTATTTCTCTTTAGAGCAAAGAAATCTTGTACTCTCAAGGGTTAACCACAGCTTTATTAAATTAGCCTTAAACAGAGGAAACTTTAGGGAAAGAAAGATAAGTGAATCTGAAGATTATAGGTTTAGAAGAAATGCAATGTTACCATTCCTTTGGAGAGCAGAAAGCTGCCAAAGACAGAAAACCATGAAACCTTTAATTTTGGACTAACTCAGCTCATTCAGTTGTCCCTTAGAAGCTTTACATGGGAACTTTCAATAAAAATATAATAAGCTTTAAAATGCTGGCATGTACAAAGTATCAGATCAACTGCCTCAATTTCAAGCTTACATAAAGACTGAATACACTTGAAATTACATGTGTAGGATACTAATAGTTATGGCCCACAAGGATTATTTGCATCATTCTATCACTAGTTTGACACTGTTGCCATTAAAAATGGAGAATTACTTTTCAACCTTCAGTGAAAACTGAGCCTGCTATCACTACATGTGGGATTCTGACATTGAGAGAGAAAATTAGTTCTTATCTTAAAAGCTTAAGTTAAGAAACTGAACAAAGATAAAAGAAATTAAAGTAATTTTCAAAGAAAAACCTGTCAATATATTCCAAACTTCTCCAAGAACACTCAGATTTCAGTTTCACTTTATAATTAGCTCTCACAATTGAAAGTTACAATTGCTCATGCACAACGACTATGTGAAAGGAAAAGACTAAAATATTATAATGCAGCCTATGATTTATTGGGCACGTAGAGCTTTAATACAAAAAAAAAAAAAAAGAGAGAGAGAGAGACTTGAAGAAGAAAACTGAGTTGGAACACAACACGGGCAATACCGACTCATCAAGAGGATTCAGAGCCCACATATGCACCAGCCACAACGTTCAGTGCTGTTATTTCCCAGCTGGAGGTTATTCTGTCCACTGCCACTTTCAGTGCTTCCTGCCAGAATTTCAGAAGCTAGGAACAGTATCTGATTACCAGTATTATAATTCTGCTTCATTATGCATCAAATGGGCTTTTATGGGCTAGTCTAAGACCTTAACCAACACTGTATTTTCATTTCCTTAAGAAAATATATTCTGAACTGAAAACTACAAACAAAAAATATACTCTGGGTACAGCTGTCTATATAGATGTAAAGTTCTTGTTAATTAGAGACAATCAGCAAAATATTTCTCTTACCAACTTGAATTTGAAATTCTCCTAGGATCATTCAACACTGACTTTTATTTACATTAAACCAAGCCAAATATCTTATTCTCAACTATGCACAAAGGTCAAAAACTGATTTTAAAATTCACAATAACTACATCCAATAACTTACAAAATGCTTGGGACCCATAGCCCTCACTTTTATGTAATTCTACAGCAGAGAAAACCATTTAACATACAACTACCGTTGGTTTTGCAGTAATTAGCCTTGGATTGGGCTTCTATGTTTCCAAATACTGACTAGTTCTGTCAAAAAATAGAGTGAATATGTTGGAATAAGTAATTTATTAACAGAATTTTATATAAAAAGAAACTTGTCTATTCATAAAAGGCTCTGTGATGAGGCAAGACTCAAGCAGAGCAAATGCTTGTTTAGACAAAGAGAAATTTACAGCACAAGTGATTTTGAGAACTTATGTATTTATCTTCACTCTACTTCAAAAATCTCTTTTTGGACTCCTTTATTTCCTTTCATTTATCTCCCCAACTCCTTTGAAGATCAAGAGCAGCCTGAAAGGCAGCTTTAAAGGAAAAAGAAGGTTAAAGTTCAAAGAAAAAAAAAACCAAAAAGGCTCAGAGGGCAAAAAGAGGAAGGAGAAAGAGACAGAACAATCTATAATAAATCATTTTTGTAAACAAATGGGACCTACTCAAACTTATAAGCTTTAACACAGCAAAGGAAACCATAAATAAAAACACCACCTACAGACTAGGAGAAAACATCTGCAAACAATTCAACTGACAAGGGTATAATTTCTAAAATACACAAACAACTCATACAACTCAACAGAAAGGACTCAATCAAAAAATGGGCAGAACTAAATAGACATTTCTCCAAAGACAACATAACCAACCAATAGGCATATGAAAAGATGCTCAACTTCACTAATTATTAGAAAAATGCAAATCAAAACTACAATGAGTTATCACCTTACACCAGTCAGAATGGCCACAATCCACAAGTCTACAAACAATAACTGCAGGAGAGGGTATACAGAAAAGGGAACCCTCCTACACTGCTGGAAGAAAGATAAATTGGTGCAGCCACATGGAAACCAGTATGGAGGGGTTTTTTTACAAAAAAATAAATATAGATTTGCCATATGATCCAGCAATCTCATATGGGCATATATATGGAAAAAACCTAATTCTAAAAGACATATGCATCCCAATGTTCACAGCAGCACTATTTACAACAGTAAAGACATGGAAGCAACCTAAATGTCCACTGACAGGTGAATGGATAAAGAAGTCGCGGTGCATATAAATAAACGTGTGTGTGTATAAAGGATATTTACTCAGCCATAAAAAAGAATGAAATGATGCCATCTACAGCAACAGGGATGGGACTAGAGATAATCACACTATGTGAATTGAAACACAAATATCATATGATCTGAGTTATATGTGGAATCCAAAACATGCTACAAAGGATCAGATTATATTTGATCCCTTAGTCATATCCGACTCTTTACAAATCCATAGACTGCAGCCCACTAGGCTCCTCTGTCCATGGAATTCTCCATGCTGGAGTGGGTTGCCATTTCCTACCTCAGGGGAACTTATTCACAAAGCAGAAACAAACTCACAGACATAGAAAACAAACTTATGATTACCAAAGGGGAATGAGGATGAGCAAGGATCAATTAGGAGTCTGAGTTTGGCAGATATGCTGCTAAGTCACTTCAGTCGTGTCCGACTCTGTGCGATCCCATAGATGGCAGCCCACCAGGCTCCCCCGTCCCTGGGATTCTCCAGGCAAAAACACTGGAGTGGGATGCCATTTTCCTTCTCCATTGCATGAAAGTGAAAAGTGAAAGTGAAGTTGCTCAGTCGTGTCCAATCCTAAGCGAACCCAGATATTGACTATCATATACAAAATAACAAGGTCCTGTTGTATAGCACAGGCAACTATATTCAATATCCTGTAATAAACCATAATGGAAAAGAATATGAAACAGTATATGTGTATAACACAATGACTATGCTGTACACCAGAAACACAATATTGGAAATCAACTACACTTCAATTTAAAATTAAACAGAATAAATCATTTTGTTTTACTACTACCACTTACTGTAATTTATGCAGGTGGCACACAGTTTTAATTTTGAACCACATTATTAAGCCAAAGAAATGATTTTCATAGCTTTTCTGAGATGCCATTTTGCATTCTGTATTTTAAGTCAACTCTTTAATGGACACAATTTGAATGAACTCAAACCAGCAGCTAATCCATACAGGAACCACTGAAGTTTGTTACTGAGGAAATCTTCCCAAGGTACACGTTAAAAACTGATTATTTGGGGTACACAGAGTACTAACACATAGTAATGAACAGATTTACATATTCATTAAACTGTAACACCATGTTTTCTCTAATAGTTTATTTATCTAGTATATTATAAACTGTTTTAACATATACTGGATTTGTTCAATGAGCTGGCTATTTATGTGGCATTTACCCAGATGCTAAAATCAAGTCACTTCTATAAGTTGACTGTGTACTTAGACATTTTTCTGAGTTGTGACACATAAATGTGACTCAGAGCAAATATACCATTATTTTTAAAACGTTCCTAAATATGCAATCACCATCTCTTTTACAGTGGCTTTCCAGTTCAAATGTTTTTAGTCCAAACTCCTATCCTAACCTTATCTTATTAAATCATTTCCAATTTACCCTATTCAATCATAATCTTAGCTCGTTCAACATTTCAGTTACTACTGTGTAGTATTCAAATTTAGATGTTCCATTAAAGATAAGAAATATTTTAGACTCAGCCTTCATTTCTCTCTTCGTCTTCACCTTTTTAAATTTTGCTATCCATATATAACCAATAGACAATAGTTACCAATCTTTCTCAAACTCAGCATTTTATAGAAAAATAACTATAGGACAATAATTTGGCCACTATAAGAGAGCTTTAGTATATCACACTGCATTCACTTCTGCAAAATTACTACAGCATTGTGGTAAATGATCTTTAAAGTAAGAAAAAGTAGTTTACTCAATTATATTAAAACAATTGGTAACAGGGATGACGCTGAAAATATATAATGTGCCATTCTTATGTGTACTATAACCTACCTTTTTTCATGCGTGTCCAAAGGGAAGCTTTTAAATTCCTACATATTAAGATTTGATAATATATCAGTAAAATATATAAATAAAGAAATTCAAATACTGCATTCACCTCTCTGGCAAACTTCAAACTGAATCAAAATTATCTATAAAATACCTCTGAGCAACTGACACAAAAGTCAAAAAAGTCAAAAACTCTAAGAAACACAATGACACATAGTTTACTTTAAAAATAGCCTTAATTCCTAGATTTACTCCCTATTTTTCTTCCATTTATTCTAATTTAGACACAACTTTAACTCAACTATTTAATGTATCGAATAATAGTAGATTAAAAGTAACTTTGGAAAACAATATTCTGACTGTATACAGTAAGGCTTAAGACAACAAGAACTAAACAGAAATTCAATATGTTAGCAAATTCGCTTCTCACAGGGTTATAGGAGAGCAGTTCTCAAAGTGCTTTATATGTATATATACTAGGTTTGAATGAATAAACGCACATATTGTAGATAATGAGAACCAGCTTCCTCGCTGTCAGAGAAATTACAAGTACGGAATGCAGGAAGGCTAGAATGAACCATGTGTTTGATACTGGATGAGAATCTGAGACAGACATCAGTGTGAATTCATGGCATTTTAATATACACACAGATAAATACTGAAAGAAATAAATGTAGCTCTGTGTGTTTGTAAGAGTTAGAAAACATACTTTCCTGGCCCCATCTGCTGAGAGAGCCTTGAAGCAGCTGAGAGCACAAGCAGCCGCGAGAACCTGGCTCCTGAACACCACGCTCCAGGGAGAGGAACCGAAGCCCCCTACTCGGCAGATTCCAGGGCTGGAGCAGGGAAGACACCAGATGAGCCTAGAGCACTTGAAATGCCAGAAATGAAGAATGCTCCAAAAAGATAAATATGTCAAATGGGCCCAGAAACTAATCTGAGTTCTCTCCCTGGTCAAAGCTAGAACAATTCGGGAAACAAACAATTGTGTTGGATTATAACCCATAAAATGAAATACCCATGAGGTCTTGAAAGTTAAAGTCGCTCAGTCGTGTCCAATTCTTTGCAACTTCATGGACTATGTAGTCCATGGAATTCTCCAGGCCAGAATACTGGAGTGTGGAGCCGTTCCCTTCTCCAGGGGATCTTCCCAGCCCAGTGAAAGTGAAATCACTTAGTCGTGTCCGACTCTCTGTGACGCCATGGACTGTAGCCTACCAGGCTCCTCTGTCCATGGGATTTTCCGGGCAATAGTACTGGAGTGGATTGCCATTTCCTTTCCCAGGGGATCTTCCCAACCCAGGGATCGAACCTGGGTCTCCCACATTGTAGACAGACGCTTTACCATCTGAGCCACCAGGGAAGTCCCCTGCAATGCAGGCGGATTCTTTATCAGCTGAGCTACCAGGGAAGCCTCATGAGCTCCCACTGATATAAATAACTAAAGAAACAGAGAATGAACAGCTCTTCCTTACAAAAGAATTCTAGTCACAATGCAAAAGGGAAGGGGGAAACAGAAATTCACCATCACACACAGTAATAACTGCTGCAGACAAAACTGCACCAGTGCACGCAATCACGGACAGCCAAAGTGTGAGGAGAAACAAGATGTGAGTAACTCCAAAGGAAAAAACAGTCACCCCTACACAAAAACTGAGGATAAGCCACCTTAACCAAGTATACTCTAGTACTTTGGCCACCTGATGCGAAGAGTTGACTAATTGGAAAAGACGCTGATGCTGGGAGGGATTGGGGGCAGGAGGAGAAGGGGACGACTGAGGATGAGACGGCTGGATGGCATCACGGACTCGATGAACGTGAGTCTGAGTGAAATCTGGGAGATGGTGATGGACAGGGAGGCCTGGCGTGCTGCGATTCATGGGGTCACAAAGAGTCGGACACAACTGAGCGACTGAACTGAACTGAACCGAAACAAGTATAAATGAGGTTAACGGCACCAGGAATAAGACATATTCACATCACATATCCTTCATATGAGGCCTTGGGAAGGGTTATACCATTTATACAGCATACTTGCCAAAAATGCATTACCTAAACCTAGTCGTGAGAAAAACTGGACAAGTGCAAATCAAAGGGTAGTCTACAAAATAATTCGTGACTATTCTTCAGAAGTACCCGGGCCATGAAAGCCTTAGAGAGATGGAGGAGACATAACTAAATGCAAAGTGGGATCCGGGATTGGATTCGGAAACAGAAAATCTATTCATTTCAGTTGAAAAATGGATAACAATCAAATGAAGTCTGTGGTTCAATAAATAGTATTTTATTGTACCAATATCAAATTTTAGCTTATGGTTCATGTAATATATTAGCATTTGTGGAAACTGGATAAAAGGTATTGGGAACTTTTGTATTATATTTTACAACTTTTGGGGTCAATCTAGTAAAAATTAAAAGTTTAAAAATATGCTTGCACCTGAAAGGATACTTACTAGCAAAATCCGAAATAAAACAAAATAGAATAAAATGAATCCAGTAAAGATTGATAGCATGAGATTATATACAATGTATAGATAAACCAGTAAACCTGTTAACGCTGGTGGTTTTCAATAAACCACAGGTGGTATTCAATACCATGCATAGCTAACTCTCAGCTTGGTTAAGAAATTGCTTTGACCAAAGCAATACTAACAAGCACGAAGCAAGCAATGAGTTAAGCACCTCTGCAGTGGGGCTTGCTTTGCCAGTATGCACTTTCTTAGAGCCCTTGGCAAAGAGGTCGGGGTACCATGATGGAGAGACCATGTGGAAACAAACACCCAGCCAAGTCTGTTCCAGAAAAGATACCACACATGTAAGTAAAGAAGCCATCTTGAACATTCCAGCCCCAACAGGGAAGCTACTGGAATAGAACTGCAATTCCCTAATCCAGCCCAATCACAGAATTATGTGGAAAAAATATACCATTATTGTCTCAGGACACTAAATTGATGATTAATGTACCAGCAGTGGGGGAGGGGGGCAAGCTATCCATACAAGATTTAAATGTGTGTAAGATGCTGATTTAACTTATATGCAGAGTATATCATGAGAAATGCTGGAAGAAGCACAAGCTGGAATCAAGATTGCCACAGAAAAATATCAATAACCTCAGATATGCAGATGACACCACCCTTATGGCAGAAAGTGAAGAGGAACTCAAAAGCCTCTTGATGAAAGTGAAAGAGGAGAGTGAAAAAGTTGGCTTNAAAAAATGACAGGTGTATCCCGGAAATTCTTACCAAGACAAGAGCACTCAGATCCTGACCCCACGATTACAGTGACAGCAAGTCCTGAGGACCGCGTCGGAGCTCCAGGAAGTCACCCCTGTGGACAGCTTTGTCAACTGCACCCCCACCCCAAGTATCTACCCTATCCAACCTGCTTCCCCTGCCAATAGAACTTCAGTGTACCTAGGCGGCAGTACGCCTCTACCCCAGTCCTAAGCAATAAGCTGTGACCAGCCAAACCTGTCACGATGGCACGACTCCATGTGACTGGTCTCTAGAAACGGCCACGTGACCAAATTGGGGACAAAATAACATGAAAGAAAAAGTCAGTGTCAATCTTCTGGGAAAAAACCTTTTCTTTTCTCATATAAAAGGATGAATGAGGCTGCCTGTCCCTTTTTTTAAATCTCAGCATCCTATCCTCTTCTTTCTGCTTGGAATGAAACCACAGCGTCCACAGCCAACACAGTAAGGACGGACAGGCAGAAAGAACACAGCTGCGCCCCTATCAGCAGAGCTGAGCCGCTCCACCAGCCCTCAGCCACCTGCCGCCAGACCGCTCAACACTCAAGAAAAGCACACCCCTAACTGTTTAACCTACTGTGAGATGGGTTTCTCTATTACTTGAAACCAAATGCACTCTGAACTGATATGCTGTTTCCCAACGAAAGGTGGCAGTGGTCTCACTGACCAGGATGCAGCAGGACTAAAGTGGTCCTGCAAAGGACTTCCCTGGTGGCCCAGGGATTAGGAGTCTGTGCTCCCAGTGCAGAAGGCACTGGTTTGATCCCTGGTTGGGGAAGATCCCACATGCCATGTAATGCAACCAAGAAAAAAGAGAGAGAGAGATTTAAAATAAATTTTAAAATCAAGTGGGCCCACAGAAAAGAGATACAGAGTTTGGAAAGGCTTCCAAAGGAGAGAAATAAAACCATATCAGGCATTCTGCATGTACAAAATCAGCACTGCAGAATGCTTACACCTCAGGCTCTGCAGCCACACTGCCTAGGTCTAAACCTTGACTCTGCCACTCATTAGACATTATGAGACCTTGGGCAAGATAGTCAAGGTCTTCAGGCCTCAGTATTCCAATCTCTAAAATGGGAGTGACACTATCCTCCCTCCTCAGAGTGGGCTGTGAGAATAAACAACATAATACTTATAAAACTCTAGGAATAGCTCCTCGTATACAGCAAGCTCTCAGCAAATATTCAAAATCATCACCATCATCTTTACGCTCATAATGCAAACACAAGTTACTATCACACAGACACAAAGACATAAAAAGGAGTCAGTATAGTTTATGCAGCTCACACGTGGCTCAAACTGTGTAGCACAAGTGAGCAGAAAATTCCTCGCAGAACTCAACCACTGTTCAAGTGTTCTCGTCTCAACTGAGTAGTTCTTCTCTGTCTGTCAATAGCTGCCATCAGCAACTCCGGCTCTTAAAGAGGCCATAAAAATGATTCGATTTCATAACTAGAAGACTGACTAAACACAAGCCATTTGCACTTCAAGAAACAGTTGAAGGGCAAAAGTGTAATGTCAGACTTTATCTCAAGCATTGTTCTTACCTGGCAAGTGGAAACAATAACTCATCTCCTAACAAGATTAGAAAGGGTGAGTTTACGATCGATTTCAGGTATACACACTGCAGTATGCATAATCCTTTCCGTTTTCTAATTATCACAGACCAATACACACTTCAGCTGAACCATTCGCTTCTATGAATGACATCAGCACAAACCAGCACACACCTGGGTTCCTTTCACAGGAGATTTTTTTTTTTTCTTTTTAATCAACAGGAATTACTGCAGGCACATAACAACAGGTCCACTGAAAACAGGAAACACAAATTCAGGAAGATGAGTTGATAACAGGCAACAGAGAATTTTGAAAGACCAAATGTTCCTATGACAACAGTAATTTCAATCAAGAAAGAGCAGAAATTTAGAGGAAAACTACGGTGCAGTGTTGAACAAAAACCGTATTAAGGTTTTCACCAGGCTTCAAAACTTTCAAAACTCACCTGGCTTTGAAAATTACAAAAGTCATTGGCACTAGACACCCATAAATCCCCATCATTATCTCATTTTTCCCCAGGCCTACCCCATTCCCTATACTTATATGTCAATGTTCCTAGCCTTTCAAGTCTATCACAAAAATATCAGCTTCTATTACCTACCATTCCTTGGGTACCTCACCAATCCAAAATGCATCCGATCCTACTGGTAAATCTCAGATTTAAAATTGAAGTTTTATAAAATTTATGAATTAAAAAAATTTTAAACTTGGGGGCAAAACATTTTTCACAATTGATTTAGACACTGGTTCAGCAAAAAAATCATTTAATTAAAGGTAACATTTAGCACATGGAGATCACGCATACAGAAATTAAAGTGCATAAAATTATACAACTGCTGCATAAATGTAAAGTCACTGACTGCTATACCCCTTTCATCTTTTTAGAAAATAAGTTGAGGAAATATACAAACAGAAATCCAAATGGCCCTGGAGGTTCCTTCACCTTCCCCCCTGCTTGAACTTCTGGATCTTTTAAAGGAAGTAGCTCAGCAGGTCAGAGTCCATCAAAGAACAGGCTCAGGTGAGAGGCCAAGAATCCAGGGCTCCCACTTCCATCAACCAGTACTTCCTACTGTGACAGTCACCAAGAGCTGGTGGTCCCCACCTCCGGGATCCAATGCCTGATGATATGAGGTGCAGCTGACATAACAACAGCAGAAAGAAANTTCCACTTCCATCAACCAGTAATTCCTACTGTGACAGTCACCGAGAGCTGGTGGTCCCCACCTCCGGGGATCCAATGCCTGATGATATGAGGTGCAGCTGACATAACAACAGCAGAAAGAAAGTGCACAGTAAATGTAATGCGCTTGCATCATCCGGACCCCATTCCCCCTCTGTCTGTCCACGGAAAATCCGTCTTCCATGAAACTGGTCTCTGGTGCCAAAATGGTTGGAGATGGCTGACCTAGATGTGTATAAGAGACNATGCATCCGATCCTACTGGTAAATCTCAGATTTAAAATTGAAGTTTTATAAAATTTATGAATTAAAAAAATTTTAAACTTGGGGGCAAAACATTTTTCACAATTGATTTAGACACTGGTTCAGCAAAAAAATCATTTAATTAAAGGTAACATTTAGCACATGGAGATCACGCATACAGAAATTAAAGTGCATAAAATTATACAACTGCTGCATAAATGTAAAGTCACTGACTGCTATACCCCTTTCATCTTTTTAGAAAATAAGTTGAGGAAATATACAAACAGAAATCCAAATGGCCCTGGAGGTTCCTTCACCTTCCCCCCTGCTTGAACTTCTGGATCTTTTAAAGGAAGTAGCTCAGCAGGTCAGAGTCCATCAAAGAACAGGCTCAGGTGAGAGGCCAAGAATCCAGGGCTCCCACTTCCATCAACCAGTACTTCCTACTGTGACAGTCACCAAGAGCTGGTGGTCCCCACCTCCGGGATCCAATGCCTGATGATATGAGGTGCAGCTGACATAACAACAGCAGAAAGAAAGTGCATAGTAAATGTAATGCGCTTGCATCATCCCGACACCATTCCCCCTCTCTCTGTCCACGGAAAATCCGTCTTCCGGTCTTCCGTGAAACTGGTCTCTGGTGCCAAAATGGTTGGGGGTGGCTGACCTAGAGGCTCCAGCAAAGATATGGGACATCAGGGGATGGAATTTTTCTCTTGGAGTCACTTTCAAGACACACTTCAGTCCAGGTAAGCACCTCTCAGGGGGATGACAGCCCAGGGAATCATGTGTGATTTTCCAGGTGTCTGCTTGTATGTCTGTCCCCTGAACACCAGGTAACAGCTGCACTGTGCATCGTGTAGTCTCGGGCATGTGTGTCTCACCCACTTTGCCCCTTCTTCTGCAAGGCCCGAGGAGAGTTTCCAGATGCTTTTAACTTATAATGCTCACAGCCTATAATAGATCATTATATTATAGATCAGGAAATAGATTTCAAAGAAATTTAAAACTATCTAATTACTCACCTTTTAAATTAACAATAAAAAGAATTTAATTAGTGCTAAAGTGCAATTTTCCATAAATTTAAAAATAAGACTTCCATGCAAATATAAAATGAACAAATACCAAAGATGTTATTTGACTCACTAATTAACTAGGATAACAGTTCAAATTTGAGTATAGGTAGGTAACCTGACCTGCCTCTTGAGAAACCTATATACAGGTCAGGAAGCAACAGTTAGAACTGGACATGGAACAACAGACTGGTTCCAAATAGGAAAAGGAGTACATCAAGGCTGTATATTGTCGCCCTGCTTATTTAACTTATATGCAGAGTACATCATGAGAATTGCTGGCTGGAAGAAGCACAAGCTGGAATCAAGATTGCCAGCAGAAATATCAATAACCTCAGATATGCAGATGACACCACCCTTATGGCAGAAAGTGAAGAGGAACTCAAAAGCCTCTTGATGAAAGTGAAAGAGGAGAGTGAAAAAGTTGGCTTAAAGCTCAACATTCAGAAAACTAAGATCATGGCATCTGGTCCCATCACTTCATGGGAAATAGATGGGGAAACAGTGGAAACAGTGTCAGACTTTATTTTGGGGAGCTCCAAAATCACTGCAGATGGTGATTGCAACCATGAAATTAAAAGACACTTAACCACTTGGAAGGAAAGTTATGACCAACCTAGATAGCATATTCAAAAGCAGTGACATTACTTTGCCGACTAAGGTCTGTCTAGTCAAGGCTATGGTTTGTCCAGTGGTCATGTATGGATGTGAGAGTGGGACTGTGAAGAAAGCTGAGTGCTGAAGAATTGATGCTTTTGAACTGTGGTGTTGGAGAAGACTCTTGAAGAGTCCCTTGGACTGCAAGGAGATCCAGCCAGTCCATTCTAAATGAGATCAGTCCTAGGTGTTCTTTGGAAGGAGTAATTCAGTTTCAGCTGAAGCTGAAACTCCAATACTTTGGCCACCTCATGCGAAGAGTTGACTCATTGGAAAAGACTCTGATGCTGGGAGGGATTGGGAGCCGGAGGAAAAGGAGACAACAGAGGATGATATGGCTGGATGCCATCACCAACTAGATGGACATGAGTTTGGGTAAACTCCGGGAGTTGGTGATGGACAGGGAGGCCTGGCGTGCTGCGATTCATGGGGTCGCGCAAAGAGTTGAACATGACTGAGCAACTGAACTGAACAGGATTACTGAAAAGAATTTGCTAACAGATGCAAAAATGGTGACTCCACTGTAGGAAGGATTCAAGAAAAGAGCACCAAGGTGCTCAGGATGGCTCAGTTGACTAACACAAATAGCGATTTGTTTTTGTTGGTTCTTTGGTTAGTTTATTGCTTAGTTCTTTGGACTTAACTGATTAATAAAAACAACCATCAAGTATTTCTTTAGGCCTGGTGGCATCATGAGAAAATCACTGATATACTAAGAGTGCTACAAACAGAAAGAAAATTTAGAAATCTCTGCTATAGGGCAA
>SJYW01019857.1:134722-156408 GCA_006410735.1 Raphicerus campestris | reverse complement strand
TAAAATAGAATAAAGTATTAAATTAAAAAAAATAAAATAAAAGAGGAAAATACCTGAAAATATAAAATAGATACAAAAGAGAGGTTAGGGATAAAATTTGAACAGATGGACTAATTTTAGTGTGACAAAGAGAAAGGAAGATTAACTTTTGCTGGTTCATTTGATCAAAGACAATAACCTGGATGATGAGCTATCTGGTTTAGAATTCTGAGGAGCACATCTGTTGGATAACTGATATCTCTCTCATTTCCTTTAAGCTAACAGAGTCCCTTAAATCTCAATGTTGTCAAATTCTGGATTTACAAATCAAAAAGAGAAACAATAATCTTAGGGGAAAAAAAGTTAATTAAACAAAGTAAAAGCTTTGTCCTTAGGAGGTTAATAGGTTTATTTGCTTGACTGTTGCTAATATGGGAACTTGTTCACCATTGGTGGCAGTAATGGGACAGAAATTAATCAGTAGGGGCCAGTTTTAAGAAACGGCTTTAGCCTCTAAGTGGTTTGCCAAGTTTTTGTTAAACATCTCCCATTATTGAGGATACAAGTCAAAATCACTTATCAGCAGTTCGTCTAAATAGCAAGGAACATGTATTAAAGAGGCCATGAAGGAATTTCTAATGAGAAAAAATGCTCTTACTTTTTGAGAAATTAACTGCTCCAATAAATTGCAAAGATAAAGTAGGAAAAGTTATCATAATAATGTCTGTTGTAATAAAACTAAACTGTACAGATGATAACAGTTAAAATGCCAGAAGGTGAGTTAATGAAATACCGTCTCCTAAAGCCTCTTTGGTCCTTACTCTGAAATATAATTCTGACACTCGCATATAAAGGATATGGTGGAAGCTACATGGAGATACTGCATTTTCACATGTTCTACAGATTCATTGCCTATGAACTTTTGAATATACATAAAATTTAAAAAGCAGAGTATATTAAATGAAACTTTCAGAAAGGTGACATAAAATAATCCTAGGGCAGAAAATTAATTCTTAAAGTGTAAAAGAGTTGAAAATCTAAAGGGAGAGAAATCAGTCTGAATTGCCAGATAACACTGGAAATTTTCTATCAAAGATCATACGAATGGGGNAAAGGTGACATAAAATAATCCTAGGGCAGAAAATTAATTCTTAAAGTGTAAAAGAGTTGAAAATCTAAAGGGAGAGAAATCAGTCTGAATTGCCAGATAACACTGGAAATTTTCTATCAAAGATCATACGAATGGGGCAAAGATAGAGTCACTGAAGTCTTCCTAACGCAATCTGTAGATTCAGGAATGCAGGAGATGCCTGAAGCTTATATTACTATTTTCTACAGTCAAATTCCCACACAAGTTAAAGACTGTAGCAATGCAGAGGATCTCCTAAGGATAATGAAAGAGCAGACAAACATGCAGCACAAACAAATAAACAGCATGTGTAGAAGCTGAAAAGTAGTCAAGTAGGGGAGTTTGGGGCTAAGAGTTTTACCCTGCACTGAATTTCTCTCTTACATAGTAATGACCAAATTGGCCCTGAAAGATGAAAATACATGTGTATGTGTATGGAGAGATAAAGAGAAGGGGAAAAGGAAGGAGAGAAGGGAAGTTCAGTTCAGTTCAGTCGCTCAGTCGTGTCCAACTCTTTGCGACCCCATGAATCGCAGTACGCCAGGCCTCCCTGTCCACCACCAACTCACATCCATTGAGTCAGTGATGCCATCCAGCCATCTCATCTTCTGTCGTCCCCTTCTCCTCCTGCCCTGAATCCCTCCCAGCATCAGAGTCTTTTCCAATGAGTCAACTCTTTGCATGAGGTGGCCAAAGTACTGGATTTTCAGCTTTAGCATCATTCCTTCTGAAGAACACCCAGGACTGATCTCTTTTAGAATGGACTGGTTGGATCTCCTTGCAGTACAAGGGACTCTCAAGAGTCTTTTCCAACACCACAGTTCAAAAGCATCAATTCTTTGGCGCTCAGCCATCTTCACAGTCCAACTCTCACATCCATACATGACTACTGGAAAAAAACCATAGCCTTGACTAGATGGACCTTAGTCGACAAAGTAATGTCTCTGCTCTTGAATATACTTTCTAGGTTGGTCATAACTTTTCTTCCAAGGAGTAAGCATCTTTTAATTTCATGGAGAAGGCGAGAGGGGAAAGCAAATCAAAGTTGAGAAAAACTTGGAGAGCCAAAACTATACGCGTGCTCAGACACAAGGCTTCTCGTCACATAGTAAAAGTCAAATGATCCAGGGCATTGATCAAACAGTCTGCAGGGGGCAAATACACAGAGCCATCTCCAGTTACCATGAGTTCAACAGGGGCCAGTCAAGTGCCCTATTCACATAATCATCTTCTGACTAATTAAGCAAAAACAACAACAAAAGCAGTGAAACAATTACCCACGAAATAAACGAAATTGAAACCCACCAAACTCTTTAAGAAAAGGCATGAAGAAATAGTGCAGACCATGACAGAAACAAACCTCTCTGCTCTGAGCCATCTGTGCCACCCATCAGCTGGTAATAAAGTGACTCTGAGTAGCAATAGAAATAATCAAAGGAAGAGCTTTAAGAAGGCATGGCAACACTAATAGATTTTTTTCTGGGTTTCTGGTCTTTGTTTATGGATAATTAAAATTTGGCAAAGTGTTCAGAGGCCCATCATATGAATGCCTCCCTTGTGTTTTATTTAAGCAACAGCTCATAAAAGACTTCAGTTTATTACCATGCCAAGTAAATGCTTGCAGAAAGAGAAAACCTCCAAATGATATGTGAATTTAACATTGTAAGTTGATTTAATGTATTACAGTAAATTTTCCAACCTGACTTTTACATCAGAGTGTTTAATATGTTTTCCTGTCCAGTGAAGGTAGTTTTGATTTCTTACATATTTGAAACAAATCTTGCTTTCAATTATGGCTATTTAATTTTACTTTATTTTAGAACTTGCTTTCATATATTCCCAAATATATCCTTATGTATCCTTGCATTTGTTGAAATATCAATGAAGTAGAAAGTAAATAAACTTGGATTTATATATATATATAAGAAAGACCTATTCTGAGAAAAACAAGATATTTTATGGAACAGTTATGAAAACTAAAAAGCGTGCTAAGCTGCCCTCATTTGTATCACATTGAGTCTACCTTCAACTATGCTCTATCTTTTTGTTAGAAACAGATTCTCTGAATATCAGTATATTAATTGGTATTCTTCAGGGGCATGCAACAGGAATCAATTTTGGATAATTTGAGCAAAAACAGAAATTTATTATGGAAATAGAATTGCTCAGTGATTCACAGGAATGGTGGAAGAAACACGTATCAGCAAGGCTAAACAAGACAGTTCCAGGAATCTAGGTAACAAGAATTGATGGACAGTTTCTTCAAAGTGCTCTCCTTGATATGAGTGAAATCTAACCATTTAAAATCTCTGTGTTGCTCGATTAATATTCAACTTCTTGGAAGAGAACTTAGTTCTCTTAGTTATGGTCTAGCTTAAACCATTCATCTACCTCTTGCCAACGGGAAGGCTAAGTCATGTTTTGGTCAGATTACCACAACGGTAGCCAATAAGAGAAATAGAACTTCTGTTATAAGAAGAAAAGGAAATAGATGCTGGGAAGACATAAAGCAATCCTATGTTTAAATGCATTCATAATCAGAGACTAGTATACAGAATGTTATGAAAAACAGCATTATGAATAGTTCAGGGATAGATTATGCTTTTTAAAATTTAATTTATAACTGTTTCATTAAAATAATGAAGGAAATTACAGTAAATGCATCCATATTGAGCCCATATTTATCATGGATACATTATTCACTATGTATTAGGTACTATAGTGTAATAAGAAGTTTCACAGCTATTATCTCATTAAATTGTCACTTATAATTTCTGTTAAAATTGATATTTCTATTTCATACTTATGGAAACTGAGGATCAGATATTTATGTAGTCCTGTTTACTGCCATTCCATACATAATTGTGATCCATTTTTGTTTATATTTTTATTATTTGTCCATTTTGGGAGTTGCATTTTTATTTTCTATGCAGAGGGATTTCATTGAACTAATGGTTAAAAAGCACCAACTTTGTTCATTAGCACTAACTTTCACTAAAGAGAAAAAAAAAAGAAACCTGAATAATAATACAGAAAAGATAAAATGCTGTCATTAGGTAACCATTGGTGTCAAAACTACATCTATAAATTTAGAACCTTATATACAAAATGATAAGTTCAACTATATATAGCAGACTGAACACACACTTGTCACCATTCCTTCCAGAAATCTCACTTACACGAGAATGATGTAAGGATATAAGACCACCTGGAGAACCACCAATAAAACAGAGAGGACAACAAATTTTTGGAGCATAGACAGCAGGAGAGGAGTGAGGAGTTAATGAGACTGAGTAAGTAGAATACAGACATATTTTCTCAATTGAAGTTGTCATTTAGTGTAAGATGAACCTTTAGTTTGTTTCATAAGGGGAAAAATTCACTCACAAATATAATTATAAATGTATGCTTCCAGTTATCTGTTATCCCAGTAACAAATTAACAAAAATTATTTTATTATTATCTCTCACAGTTCTGGGGGAGACTGGGCCTTAATGAATCAGGGTTAGTCATTCAATTGTGATCAGATATCAGCTTGGGGTGGAATCAGCTCAAAAGTTTCTCCACTCACATGGATAATGATTACTACTCACTATCCTCTGGGACTTTCAATGGTGGCTATTGGCCAAGACACTTATATACAATTATTCATGTAGCCTGGGCTTCCTTAGAGCATGGTAGCTGAGTTAGGAGAGCAAACAACCCAAGAGAGAGAGCTGGGAAGTGCCCTATTGCTCCTTACAAGCTCTCTTCAAGTTACACAGCCCCATGCTATTCTTTGAGGTAGTCATATAAAGTTTTAACCAGATTTCATGGGAAAAGATGCATTCTGTGTCTTCATGGAAGAAAGACAAGGTCACAGCAAAACAAGGATGTGTGGGATAAAAGATATTGTTGCAGCTGTTTTTGGAAAATTTAATCTTCCACAGTGCAAATAACAGTAATACAGGTCCCCCCATTCAGAAACATGAGAATAATTTTTAAAATTATCTTAGAACAAATAAACATGATAGTGATATACAGTTGAGGAGATATTAAATGAGCAGCAAGCTAGTTTATGTTTCAGATCCTTACAAGGTTCAGGTATTTGAGGCATGGTCCTCCTTGGAAGGTCTTCTTAAGATTTACAGTAGGTATGGCACCCCGCTCCAGTACTCTTTCCTGGAAAATCCCATGGATGGAGGAGCCTGGAAGGCTACAGTCCATGAGGTAACTAAGAGTCTGACACAACTGAGCAACTTCACTTTCACTTTTCACTTTCATGCACTGGAGAAGGAAATGGCAACCCACTTCAGTGTTCTTGCCTGGAGAATCCCAGGGATGGGGGTGCCTGGTAGGCTGCCATCTATGGGGTCGCACAAAGTCGGACACAAATGAAGTGACTTAGCAGCAGCAGCAGCAGAACATTTGAAGAAGGAGCAGTTAAATTCACGGGATTATTTCTTCATCCTGTATAGCTAGGTAACTGTCTCTTTTACTTCTGACAGGAGAAAACTTTCCATATTGAAGAAATTAAGCCAAAATTTTCAAGATCTTGCAGATAAAAAGCACAATACTGAAAACAAAGATATTAAGAAAAGTCTACATGTTGAAAATACAATCCTCACACTTGTCCTTGTCAACTCCAAGAACTTTGGAATGGAGGCTTGTTCTTCATCCTTTCCCTTCTACTATCTTGTATAGGCAATGAATTGGAAGATTTTTCTCTGGGGCCATGAGGATGACCACTAAGAAGGTTAGGCCTAGAGAATGTGCAGCAAAGAGTGTTATCATCCCAAAGCAGTCGTTCCACAGTGAAGCCTTGTCATGCAGTTCAGTCATCTCTTCAGTGCTTTAATTTTAAAAGAAAGTGGGTAGCCAGCAATTATTAGACATATATGGAAAAAAAAATACCTCAACATGAAATGAGATAGAAGCAAATAGTAGGGAGAAGTTTTCATAAAAAGAGGCAAACAGTGAACAAAATAAATCTTAAAATAAGCAATCAAATTACCCTGTGTCTTTAATCTTGGAGGGCTTCCCTCATACCTCAGTTGGAAAAGAATCCACCTGCAGTGCAGGAGACCCTGGTTCAATTCCTGGGTCAGGAAGATCCCCTGGAGAAGGGAAAGGCTACCCATTCGAGTTTTCTCATCTAGAGAATTCCATGGACTGTACAGTCCATGGGGTCACAAAGAGTTGGATGTGACTGAGCAACTTTCACTTGCAGTTTTCACTTTTAATCTTGGAAAGATAAGAGAAGATATTGCATTTCTGAAATAACATAATAACATAAAAAGAAAATAGAGAACAATAAATAACTTGAAAGAATAACTTACACTAAAAATTTGAAAGAAATCTCTTTTTNAATAATAATACAGAAAAGATAAAATGCTGTCATTAGGTAACCATTGGTGTCAAAACTACATCTATAAATTTAGAACCTTATATACAAAATGATAAGTTCAACTATATATAGCAGACTGAACACACACTTGTCACCATTCCTTCCAGAAATCTCACTTACACGAGAATGATGTAAGGATATAAGACCACCTGGAGAACCACCAATAAAACAGAGAGGACAACAAATTTTTGGAGCATAGACAGCAGGAGAGGACTGAGGAGTTAATAAGACTGAGTAAGTAGAATACAGACATATTTTCTCAATTGAAGTTGTCATTTAGTGTAAGATGAACCTTTAGTTTGTTTCATAAGGGGAAAAATTCACTCACAAATATAATTATAAATGTATGCTTCCAGTTATCTGTTATCCCAGTAACAAATTAACAAAAATTATTTTATTATTATCTCTCACAGTTCTGGGGGAGACTGGGCCTTAATGAATCAGGGTTAGTCATTCAATTGTGATCAGATATCAGCTTGGGGTGGAATCAGCTCAAAAGTTTCTCCACTCACATGGATAATGATTACTACTCACTATCCTCTGGGACTTTCAATGGTGGCTATTGGCCAAGACACTTATATACAATTATTCATGTAGCCTGGGCTTCCTTAGAGCATGGTAGCTGAGTTAGGAGAGCAAACATCCCAAGAGAGAGAGCTGGGAAGTGCCCTATTGCTCCTTACAAGCTCTCTTCAAGTTACACAGCCCCATGCTATTCTTTGAGGTAGTCATATAAAGTTTTAACCAGATTCCATGGGAAAAGATGCATTCTGTGTCTTCATGGAAGAAAGACAAGGTCACAGTAAAACAAGGATGTGTGGGATAAAAGATATTGTTGCAGCTGTTTTTGGAAAATTTAATCTTCCACAGTGCAAATAACAGTAATACAGGTCCCCCCATTCAGAAACATGAGAATAATTTTTAAAATTATCTTAGAACAAATAAACATGATAGTGATATACAGTTGAGGAGATATTAAATGAGCAGCAAGCTAGTTTATGTTTCAGATCCTTACAAGGTTCAGGTATTTGAGGCATGGTCCTCCTTGGAAGGTCTTCTTAAGATTTACAGTAGGTATGGCACCCCGCTCCAGTACTCTTTCCTGGAAAATCCCATGGATGGAGGAGCCTGGAAGGCTACAGTCCATGAGGTAACTAAGAGTCTGACACAACTGAGCAACTTCACTTTCACTTTTCACTTTCATGCACTGGAGAAGGAAATGGCAACCCACTTCAGTGTTCTTGCCTGGAGAATCCCAGGGATGGGGGTGCCTGGTAGGCTGCCATCTATGGGGTCGCACAAAGTCGGACACAAATGAAGTGACTTAGCAGCAGCAGCAGCAGAACATTTGAAGAAGGAGCAGTTAAATTCACGGGATTATTTCTTCATCCTGTATAGCTAGGTAACTGTCTCTTTTACTTCTGACAGGAGAAAACTTTCCATATTGAAGAAATTAAGCCAAAATTTTCAAGATCTTGCAGATAAAAAGCACAATACTGAAAACAAAGATATTAAGAAAAGTCTACATGTTGAAAATACAATCCTCACACTTGTCCTTGTCAACTCCAAGAACTTTGGAATGGAGGCTTGTTCTTCATCCTTTCCCTTCTACTATCTTGTATAGGCAATGAATTGGAAGATTTTTCTCTGGGGCCATGAGGATGACCACTAAGAAGGTTAGGCCTAGAGAATGTGCAGCAAAGAGTGTTATCATCCCAAAGCAGTCGTTCCACAGTGAAGCCTTGTCATGCAGTTCAGTCATCTCTTCAGTGCTTTAATTTTAAAAGAAAGTGGGTAGCCAGCAATTATTAGACATATATGGAAAAAAAAATACCTCAACATGAAATGAGATAGAAGCAAATAGTAGGGAGAAGTTTTCATAAAAAGAGGCAAACAGTGAACAAAATAAATCTTAAAATAAGCAATCAAATTACCCTGTGTCTTTAATCTTGGAGGGCTTCCCTCATACCTCAGTTGGAAAAGAATCCACCTGCAGTGCAGGAGACCCTGGTTCAATTCCTGGGTCAGGAAGATCCCCTGGAGAAGGGAAAGGCTACCCATTCGAGTTTTCTCATCTAGAGAATTCCATGGACTGTACAGTCCATGGGGTCACAAAGAGTTGGATGTGACTGAGCAACTTTCACTTGCAGTTTTCACTTTTAATCTTGGAAAGATAAGAGANTAGCCTGGGCTTCCTTAGAGCATGGTAGCTGAGTTAGGAGAGCAAACATCCCAAGAGAGAGAGCTGGGAAGTGCCCTATTGCTCCTTACAAGCTCTCTTCAAGTTACACAGCCCCATGCTATTCTTTGAGGTAGTCATATAAAGTTTTAACCAGATTCCATGGGAAAAGATGCATTCTGTGTCTTCATGGAAGAAAGACAAGGTCACAGTAAAACAAGGATGTGTGGGATAAAAGATATTGTTGCAGCTGTTTTTGGAAAATTTAATCTTCCACAGTGCAAATAACAGTAATACAGGTCCCCCCATTCAGAAACATGAGAATAATTTTTAAAATTATCTTAGAACAAATAAACATGATAGTGATATACAGTTGAGGAGATATTAAATGAGCAGCAAGCTAGTTTATGTTTCAGATCCTTACAAGGTTCAGGTATTTGAGGCATGGTCCTCCTTGGAAGGTCTTCTTAAGATTTACAGTAGGTATGGCACCCCGCTCCAGTACTCTTTCCTGGAAAATCCCATGGATGGAGGAGCCTGGAAGGCTACAGTCCATGAGGTAACTAAGAGTCTGACACAACTGAGCAACTTCACTTTCACTTTTCACTTTCATGCACTGGAGAAGGAAATGGCAACCCACTTCAGTGTTCTTGCCTGGAGAATCCCAGGGATGGGGGTGCCTGGTAGGCTGCCATCTATGGGGTCGCACAAAGTCGGACACAAATGAAGTGACTTAGCAGCAGCAGCAGCAGAACATTTGAAGAAGGAGCAGTTAAATTCACGGGATTATTTCTTCATCCTGTATAGCTAGGTAACTGTCTCTTTTACTTCTGACAGGAGAAAACTTTCCATATTGAAGAAATTAAGCCAAAATTTTCAAGATCTTGCAGATAAAAAGCACAATACTGAAAACAAAGATATTAAGAAAAGTCTACATGTTGAAAATACAATCCTCACACTTGTCCTTGTCAACTCCAAGAACTTTGGAATGGAGGCTTGTTCTTCATCCTTTCCCTTCTACTATCTTGTATAGGCAATGAATTGGAAGATTTTTCTCTGGGGCCATGAGGATGACCACTAAGAAGGTCAGGCCTAGAGAATGTGCAGCAAAGAGTGTTATCATCCCAAAGCAGTCTTTCCACAGTGAAGCCTTGTCATGCAGTTCAGTCATCTCTTCAGTGCTTTAATTTTAAAAGAAAGTGGGTAGCCAGCAATTATTAGACATATATGGAAAAAAAAATACCTCAACATGAAATGAGATAGAAGCAAATAGTAGGGAGAAGTTTTCATAAAAAGAGGCAAACAGTGAACAAAATAAATCTTAAAATAAGCAATCAAATTACCCTGTGTCTTTAATCTTGGAGGGCTTCCCTCATACCTCAGTTGGAAAAGAATCCACCTGCAGTGCAGGAGACCCTGGTTCAATTCCTGGGTCAGGAAGATCCCCTGGAGAAGGGAAAGGCTACCCATTCGAGTTTTCTCATCTAGAGAATTCCATGGACTGTACAGTCCATGGGGTCACAAAGAGTTGGATGTGACTGAGCAACTTTCACTTTCAGTTTTCACTTTTAATCTTGGAAAGATAAGAGAAGATATTGCATTTCTGAAATAACATAATAACATAAAAAGAAAATAGAGAACAATAAATAACTTGAAAGAATAACTTACATTAAAAATTTGAAAGAAATCTCTTTTTAAAAAAAATTATTATGACAAAGACAGTTAACTTGGGATCTTACTCTCTTAATTGATTTTTAAGTGTAAAATACTGTATTGTTATCTTTAGGTATAATGTTGTACAGCAGGTCCCTAGAACTTATTCATTTTCTATAACTGAATTTTTTACATGTTTATTAGCAACTCCCAATTTCTCTCTCCCTCAGCCCCTGGAAACTGCTATGCATTCTTTAACTCCTTGAGTTTGACTATTTTAGATACCTCATGTAAGTGGACTCAAGCATTGTTTGTCCTATGATTAGCTTATTTCACTTGTCATAATGTCTTCAAGGCTATCCATGTCACATATTACAAGATTTTCTTTTCCTTTAAGGCTGAGTGATGTCCCATTGTGTGTATATAACACACTTTCCTTATCCATTCACCCGTTACCTGGAGTAGGAAATGGCAAAACACTGTAGTATTCTTGCCTGGAAAACCCACAGACAGGGTTGCAAGTGGGCTACAGTCCACGGGGTCACAAAGAGTCAGACATGACTGAGCAATTGAGCATGCGGGCTGTTTCTACACATGATTACTACGAATAACACTGCAATGAACCTGGAAGTGCTAATACCTCTTTGAGATCATAACTTCAATTATTTTGGATAAATACCCAAAAGTAGAATTTCCAGATCATATGGTAGTTCTATTTTTAATTTTATGATATTGTTTTCCATAGTGGCTATACCATTTTACACTCTTCCAATTTCATCAATACTGTCTTAAAAAAAAAGAAAAAGAAACATGCTCACAGGGGTAAGATGATATTTTATTGTGATTTTGATTTGCATTTTCCTGATTATCAGTGTCATTGAGCATCTTTCCACATATCCTTTGACCTCAACAACAATCTTTAAGGAAGTAGAATCAAAAGGCCAACATTTTCTAAAAGTAGATAAGAAAAATTATAATAAATGATAATCCAGAAATTTCATCATATGGCTAATATGCTACTGCTAAGTCGCTTCAGTCGTGTCCGACTCTGTGCGACCCCATAGACGGCAGCCCACCAGGCTCCCCCGTCCCTGGGATTCTCCAGGCAAGAACACTGGAGTGGGTTGCCATTTCCTTCTCCAATTCTAGAAAAAAAGAACAAGAAAAAATTTAAAGAGGCTTTCAGAATTAAAGTCTCTTTGGAAGAACTGATGCTAAAGCTGAAACTCTGATACTTTGGTCACCTCATACGAAGAGTTGACTCATTGGAAAAGACTCTGATGCTGGGAGAGATTGGGAGCAGGAGGAGAAGGGGACGACAGAGGATGAGATGGCTGGATGGCATCACTGACTCGATGGACATGAGTTTGGGTCAACTCCGGGAGTTGGTAATGGACAGGGAGGCCTGACTTGGTGCAGTTAATGGGATCGCAAAGAGTCTGACATGACTGACTGAACTGAACTGAACTGGTGTGCAGAACAATGATGATAAAGAAAAATAAATTTTAAAAATGCCCACACTAAGACATATCATCATAAAATTAATGAAAGTAAAATAAATTAAGATCCAAACACTCCCACTGAGGGAAAAAAAAGATCATTTGCAAAGCATGGAGAATCAGAATGGCAATTGACAACTTAAGCAAAACTAGAAACTAAATAACAATGGAATAATATTTTCAAAATCCTGAATTTTGTAATTCAACACTTCTATACGAATTGCCAGTTCAGGTTCAGTGCGTGATACTGGATGCTTGGGGCTGGTGCACTGGGATGACCCAGAGGGATGGTATGGGGAGGGAGGAGGGAGGGGTGTTTAGGATGGGGAACACGTGTATACCNGAATTTTGTAATTCAACACTTCTATACGAATTGCCAGTCCAGGTTCAGTGCGTGATACTGGATGCTTGGGGCTGCTGCACTGGGATGACCCAGAGGGATGGTATGGGGAGGGAGGAGGGAGGGGTGTTTAGGATGGGGAACACGTGTATACCAGTGGTGGATTCATGTTGATGTATGGCAAAACCAATACAATATTGTAAAGTAATTAACCTCCAATTAAAATAAATAAATCTGTATATAAAAAAAGAATCCTATACTCAGCCAAATATTAATCACAGATGAGGGGAGAGAAAAAAATTTTGGACACGTATGCCAATATATTTACACAGGCCATTTTAAAGGCCACTTTTCTAGCATCTCAGAGTATCTTTCATCCAAACAAAGAGGTAAGCAAGAAAGAAGACACAGAATTCAAGAAAGAGTAGATTTATCTCGTCAAGAGATAAGAAAGGCAGTCCCAGGCTAAGAGCAAGAGGCTGATCTCAGGCAAGAGTTAAGAATGGGTGGGAACATGGGAACCTTTAGTAACAGTGTCTCCAGGGAAATGGAGAAGCAAATAATCTTATATGTTTGTCTATGTAAAACAGAGAATTTGAAAGTGGTTTGATATTTTTGAAGACTTTGTGAAGAAAATGTTAGGGACATAGACAATTAAGCCAAAATTAATTCCAGAAAATTATTAAAGTCAAAAAAAACTAAAAGATGGAACAGGAAAGACATTTAAAATATAGTGCTTCACTTGGCTCAGGGGTGAAAAACAACTACTTAGCAAGCATAATGAAAATATTAAAAATTGCTTTATCTGAACAAATTTGATATAATTTGAGTGAAAAAATGTAAAGAAGATAGCTGGGATATTTGGGTGAAAAGTCTCCATATTTAATAACAGGAAGATAATAATGTCTCAACTTAGTAAATTAAGAAACAAATATTTGTATGTCATTAGAATTAGGAGTGAAGAGGAAAAGGAAAAGGTTGATGGTTTTTGCATTTGTCTTAAGTCTTGTATGGAGAAGGCAATGGTACCCTACTCCAGTACGCTTGCCTGGCAAATCCCATGGACGGAGAAGCCTGGTAGGCTGCAGTCCATGGGGTCTAGAAGAGTCGGACTTGACTGAGCGACTTCACTTTCATTTTCACTTTCATGCATTGGAGAAGAAAATGGCAACCCACTCCAGTGTTCTTGCCTGGAGAATCCCAGGGATGGGGGAGCCTGGTGGGCTGCTGTCTATGGGGTCACACAGAGTCGGACATGACTGAAGTGACTTAGCAGTAAGTCATGTAGTATTACCTATCTTTTAAATATAATGCATAGGTATCACATTGATAAAATTAATTTTAAACAGATAAAAGTAAATACCTGGAATTTAGAGAAATACAGTCTAAATTTCCACTGCTCTGCTTATTACCTGTTTGCCCATAAGCAAGGTGTTTGTTTCCTGTGGCCTCAGTAAAATGAAGACATTAAGAGCAGTTACCCTGTAGAACACTTAGCTATGCTAAATATTTGAATATATTATTTCATTTAATCATCACAAAACTCCTGTGAATTTTCATGCTCTTATTATTTCCATCTTACATATGGGAAACATGAGGAAGAAAGGGAAAGGTTGAGCAATTTGTCCAAATTAATGTAGTAAACCCAGGTAGCAAAATATCAGAAATATGCTCAACTCTTGTTATTGCAAAATTAATATGAGGTGTAGATAAGAGCACATAAGCCCTGTTTGATAAAGTGAATATTTAATAAATAAAAATGAATGAGTGAATATTTGTTGAACAACTTCATTAAGTGTATTAAACACATACAATGATCTCTTTTATAATGCTCATGTACTGAACTCACGCAGTAGTCAACCAGGCACTACCAGAGTTTTCCTGTAGGACCTGGACACTTGGGTTGAAATATATAGCCATACAACCACGAAAGTATCTACAATCTAATAAATTAAATTATAGCAGCAGTTAACTATTAATTTATACTCCTGCTGAGTTAGAAAAAATTTGCAGATTGTGAGGGATATTTTTCATTATGAAAGCTCAGTCAGGTAAAGAAATTTCTACAGTTAAATACTAGCCAGGAATTATGTTTTTCAAATCCGTATGTCAAGAAAGAAATCCTCCACTGTCAGTTCTTCCTTCTCATCTTTGTACTGGATCAATTTCCCTATCGATTATGCTAATGTGCATCACATCAAGACTTGCCACCCAGAAGCAGGACTGTCTAGAATTGAAAGTCTGTTAAGGGATATGAATGGATTTCTCATCACCCTGGTTAGATTGTCCTTTGTACAGCATTTTCATCCATTTTTTGAAGGAGAACATGACCAAACCCCGTTTAGATTACACTTCAGTCAACAATTAATTATGATATATCCAAAAAAGTTCTGCCCTTAGAAGCTTAAAATCTTAAATGCCTCAAGGAGATTTTAAGGAATGGCAACAACAAAAACCAATACAGTATACTAACACATATATATGGAATTTAGAAAGACGGTAATGATAAACCTGTATGCGAGACAACAAAAGAGACAGATGCATAGAACAGAATTTTGGACTCTGTGGGAGAGGGAGAGGGTGGAATGATTTGGGAGAATGGCATTGAAACATGTATACTATCATGTAAGAAATGAATCACCAGTCTAGGTTTGATACAGGATACAGGATGCTTGGGGCTGGTGAACTGGGATGACCCAGAGAGATGATATGGGGAGGGAGGTGGGAGGGGGGTTCAGGATTGGAAACTCATGTACACCCATGGCTGATTCATGTCAATGTATAGCAAAACCAATACAGTATTGTAAAGTAAAATTTAAAATTAACTATTAAAAATTTTTTTAAACATGTAAACATCTATAAGGAATATTGTGTTAGCTATAGGTAGAATTAAAGCTTCAAAAATTTGGCTTTTGTAAAGATTTAAATGGAAGAACTGAAGGGGTTTGTTCACTGCTGAGAGTTGTTTCATGACTAGGATTTGGGAAGTATAATCTGATACACAGTAGTCTTAATTCCAAGTCCAATTTTTTTTTCTTTTATGCCATATTATCTTCTATTAAAAAAAAGACAAGTCCTAGTGAATACAATGTATTACAAAATCAAATTATTAAAAATTACTAAAATTGAATTTTAAGAAAGGGGATCTTCCCTCATAGCTCTGTTGGTAAAAAATCCACCTGCAATGCCGGAGACCCCAGTTTGATTCCTGGGTAGGGAAGATTTGCTGGAGAAGGATAGGCTACCCACTCCAGTATTCTTGGGCTTCCCTTGTGGTTCAGCTGGTAAAGAATCCACCTGCATTGTGAGAGACCTGGGTTCGGTCCCTGGGTTGGGAAGATCCCCTGGAGAAGGGAAAGGCTACCCACTCCAGTCATGGATTGTACAGTCCATGGTCACAAAGAGTTGGACACGACTGAGCGATTTTCACTTTAACTTCAATGTTAAAAAAGGAACACTACCATTGGCTACTCCTGTTTATCTCCATGACACCTTGTTAAAAATATCCCAGGAGTTGAAAACAGCAATATGACTTTAAGCATGTTTCTGTTACCAGACATGCAAACCAATTTCTCATTACTATTCATGACTACCAAATGCTTAGAATTGGTTTTGTTTACATCTGAGTCTTAAAAGAATTACTTTTGATTAAAGAAAACTGAATTAAGAAATAACTTTGATTTTAAGAGGATGGATATTAAGAAAATTTCATTTTTTATGGGAATATCCATACTGCCTAAAGTTTTTTTTGGAAGACATTTAAGCATTTTCAATGAGATACATTTCCATGTACTCATTCTCACCACTCTTAGGCAAAAGAAAGAAAATCCCAGAATTTTACTGTAATACATTAGGGATACTAAACTTGAATTAGTTTTTGGTTGACTTCTTGCTGCTTATGCTTGGCTTCTGGATGCTAATAAAAAGTTGACTTACTGATCAGCAACTTTCATAAATACATCATGGGCAGTTTTTGAATATACTGATTCTCTTTTTCATTCCTCCTAATAAAAGCNTACTAAACTTGAATTAGTTTTTGGTTGACCTCTTGCTGCTTATGCTTGGCTTCTGGATGCTAATAAAAAATTGACTTACTGATCAGCAACTTTCATAAATACATCATGGGTAGTTTTTGAATATACTGATTCTCTTTTTCATTCCTCCTAATAAAAGCATTGTCAATGATTATAAAATGTCTTTTAGTACTTATTCTAGTAGTTAAAATTTGGTTTGGGCTGGTGTATATTAAGGAATGTAGTTAATCTGGATCATTCAGGTTAAAATTCCTTTCTAATATTATCATGCAACTGTGATCACATTTATCAAGAAACCAAGAAAGAGGAATTCTACAAGTATTTTCAAGATACATCTGCTTTACAAGAACATGATAGAGAAAGTATGTGTAGTATGAACACCTCATTGGGAGCTTATAATTTGAATATAGTTTATCCTTTGAATAGCTTCAGGGAGTTAAACACTAATATTAAATCATGTGATTCCTTGGTTCAAATGATTATAGAAAGGAAAAAAAAACAATTAGGATATGGATAAAGTTCATAAAGATAGTATTTGACTTTGGTTGTACACCCATCCAAATATTACCATTGCTACTGTTTGGGAACATCTCCTAACGGGAGTGTTCATTGATCTAAGCAATGGTAGGTTTATGGTATTTTAACATACAGCAGGTTGCCTGAGTATTCAGATTGGCTGGTAACTTGATAAATTGTTGAGATTGCTTATTTGAGAGAGAAATGCAAGAGGAGCAGACCAGAGAGCAGGAAGATTGCATCATGGTGCTCCACAGCATGCTTCTATAATTTGTATACAAGTTGGTGGAAGAGCATTGAATCAAGAAACTTAATTTTGACAGGTCTGATGTATAGTCTATTTTGGTTAACCAAAAGGAACACATACATTTACTACATTAGAGAAATTTCCATTATTTTTCTCTCAGCCATGAAAATCGATTCTGATGTGATTACACTCTGAGCCTGCTTGATGTGCCTCTGACAGGACAAAATGGATAAAGATAGCAGGTGGCATAGAATGTGGGAAACTGTGGTTAAGCTGGACTCTGTGACAAACTGAAAATAGGAGGATTCAAATACCAATTAGGATAATTTGTGTGAAAATAGACCTAAGATAAAATAATGATGACTATGCTGTATTTAAACAGTAAGGAAAAAATTAGGTCAATGTATCAAGTAAGTGAGGGCTTTTATCATTTCATTTGTACTGTAAGATTTATTTCAAGAAGTTCAAGGCTATCATGAATTGTAACTAGTGAATATTTTATTTATCTATTTAAAAATATTGAGCCATTATTATATGCAAGGCATTTACTTAAAAAATTTCTGTTGAGGTTTATAGTTGATAACAGAAAAAGAATTAAATACTTTGTAATAGTGGCTGAAATTTTCATTTCTACTCCCTTCCAGAGCTCTTCTCTTACTATTTATAAGACTGCTCTTGTTTTCATTCATTCAATAAATATTTATTGAACATTCAAAGGCAAGACATTTGTCTTAGAATCTGGGACACAAGAATAAACAAAATAGACAGTACTTGTTCTCATGGGGCATATAGTCTAACTGGGAATGCAAATGAGTATAAAGAAATTACAATGAGGCACCCCACTCCGGTACTCCTGCCTGGAAAATCCCATGGATGGAGGAGCCTGGTAGGCTGCAGTCCATGGGGTCACTAGAGTCGGACACGACTGAACGATTTCACTTTCATTTTTCACTTTCATGCATTGGAGAAGGAAATGGCAACCCACTTCAGTGTTCTTGCCTGGAGAATCCCAGGGATGGGGGAGCCTGGTGGGCTGCCGTCTATGCGGTCGCACAGAGTTGGACACGACTGCAGTGACTTAGCAGCATGCTAAGTGCTATAATAAATATGGAACTCCATGGAAGCACCCAGAAGGGATGCCTAATCTAGCTGGGAGTTCAGAGATTCACTAAAAGAAGTTTTATTTAAATTGAGCCATAGAGAGTGAATAATCTACTCAGTAGAAGTTATTTAGCAATGAAAGGCTGAAATACAAATAGGGATCTGAGGGAGGGTGTCAGGAGGAGGAAGTAGTTTGCTCAGGTGTCAAGAGGGAAGAGATTGTATGACACAAGGAAACAAGATGAACTGTTTGTAGAATGTGACAGGTGGAGTGGGGGTGGTAATGAGAGATGATCAGAGTGTAAACAATGGTCATTTAACGGAGGAGCCTTAGGAGAAAACTATGATGAAGGACTTTGACATTTCATCCGAAAGAAACAGGGGCTGTTGGATGGTTTTAAGTAGCAAACATAAATTTAGACTTGCACTTTTGTAAATGTTCTGAGTATATAGGAGAAAATGGTTTGGATGTAAAACTGATTGGGGAGAGGAAGAAAGTTAGGGGACTCTTCCAGCACTCTGGGAATGAGATGGTGGTAATCTTAAGAATATTGGCTGTAGGTGTAGGGAGATGTAGTAGATTTTAAAGGTTTTTGGCTTTTGATCTTTTGTTTGTTTGGAAGATGAGTTGATATGATTATGTAGTCAATTGGATTCAGTTCAGTGGCTCAGTGGAGTCCAACTCTTTGCGATCCCATGACACGCAGCATGCCAGGCCTCCGTGTCCGTCACCAACTCCCAGAGTTCACTCAAACTCATGTCCATTGAGTCGATGATGCCATCTAGCCATCTCATCCTCTGTCATCCCCTTCTCCTCCTGCCCCCAATCCCTCCCAGCATCAGGGTCTTTTCCAAGGAGTCAACTCTTTGCATCAGTTGGCCAAAGTACTGGAGTTTCAGCTTAAGCATCAGTCCTTTCAATGAACACCCAGGACTTGGGCAGGAAAACAATAAAGCCCATAACAAACATATTATTTGAAGCATCACCAGTTTTACAAGAGGTAGAGACAAGTTCTAAATTCTCCATTTCCTTTTATTGAAAAAAAAGGAAGAAAGAGAAGGTGAAGGAAGGAACAATAGAAGGAAGAAAGCTACAACCAAAGAAACTATCATATATATAAACCTTGGACTAACAGTACAGTGAAGTGAAAGTCACTCTGTCATGTCCGACTCTTTGTGACCCCATGGACTGTATATATAGTTCATGGAATTCTCCAAGCCAGAATACTGGAGTGGGTAGCCTTTCCCTTCTCCAGAGGATCGTCTCAATCCAGGGATCAAACCCAGATCTCCTGCTTTATAGGTGGTTTCTTTACCAGCTGAGCCACAAGGAAGCCCAAGAATACTGGAGTGGATAGCCTATCCCTTCTCCAGAGGATCTTCCCGACTGAGGAATTGAACCAGGGTCTCCTAAGCCCAACTTAGTACTGGTAAGGCTAAAAAGCCAGGGAGAAACCAGAATTGCTATAAGGTCAATGGCTGTGATCTCATGGAGAATCAGCAGTAGTACTAAAGCCATAAAAAAACTGTAAGAGGTTAATAGAGAGTTTGAGTGTCCAGTGTTGAACCAAAGTACTCTGAAAGGACTGAAATGCTTCCAGGTTTCTAGAGTCCATTGACTATGAACACAAAAACTTCCCAAATCTATGTTCATAGAGCTGTAACTCATTAAATTCAAACAACAAATATAATTCAACAGAAGAAAGCAATCCCTCATGTCTGAGCATTAACAAGAAGGAAAAAGAACAAGGAATTAAACCAAATACTCCTCCAGTTAATGGAAATTTTAGACACAGAATAGAGAAGTACATTTGCTTGAGATATAATGAGATACAAACTGCAATCTTAAAGGTCTTCAATTTAAAGTTTATTAGAAGTCAACAAATAACATTTTAAATGGCATAACTCTAAACCTAAACATATAGTGTTCGGAGGAAAAATTTCAATTAACTATATTAATAGCAAAAGAGTTACAGCTGAAGAGAGAATTAATGAAGTGGAATATATGTCTAAAAGTAGTTAATAGGAAACAGAGAACAAACACATGGAAAATATGAATGTATGTCTGCAAGATATAAAGGGTAATATGAGCAGTATCAATATACATGTAACTCAATGTCAGACATAAAGAAGAGAAACAATATTTAAAGCAAAAATAGATTTTTAAAAATTTGACAAAAACATAGATCCCCAAGTCCAGGAAACGATAAATATAATATAAATAACAAATACAAAGAAATGGAAAGTTAAAAACATTGTAGTGAAACCATAGAAGAATAAAGACAGAGAGAAACCTTAACAGTCTAAGAGACTTGGTCATTGTTTAACAGTGTTGCTATTTTGATGATTAATTTGNGAAACGATAAATATAATATAAATAACAAATACAAAGAAATGGAAAGTTAAAAACATTGTAGTGAAACCATAGAAGAATAAAGACAGAGAGAAACCTTAACAGTCTAAGAGACTTGGTCATTGTTTAACACTGTTGCTGTTTTGATGATTAATTTATTTAACTTTATGAACTGCTTCTCTGAACCTTGAGAATTCTAGCAGCTCACGCACAGGCAACAAATAGCAATCCAAGTTGCGATTTGCAGATGTGTAGTTTTCTTGACTTGGCATAATCTTTTGGACACGTCTCTGAACTAAGCACTGAGCTCATTATTCCTACTTGCTGTTTCATTCAGTCCTTCTGACAACCCTCTGAGGTGGATAGTGGCATCCTCACTTGAGAGATGATGTCTAGTCTTGAGGTGGTTTTATGATTTGTTCAAGGTCGTGTAGCTAGAAACGACACAGTGTTAGTCGCCCCGTTGTTTCTGACTCTTTATGACCTCTTGGACTTGCAGCCCACCAGGCTCCTCTGTCCATGGAATTTTCCAGGCAAGAATACTGGAGAGGATAGCCATTCCCTTCTCCAGAGACTCTTCCTGACCTAGGGATAGAATCCGGGTCTCCCGCATTGCAGGCAGATTCTTTATCATCTAGAGGCAAAAATCCCTGACTTCTGACTCCAGACCCATGTTCCTGTGAACATTGTCTCGTGTATAAAATAAATTAAAGTTGAAAAATGGCACATCTTTTATTCCTTATTATAGGGAGCCCTGCATTAGAATATCTTCAACTTAAGAAGTAGGTATCATCTTTCTATAATCCTAAAACTGAAAATAATTTAAATAGCTAAAACGCACTCAAAGAGAAAGAGCAGATGAGTGACATGAATAATTAGAGCATTGTTGGGTGTCAGAGATTAGTTGCAAGATCTCTTCAAAGTGCTGAGGAAAATAACTGCTGACTTAGAGTAGTATAAGCAGCAAAATACACCTTTGAACAAAAGCATGAAATAAAGCAGTATAAAGGTGAATAAAACTGAGACGTTTCCACAAAACATAAATAAATACCTACAGCAAACTCTATAGAATGTATATAGGGAAGAAGGAAAGCCAGATGGAAACAGAGCTCATGCACATTATGTAAGTCAGGAGGAAAGTGATCATATTTAAAGAGCTCTTGGTTCTTAAATTGTTATCAAAGAGAATTAAGATATTGATTAATTTTAGCCTTTCTAAAATTAAATGGAAATGATAAAATTTTAAGGATCTGTATAAAAAGAAAATATG
>SJYW01019857.1:120839-131382 GCA_006410735.1 Raphicerus campestris | reverse complement strand
CCGCATTGCAGGCAGATTCTTTATCATCTAGAGGCAAAAATCCCTGACTTCTGACTCCAGACCCATGTTCCTCTGAACATTGTCTCGTGTATAAAATAAACTAAAGTTGAAAAATGGCACATCTTTTATTCCTTATTATAGGGAGCCCTGCATTAGAATATCTTCAACTTAAGAAGTAGGTATCATCTTTCTATAATCCTAAAACTGAAAATAATTTAAATAGCTAAAATGCACTCAAAGAGAAAGAGCAGATGAGTGACATGAATAATTAGAGCATTGTTGGGTGTCAGAGATTAGTTGCAAGATCTCTTCAAAGTGCTGAGGAAAATAACTGCTGACTTAGAGTAGTATAAGCAGCAAAATACACCTTTGAACAAAAGCATGAAATAAAACAGTATAAAGGTGAATAAAACTGAGATGTTTTCACAAAACATAAATAAATACCTACAGCAAACTCTATAGAATGTATATAGGGAAGAAGGAAAGCCAGATGGAAACAGAGCTCATGCACATTATGTAAGTCAGGAGGAAAGTGATCATATTTAAAGAGCTCTTGGTTCTTAAATTGTTATCAAAGAGAATTAAGATATTGATTAATTTTAGCCTTTCTAAAATTAAATGGAAATGATAAAATTTTAAGGATCTGTATAAAAAGAAAATATGAAATAAGGAAAAATATGAATGCAAATTTTAAGGTAATAAGCACAATGAAAAGGAAAAATATGACTTAAGAAGTGAAATGAAAGAAAAAGGCTCAGTATATCTTAATCACAGAAATAAATGTATGTATTATACCCATCAAGAGCCAGGAATTGTAAAAATGAATTTTAATGTGCAATTATACACTGTTTATAGAGACGTGGCTAAAAATTAAAGATACAGAAAGACTTAAAAGTAAAATGAGAGAAAATATATACAAAAATACTAAACTAAAGAAAGCTGACATAACTATTTTAGTTTTAAAAGTATATATTAAGATCAAAAACATTGTTAAACATACTGTCCCTAATTTAATGATAAATTGATGATACAAGGGTATATATACCAGGATTCTCTAATAATTATATATTGTATGATTCTATAAAACTATTTCAAAATAAGTAAATAAAATGTTGATAAAGCTAATGAGAAAAGTTAACAAATTCTTCATGCTGTGGCAAATTTGACATGCTCTTCTCAAGTCTTGACAGATTAAACTGGAAAAGATAATCAATAAAAATGCAAAAAAGTTGAACTAAATTATAAATCTGAAGTTAATGGATTTATCTGTATGAAATACAGATGGAAATCTAAATCCAAAAATAAGAGAATATGAATTTTTCTCAAACATCTTTGACAATTACAAAAATTATATCCTAGCTCTAATGTAGTTTTCAACTCATTTCAAAATATAGCAAGTTAAAAAGATCCTATGTTCTGACCACAAGTCCATTAAGCACTCACAGACATTAGGAGCATACCCACTTCTGAAGAGCTTGTGTATTATTTAAAAAAAAAATTTCTAAGTAATAACAAAAACTGTATATTCAAACTTTTAGAAAGAAATTTATCAAGTGCTTATTCACTTAAAAAAAATAGAAAAGCCACATATTAATAGATCAAACAAAAATGATAGAACAAAATCTTTAGTTTAAAAGAAAGGACATAATAAACCAAAGAACAGAATTAAAAATGCAAAATAATTATACAATTATTTTAGAAATATACAAAAGTTGTTTATTTGAAGGTACTAATACATCTATAAATCTCTGGGAGGACTGATCGTACCAATAGAAAAAATAAACAATATTGGAAATGAAATAGTGACATACGTACACAGAAGCTTTAAAGATATTAAATAAGTGGATGGTGTTGGAAAAAAAATTTTCTTATTGTGTAACTATGCCACTAAGTGACTTAGGAAACACATGAAGAGAAGGAGGTTTGGGAAAATATAGTCAGTCATTGCAGTAGAAGCTTTTGGAAACAATCAAATAATAGTGTCAGATAGCCAGTTGTTTTACAGGCTTATAGGAAGGTTTATAGGAAGAGGCAATCAGCAATAGATAAAATATTTTTAAGTATTTTCTATATGTCACTGATTCTCTTAAGCAATATATACATGTTTTCTTCATTTGTGCATAAAGCACATTATTCTCATCTTTATTTTACAAATAACTTATCTGAGACACAGACAAGTAATTTCCCACCACATATCTAGTAACTGGCAGAATAAGAATGCAAACCTTGAACATAGGTCTACTGTCTCTAGAATTTGTGTTCTTAAACACAGTTCCTCAAATTTTTCATCTGAGATGGAGATTTATAGATTGGGATCCATCATATTATAGCTGGAAATTGATGCCCTAGAAGGAGAAAATATTAGCCAGAGGGATTATTTAAAATAAGAAGGTAATACGGTTTAGGGCAGAAGTCTGAAGATAGCCAATAATTAAAGGGTAGGCCAAGGAGAAAGGAAACTCACAGAAGAGGGAAATGAAACGGTCAAGGAAGTATAAGGCAAACAAGGAGAGCTCAGCAACAGATAAGTCATAGGGAGAGGGCATTTCAAGAAAGAAAGAGCAGTCAATAGTGTCAAACTCTGCCAAGTGTTCAGGTAGATAAGGCCTGGAAATTATTTATTGGATTTAACTACAAGGCCATCATTGCTGACATTGACAAGAGCAGGCCAGCACAGTGGGGGCCGTTGAATCCAGATTTCAGAAGGTTGTGGAGTGAAAGGAGAAACAGAAGTAGAGATAGAATTCAGACTTTTCTGATATACTTCGTTGTGAATGGGAAGAGAAAAATATATTGGTTACTGAAGGAGAACACAGAGATGAATTTTTTGTTTTTCCCCAAAGAGTGTGGTAAATGCTGATTAGAGGAATTAAATATAGTGGTAGAAATTAAACATGCAGGAGCAAGGGGATAATTTGTCACCCACTTCCATTGTACTTACTCTTCAAAGATGTTTATTAACATTTGCAATACTCACCACTACTCTATGCAAGAGGAATATTTCTATTTTTCATTTTACTGTCAAATTGTGAGCATGAAGAGGTGAGGTCAAATGCTCATGGTTACTCAGTCAATTAAGGAGAAGTCATAGTTCAAATCCAGGCTTTGACTGGCCCATTAGGCCAATTATCTATGGATGAGTAACAAAGTAAAGCCTTTCAGAATGAGCCAAAGGAATTCAGCCAGTAAGCTGAAAGGTGAGTCTTAGTGTGAGGAGCATTTAGATCTTGAACAGAAGCCTGAATATTTAAGGCTGTGGAGCTGAAAGTTCAGGGAGTTTCCATGAAAAGAATTCTGTTCTTACTGTGAAGTTGTCATTTAAGGACACTTGTGAAAAATGGGTGAGTTGATAGGGTTAGAGATCTGAAGCAAATGGTTTGACTTGTTACCTAGAGAAAAGAAAAAAAAATGAGCTCATGATCGACACAGTAGGACTTCAGGACAGCTATGAGCCATTTGATATCGACTGAAAATCAATGACAGTTCCAGTGTGCAAGACTGTGTTTTTCTCCAGCAGTACTGAGAAGATCAGAGCAGTAGTTAAGGACTTACCTTTGCAAACAATAGAAGGGATCACAGAAGAATGGACTGATGTTGCTGATCAAACACCAATGTGGAGTGATTACACTTGGAATCCAAGCTGGATAAGAAAGGCTGTCAAGATACAAATGTAAGCAGAGGCGTAAGTAACCCAGGGCAGTGGTCCCTCTGCCTTCACAGCGCTGCAGTTGCTTTTGTAAACTATCAGAGCATAAATCCAAAGCCCAGCAGTTAAGGAAACAGCTGATCTTTAATGAGACAAAAACCTATAGGACATTTTCTTCAAGTTCCAAGGTTGATGTGAGTGTGCCTCCACCACAGTCAGCCTGAGGCATTCCAGTTAGTGGGGGAGAAGTGATGTTGGGAGAGCAGAGATCTAGAACTGGAGGAATGGGAAGCTGGGGAGAGAGTGAAGTCACTGACATCATTATTTCAGAGATAAGGCTTGCCCGGATGGGGACAAAGTCCAAGTGGCACTTGCATTGTGGCTTTTGGCTAGTATTGGCTGTGTCCTTTCTCTGGCCTAGAAGTCACCCTGGATTATGGTAGGATTTCATTGGAAAGGAAAAGTGTGAACTAAGGGCCATAGTCTTTAGTTGAATAAGAGGGTTAATTCATATATTTATGATAGCAAGGAAGAGGAGCTCAGAATGATTTAGCTGAATAGCATGTATGTCACAACAGGGGGGTTTATTTTTATTTTGTCATTGTTGCTGCTTTTTGCTTATGGAGAGGAAGCCACAAGCATCAGAAGAAGCATGTTGGAGGTAGCTGGACTCTGAATCTATACCTTGAGGCGTTCTGCAAGAATGTAAAAACAGCAGTTGTTTTAAGTCCTCTTCAAACAGGGGAATCCTCTCAGAAGGGCCAAGTTGTAGCTAAATCAGGTACAAAGAATAAGATCAGGAAAAAAGATTGTAGAATAGCTATTTTAAATAAAGATGGAAGATTAACAGGAAAAAGAAGTAAATAAAGACTAGTTATTAAGATGAAAGACAAGAAATTGAAGGGATGAGAATATCTTGGAGAGGTAGGTAATTGGACAGATTTAAATACTGAGTGTGAGCATTCACACTGAAACCACAAATAAGACACGGATGTACCTTACCACTGAAGTATTAACATTTTAACAATTCTAAAAGGACTTCAATTTATTGTAGTTGTTTTTCATTTGATTCTATTGCTTAATTATATCATCTATGTGAGTGTGTGCTTAGTCGCTTCAGTCCTGTCTGACTCTTTCTGACCCTATGGACTATAACCTGCCAGGGTCCTCTGGGGATTCTCCGGGCATGAATACTGGGTTGCCATGCCCTCCTCCAGGGGATCTTCCCAACCCAGGGATGTAATTTACATCTCTCAAGTCTCCTGCATTGATCAGGCAGGTTCTTTACTACTAGTGCTACTTGAGAAGCCCCTATATCATCTATACATAACAATTATGTTGTTTTATATTCATCAGTATTTGTGCCTCCATTTCTCTTTATGTTGTCTTGCTATTAAATAAAATATCTTTGATATAGATTTTCTTTAATTTATAAGGAAGTGGTTTCTCAAATGTTTATGAGAAACAAACAGTTAATTTTATGAAATACATTTTGGGCAACTATCAAAATATTCACATGAACAACTGATGATATATGTATATAATTATATTAATAAATGATAAGCAATAGCTCTTGAAACTTTTGAACCCATATCTAACATTGCTGTTTTAGTATGATTCTAGGCACAAACTGATAGTGTTTTCTTGAAGGTCTTCAAATCTACAGTTCTAAAACTGTAGTGATATGGTATACTTTTGTATGCAGATTGAAGTTTCTTTATGTCCTTTGTTCATTTCATAAATTATTTTCTATGTTTTAAAACAGGCTAATAACATTAGAATGATATATACAGAATTTTCCCATGAAATCATTTGAATTGCTTTTCCCTGGCACCATTTTTAACAGACATTTTTTAAAATATAGTTTCATATTTGCTATTTGTCTCTTTCGATTTTTATGTCTTAAGCTACCTTTGATAATCAATATATATTTTTATATTATATAACATTTTTTCCAATTTTTAGTTTATAGTAATTTTACATCAAAATTAATATTGTCTGTGATTTTAATATAATTCTTTTATTCTTAATGCTTCATATTTATGACTTCCTTTTCGTCTTATTTCTTTCAATTAAATTTGCCAGGTTTGGCTATTATTTTTTAACTTCATATTTATTTTTGATTCTGATACTTTTTTATTTTCTACCTCATTCCCTTCTGTTAGTATTTCTTATTTACTAATTCCTTTCAGCTTTACTGATTTTTTTGTTTTACTTTGCCATGAATTCTTGAGTAATCATTCAGTTCTTTCATTTCCATTATTTCTTGCATAATATATCTTCATTTAAGTTTATAAATTTTCATCCATAAGTTTCACCGTAAACTAGGTGGTAATTTGTCTGCATTCCATTAGTGTAATAGATCACACTCTCATTTGCATTGTGACCTATACAGTGGTTATAACAAATTTAATTTCTGCTTTGAACTCTGTCCACAGGTCACAGAATCAAACACGACTGAGCAACTTCACTTTCACTTTCACTTTCTTTGAACTCTGATTTATTTATGATATTTTATCTTCTAAGTATTTTTAAACATATACCTTTCTTATTAATATTTAGTTCCATTGCCTTATAACCAAGATAATGTAGCCCATAAGCTAATCTCTTTTTAAATTTCTTGAGAGTTTTTTTGGGGGAGTGGCCTATTATATGCTTCCCTGGTGGCTCAGATGATAAAGAATCTGTCTGCAATGAAGGAGACCCAGGTTCAATCCCTGGGTCAGGAAGATCCCCTGGAGAAGGCAACAGCTACCCACTCCAATATTCTTGCCTGTAGAATCCTCAAGGACAGAGGGACCTGGCAAGCTATACTTTATGGGGTTGCAAAGAGTTGGACAGAAATGAGCAACTAAGCACACACATATCTATTATAGTCACAGTTTTTGTGAAATATCTGTGATGCTCAGAAAGGTATTTTTCTTTGTAGTATAGAATGTTTGGGCTTCCCCAGTGACTCAGCAGTGAAGAATCTACCTGCAATACAGAAGATGCAGGAGACGTAGCTTCAATCTCTGAGTCAGGAAGATCCCTTGGAGGAGGAAATGACAACCTGCTCCAGTATTCTTGCTGAGAAAATCTAATGAACAGATGAGCCTGTGGGGTTGAAAAGAGTTGGACATGACTAGGTGACTGAGCACACACACACATAGAATATTTGGGTTGTATATACATTAAATATAATAAAATGACAATTATATGATTTGATATATTATAATGAAATGATATATTATAATAGATATTAAATTTTGGAGCATAACTAATCAGCAGAAAGCAAAATAGTATGTATTTTGCTAGTATAGTATATAATACATATTATAAATTCATGACTGTCATATCCTGATTACATAGGTTTGTCAAACATACGTAATTGTGCTATTCATTTCCACTAATGTAACATTTAGGCTTCCCTGATAGTTCAGATGGTAAAGAATCTGCCTGCAATGCAGGAGACCCAGTTTTGATCCCTGGATCAGGAAGATTCCCTGCAAAAGAGAATGGCAACTCACTCTAGTATTTTTGCCTGGGAAATCCCATGGGCAGAGGAGCCTGGTGGAGTACCACAATATATAACATTTCAACTTGTATAAATTTTAAGCCATGTTTATTTGCCATGAGATATTTATATTATTGTGACTTTATTTCCTTAAAATGACTATTTTTGTCTTATTAACATTCTGATCCCTGTTTACCTGACATTTACACTTACCTGAACATATATTTACTTATGCTATGTTTTTAATCACTGAGTTCCACTTATCTTTAAGTGTTTTTTTCTTAATTCACATCATAGGCCAGGTCTTGCCACACTGCCGGGATCCATCCAGTGCAAAATCTCCCAGCCTTTGCCCTGAGCCTCTTCTTCAGTGTTCTCTCCTGAGACTCCTCCATACAGTGACCTTTCCTTGAAGATTTAATTTTGTCTCTTCTACCCTCAACTGTGTCCTCTGCACTTCATTCACAATTTTCTCATGGTAGTTTTATTATCACATTCATATTTTTACATGTTTTTCCACAGTAGCTTTGCTCTCCTTGAAGACAACCATTAAGACTTTTTTCTGAAGTAGCCGATAATGGATGCCAATAAATGCTTTCAAAACAAACAAGTGAATAGATGAGTAGATGGAAGTGTCTGCAGGCAACGTCAGAAAATGATGAGTGTTTTGCCCTTGTAGGCCTGAGAGATACTTCCTAAATAAGTTCCTATGGTTTATAGTCATTAAGATCTTCAAATAAAGTAAATGAAGAAAAACACCAACCAAGGCCTATAAATGTCAAATTTGAATGAAATGTTTTAATAACCAATAAATTGATTTTATATTGTGTAACTATACTACTTTTCTAGATTAAAAACACTGTTGAGTCTCTCTCGGATGCCCATGGGCATATTTGCCCTTGAAAGTCACATATTAAAATTAATGAAAGTTATGTTCAGTATTAAAGAGAAAAAGGAAATCATCTCCTTAATGTTATGCTTTTCTTACTGTGTTGCAAATCATTTCATGGTTGAATAGGAATTTGCTCATCCAATATGCTTGCATACCCTGCAAATGTATCCTTTGATATTATATTATCACATATTATGCAATTTGGGGGCCATTTTTATGTTAAGCAACTCTATGGCTTTGAAATTTTCTTCCATTCACTTCAATCTGCATATTTGGGAAGATATAGCAGACAGCATCACAGTATTTATTCTTACGAAGATTTCCTGCTCCTTATGTTGACCCAGGTAAACATGATATGGCTCAGTTGATGAATAATGTATACTATTTCAAACCTTGGAGCAAAGGATGCTACAAATCCTCGGTCTTGTAATACTGTGGAAAGAACACTCCCTTTGTGTTCTAGTCCTATCACCAAATGTGTAAACGTCTATTATCTCTTTACCCCTGAGTCTCAACTTCTTTAACACATAAAATGGATATGTTGTAATGGAGAAATCGGTGTCTCATTGGGATCTTGAAAGATGAATACAATAAGCGTAGTGACAGGCAGCTGCAAGGGTTCAGATTCTACACAGGAGTGCAGAATCAGGTACTACAAGATAGAAATTCACTGAAGGTCAAGCTAGACATTAGAGCATAATGTTAGAACATATTACTTTGCACCAAATTGTGGAAATGTGGAATGTTAACTTTTTAAAGCAGGCTTACTTATATACCAATGTGGTCCTTTTTATCAATTCTTTATAATGATCTGATTTTTTTTTTCAGATTTTGGCCCAATTTGCCCCTCACTTTTACCTGTATCATATTTGACATTTTATTGCTCATTTTCATTTGCTTCTCCTATATCCTACTTTTGTTGTTAGTTTGCTTTGCTTTTCTGCTTTTCAATATTCCTTCTCCAAAGGTCTGATGTCTACCTTTCTTTGGATACAAAAGAAAGAATGATAAAAAGTAACAGATATCACCGATATACACAATATGTTGTCACTGGAAATTTTAAAGTACTTTCCCAGGAATATTTCATGGATTTTTCCCCACTACCACTATATAATGGATATGTAAACAAATGTACAATTTATTGTATTGTCTTTGCTAAAAGCAAATATGTCAAAATGTCTGGAGAGAGTAATAATGTTTTATTTGTCTGTATACTTGTGAATTCATTTAATCATTAAACTGATATTTATCAAGCCCTTTCTGTGCGACAGTCACTATGATAGGGGCTAAAGACATAGTCTTTAGACATTTGAGATCTAATGTGGAAAACAAAAGGACAGGTAAACACAGACTTATGTATATAATTATAAATTGAGACAGATGTTATAAAGGAAAGACCAAGCTGCTATGTTGGACTTCCAAGATAGACATAATTTATATCGGGTGGTCAGCACAGGCCTGTTGTAGAGTATGTTCTTAACTACAAGCCACGGCTTTACTTCAAGATAAGTAATTCTTCGGGACATATTCAGCAACTATAGTAGCTATTATCTTTCAGGTCAACCACTAGGACGTTTTTTCCTAGTGGTTCCTGAACTGTTCATGTCATTAATGGGTTATATTCAATTCAATTTGCTCTAGAAATGTATCAAGGTTCCATCTTAATTTGGAGTTTTGAACTTGAATCAGAAAAATATATTTATTTTTTGCTTTAACATAAATACAATTTTGATTCAGGACTGCTATTTTTCCTAAGTATGACAAATTGTAATACCTTTCTGTTTAGTCTTATATTAGTTTTCAAATATCAAAAATATTTATAAGAATCAACTGAATGGAAATTTGAGTTTCTAGGTATTCTCATTTTATTTACATTATCTCTGTCTTTACAACACTTCTGCAAAGTAGATGATATAACCATGCTATTGATCAGAAAAGAGTCTAAGCCTTACAAATAGCTGTGAAAAGAAGAGAGGCAAAAAGCAAAGGAGAAAAGGAAAGATATAAGCATCTGAATGCAGAGTTCCAAAGAATAGCAAGAAGAGATAAGAAAGCCTTCTTCAACAATCAGTGCAAAAAAAATAGAGGAAAGAACAGAATGGGAATGACTAGAGATCTCTTCAAGAAAATTAGAGATATCAAGGGAACATTTCATGCAAAGATAGGCTTGATAAAGGACAGAAATGGTCTGGACCTAAGAGAAGCAGAAGATATTAAGAAGAGGTGGCAAGAATACCTGGAAGAACTGGAGAAAAAAGATCTTCAAGATCCAGATAATCATGATGATGTGATCACTCATACAGAGCCAGACATCTTGGAATGTGAAGTCAAGTGGGCCTTAGAAAGCATCACTACGAACAAAGCTAGTGGAGGTGATGGAATTCCAGTTGAGCTGTTTCAAATCCTGAAAGACGATGCTGTGAAAGTGCTGCACTCAATATGCCAGCAAATTTGGAAATCTCAGCAGTGGCCACAGGCCTGGAAAAGGTCAGTTTTCATTCCAATACCA
>SJYW01019857.1:92000-104926 GCA_006410735.1 Raphicerus campestris | reverse complement strand
ATTTGATCCCTGGATTGAGATGATCCCTTGGAGAAGGGAAAGGCTACCCACTTCAGTATTCTGGCCTGGAGAATTCCATGGCCTATATAGTCCAAAGGGTCACAAAGAGTCAGACACAAATGAGTGACTTTCACTTCACTTATTGTAGCAATGCTAGGAAACTAATATACACATTCATGGTGTTAAAATATCTCAATTTCTCCCACAAATCAAGACAAAATTTAGCTAGCTTCTATCTCTTTCTTGTGTTCAAGGCCATTTTATGTTGTTGAAGTCATCTAGTTTTTCATTTTCATTTTGTCATAATTTTATGTTGTCTCCATATTTTTNCCCATAGTTTATGCAAACTTGATATATGATAGAGGTAACATTTCAGAAGCATCACTATGGACAAAGCTAGTGGATGTGATGGAATTTCAGTTGATCTATTTCAAATCCTAAAAGGTGATGCTGTGAAAGTGCTGCGCTCAATATGCCAGCAAATTTGGAAAACTCAGCAGTGGCCACAGAACTGGGAAAGATCAGTTTCATTCCAATCCCCAAAAAAGGCAATGCCAACGAATGTTCAAATTACTGCACAATTGTACTCATCTCACATGCTAGCAAAGCAATACTCAAAATTCTCCAAGCAAGACTTCAACAGTACATGAATCGTGAACTTCCAGATATTCAAGCTGGATTTAGAAAGGGCAGAGGGACCAGAGATTAAATTGCCAAAATTCATTGGATCATTGAAAAAAGCAAGAGAGTTCCAGAAAAACATCTATTTCTGCCTTATTGACTATGCCAAAGCCTTTGACTGTGTGGATCACAACAAACTGTGGAAAATTCTGAAAGAGATGGGAATACCAGACCACCTGACCTGTCTCCTGAGAAATCTGTATGTAAGTCAAGAAGCAACAGTTAGAACTGGACATGGAACAACAGTCTAGTTCCAAATCAGGTAAGGAGTATGTCAAGGCTGTATATTGTCACCCTGCTTATTCAATTTATATACAGAGTACATCATGAGAAATGCTGGACAGGATGAAGCACAAGCTGGAATCAAGATTGCCGGCAGAAATATCAATAACCTCAGATATGCAGATGACACGACCCTTATGGCAGAAAGTGAAGAGGAAGTAAAAAGCCTCTTGATGAAAGTGAAAGAGGAGAGTGAAAAAGTTGGCTTAAAATTCAACATTCAGAAAACTAACATCATGGCATCTGGTCACATCATTTCATGGCAAATAGATGGGGAAACAGTGGAAACAGTAACATACTTTATTTTGGGAGGAGGCTCCAAAATCACCACAGATGATGACTGCAGCCATGAAATTAAAAAGACAATTGCTCCTTGGAAGAAAAGTTATGACCAACCTAGATAGTATATTCAAAAGCAGAGACATTACTTTGCCAAAAACGGTCCGTCTAGGTCAAAAAGCTATGGTTTTTCCAGTAATCATGTATGGATGTGAGAGTTGGACCATAAAGAAAGCTGAGCACAGAAGAACTGTTGCTTTTGAACTGTGATGTTAGAGAAGACTCTTGAGAGTGCCTTAGACAGCATGGAGATCCAACCAGTCTATCCTTAAGGAAATCAATAGTGAATATTCACTGGAAGGACTAATGCTGAAGCTCCAATACTTTGGCCATCTGATTGGAAGAACTGATTCATTGAAAAAGACCCTGATGCTGGGAAAGATTGAAGGCAGGAGGAGAAGGAGACAACAGAGGATAAGATGGTTAGATGACATCACCTACCCAATGGACATGAGTTTGAGTAAACTCTGGGAGTTGGTGATGGACAGGGAGGCCTATGGGGTCGAAAACAGTCAGACATGACTGAGCAATTGTATTGAACTGAACTGAACATTTCAGAGCATTGAGAAAACAGTGAACTTGTCAAAAATTCTGCTGAGGCAATTGGTATTTATTTGGAAAAAATGCCATTATATCTCTACTTCAAACACTTTCTTTGGCTTAGGAGATGTGTATAAGAGACAGGGACCAGAGATTAAATTGCCAAAATTCATTGGATCATTGAAAAAAGNGAACATTTCAGAGCATTGAGAAAACAGTGAACTTGTCAAAAATTCTGCTGAGGCAATTGGTATTTATTTGGAAAAAATGCCATTATATCTCTACTTCAAACACTTTCTTTGGCTTAGGAGACAAATTTTAAAGGTATATTTTTATACCTTGAGAATAAAATCTAAAAATTTATCTTTATGATTTGGTGTAGAGCAGAATTTTTAAGATATATATAATATATTACATAAAAGTGAAGAATTAATGAGGTAAATATTAATAATTTTTAAACTTCTGGTTATCAAAAAGTACCATAAAGAAGCTATATATTGTCACTGTGCTTATTTTAATTATATTCAGAGTGCATAATGCAAAGGCTTCCCTGGTGGCTTAGCTGGTAAAGAATCTGCCTGCAATGTGGGAGACCTGGGTTCAATCTGGGAAGATCCTGTGGAGAAGAGAACAGCTACCTACTCCAATATTCTGGCCTGGAGGATCCCATCACTTTCACATCTTGCAAAATCCTGGGTTGAATGAATCACAAGTTGGAATCAAGACTGCCAGGAGAAATATCAGCAAAGAAACAATATGCAGGTAATACCACTCTAATGGCAGGAAGTGAAGAGAAACTAAAGAATCTCTTCATGAGGGTGAAATATGAGAGTGGAAAAGCTGGCTTGACACTCAACGTTAAAAAACTAAGATCATGGCATTAGGTTCCATCACCTTTATGACAAATAGAAGGGGAAGAAGTGGAAGCAGTTACAGATCTTATTACCTTGAGCTCCAAAATCACTGCAGATGGTGAATGCAGCCACTAAATTAAAAGATGTTTGTTCTGTGGAAGAAAAGATATGACAAACTTAGACAGTGTATTAAAAAGTAGAGACATCACTTTGCCCATAAAGTTTCATATAGTCAAATCTATGGTTTTTCCAGTAGTCATGTGTAGATGTGAGAGTTGAACCATAAAGAAGGCTGAGCACCAAAGAATTAATGCTTTCAAACTGTGGTGCTGGAGCAAACTCTTGACAGCCCCTTGGACTGTAAGGAGATCAAACCAGTTGATCCTAAAGGAAATCAACCCTGAATATTCATTGTTAGGACTGATGCTGAAGCTGAAGCTGTGATGTTTTGACAACCTGATGTGAAGAACTGATTCACAGGAAAAGACTCTAATGATGGGAAAGATTAAAGGCAATGGAGAAGGGAGTGGCAGAGGATTAGATGGTTAGATAGCATCACTGACTCAAAGGGCGTGAATTTTAGCAAATTCCTTGAGATAGTTAAGAACAGCACTGGTGTGCTGCAGTTCATGGGGTCACAGAGAGTCAGACACAATTTACTGACTGTGCAACAACCTTAAGAGGTCAAAGATAAATTATAAATTGGCTGAAGATTCATGAGCCACCTGGTTCCATCCTTGAGTCCTTGGAGGAAGGCATGGCAACCCACTTCAGTATTCTTGCCTGGAGAATCCCCATGGACAGAGGAGCCTGTCAGGCTACAGTCCATAGGGTTCCAAAGAGCTAGACATGACCGAAGTGACTGAGCATGCATGCATGCAAGTACAAAGGACTAGAATGTAATAAAAATCCTATAAATTGATAATTAAAAGACAAACAATCCAATAGAAAAATGGATAAGATGTATGAACAAAGACTTAACAAAAAATGAAATACACAGGGCAAATAACTATATTAGAAGATATATAATTAGAGAAATAATAAAAATTCAATAAATATCATTTTACAATCTGAACATCATAAGTCGCCTCAGCTGTGTCTGACTCTTTGCAACCCCATCTACTGTAGCCCTCCAGGTTCCTCTGTCCATGGGATTCTCCAGGCAAGAATATTGGAGTGGGTTGCCATTTCCTTCTCCAATGTACAGACTGGACAAAAATTTTTAAATTTTGACAATTCACCAGATATGCAAGATACAAAGTAATGGGTGATCTCACATAATCTTGGTGGAAGTAATACTACCACAGCCAGTATATTTTGGAAAAAAGAAAAAAACTTGATATTTTTAGTAATGTTGAAGATGTATATATTTTATTGTCTTAAAATGCTTCCTCTAAATATATATGGGAAAATTCCTACTCATTTGCACCAGAGGCCATGTTCAAGAACATTGATAAAGCCCATTGTTAATAGCCCATACCTAGACGCATTCCAGGTCACCAACTGTGGAATGGTAAATAAATTGTGGTCTATTCATACAATGGAATACTATAGAACTGTGAAAACAAATTATGTACACTATTCATATATCCATAACAAAAACATCTCTAAAAATATTGTAGCATTTTAATATTATTTAAAAATGGTCTAGTTTAAGATAAATATAAAATTTAAGTACATTATTATCTCTGGAATGNATAAATTAGGTACACTATTCATATATCCATAACAAAAACATCTCTAAAAATATTGTAGCATTTTAATATTATTTAAAAATGGTCTAGTTTAAGATAAATATAAAATTTAAGTACATTATTATCTCTGGAATGTAAAGATGGAGATGGAGATGATGTGATAATGGCCTTGATAACGTGCAACCCCTTCAGCCTATATTGTGAAAAGGTTGTCATAATATTATGCATGCATATATAGCCACATACAATATAAAATATATTTACATATCTTATATAGAATACATATAATAATTAAAAATATTTTTACTAGACATCAAGGCAAGCCTACTTCACCATTCAGGAGTCCTCCATCTGTGAGAGAAATAGGCATAAAATACATTGGTTCAGATAACTGAAATTGCAGGCTGGAGATGATGTTCTGGAGATTTGATCTCTGCAGGTTCTTGCTTTCTCCAATCTACTGGCTTCATTTTTAGTCTCTTTGTGGTAGTAATACAGCTGCAGTATCTCCAATTTTGTAATCTCTCAGATCCCAATCTAAGATAACAGGAATGACTCCTGTTTATTTTCTCACAGAGGAAACCTCTGGGATTGGTTCTGATGGGATTTGCTTCTTGAGCTGAGCCATATGCTCGTCCATCCATGAACCGCTCACTGTGCCCAGAGCAGGCAACACTCTCCCTTGCTCTGGGTGTGCTATGTGTTCCATAGTTCGGATCTCTGGTTAAGTGCACACCTCCTGAAGGGCGTGTGCTGAGTACTGGAGTGCTATTTCCCCAAATCCCATTCCGGGTGCTAAATCCAAGGAACTGGTAAAAGGGATAGAGTTGGGAAAGGTGCTCAGTATACCCACAGAAGCCTATTTAAATTCAAATGAACTACAGTTCAAATAGAACCTAATTACCATTCAGTAATTAATTCACGGAAAGAGCATGCGTTATAGTGGTTAAGGATTTGAGTTTTTTAATCAGACAGAACTGGGTCAAGTCCCAGCTTTTCCCCATGCTACCTGGGTCACCTTGTGATTTTCTACAATACAGAAATTTTATTTCTCCCTCACGAGAGTGTTGTGAGGATCAAGTAATATATGCAAATTGAGTTCCTACAACACAGCAAATATGCAATAAGTGTAAACTATCTCCATCATTATTGTCAACATAATCATAAACTTCATTTTTATCATCATCATCAACATCACCATCATCACTATTATCATTAACTGAATATTCCCCAGGAATATGCTCCTTGGGAAACAATTTTCAGTTTCTGTTAGGTGCATCAGGAAAAAATCAACCTCTATATCTCATTTATTTTTGAAATATATTCTAGTATGATAATATCACAATGTATTATAAGCACATTTAAATGTCTATTGTCTCACCAGTCTGAGATCTTCTTGTGTATAATATTTAATTCATCACTGCATCTCCTCAGATGCCTCCTTACACACAATTGGAATGAAGGGGGATAATGCAAGAAAAAAGAATCCATATTGGTAAGGAGTTTACTATGTATAAAATACCGTGTGATATATATACATCATACTCTGTCTTCCTCCTAAAAATTCCATTTATATAGGCAATATCATTCTCATTTTTATATATAAATATGTCAAGTCATCTAATCTGACTAAAATAAAACATAAATTTCAGAGCCAAGACTAAAATTCTGGTCTATTTTAATCTCAAAACTATTTATTTTCCCTCTATGCTAGCATTTCTCAACTGCAGAGTAAAGTCTTTGAGATTCTTCAGATAAATTTTTCTAGGTCCATGTGATCTCTGTAAATTTTTTGTTTTAATGATGATATTAAAATAAATAAGAACATAAGCTTGATGATCGCTAGTATAATGTTTCAAAGACTCACATTTGAGTCTGTTTTCAACAACATTGGTATCAGGGGAACAACCGAAATGACAGCCTTTAACTTTTATTGCAACATTTCACAAACTGGCATCTGCAGACCCCTGAGTATCACGACACTCTACTTGATAAATGTTGGTTGAATAAGCAAATGAGTAAGTTCTCCTCAGAGAATGGCTCTCCCTGTGGCAGAATTTGGGACTTTCCCTTTCCCCAAATCCTTCCCAACTCATCAGTCACTGACAATAGGGAGTCCTCAATTTCATTTCAAGTTCTGTGTTTCACAGCCTTGAGACGGCAGGGGCCAAAGTGGAGCTGGAGAAGGCCCAGGGAGACTGCCCAGCAGGTGGGGATAAAGGCACCATGAACTGCCCCATGAAGGTAAAGCCTTGTGAAGCCCTGGATTCAGGTACATTCAGTCAATGGAACCTTGAGGAATATTTTTCAGTCTGTCTGTCCCAGTCCCGATACCCTACACAGACTAAACCTTTAAAAGTCACAGGAACTGAGTGACCTCATTCTCTTCTATCACCTTTTTCCTCCTAATTTTCATCATCCTTGATGAAAACAAAGAGTGCTAAGGCTTTCTAAGAAAGGATCCTACAGCAATACACAAACACATGTGTGGCAGTGTGCGTGTCATCCTGTAACTCTTCACATCACATGTCAGTCACATCACTCTTATTCTCGCTTCCCCCACAGAGGGGAGTGGCTAACTTAGATTAATGAGAACCCAGTATTGGTAAGACTACACTTTTCCTCACGAGCAAGGTCGCTGTGAGGGCACAGATCACCGCTCATGCTAGGCATGGGCTTTTGCTCTCTTGGCACTGCTTACACTTCTGGGCCATGATCTTTCCCTCTCTCCTCTCTGTTCCCCTGAGATAAGTGCTCTAAAGGAGACCTGCCCTTCCTCCTTTCTTTCTCTCTCATTCTTGGGTAGTCATGTGTGTGGCAAGGCTAAGCTCCTTCAGAAGGCTGGTTTTGTATCATCAGAGTGTGTTTTGCTGACCCAGCTCTCCTCACAGGCCTTATTTTGAAATGAAAATGAAAAGTTTTCATTAGGTTTTAGCTTTAAGCTACATTCTCCAACACACTTTATCAGAAGCCCTGTAGCTGGAGGACAATTGGGCACCTGATTAGCCATTAGCAAAGCTAATATCTTGTCACATTTAGCTGGTGATCCTTGTCTCTAGTCTCTATTTTTGTGACATGGAGGGAAGGAGAAATGATGAGTCTTAAACCCTGTAATCTCTGAAATCAGATTTTAAGGGATTCTTCCTAGGTCATGTTCTATCGTCTCTTACTTAGATGCAAAGACACAAATGAATGATATTCTCCTAACAAAAATGGGCTGGAAATTTTATGCAAGAGCCCATGATGACCAAAGATTTCCTAAAATCTAAACTGCACTGAGACTTAGAGGAAGACATGGGAACAAAAAGAATAACTGTAATATTTGTTGGGGATTATATATCTTCAGCATCTACTTTGTTACCCGGTTAATNTTAATGAGAACCCAGTATTGGTAAGACTACACTTCTCCTCATGAGCAAGGTCGCTGTGAGGGCACAGATCACCGCTCATGCTAGGCATGGGCTTTTGCTCTCTTGGCACTGCTTACACTTCTGGGCCATGATCTTTCCCTCTCTCCTCTCTGTTCCCCTGAGATAAGTGCTCTAAAGGAGACCTGCCCTTCCTCCCTTCTTTCTCTCTCATTCTTGGGTAGTCATGTGTGTGGCAAGGCTAAGCTCCTTCAGAAGGCTGGTTTTGTATCATCAGAGTGTGTTTTGCTGACCCAGCTCTCCTCACAGGCCTTATTTTGAAATGAAAATGAAAAGTTTTCATTAGGTTTTAGCTTTAAGCTACATTCTCCAACACACTTTATCAGAAGCCCTGTAGCTGGAGGACAATTGGGCACCTGATTAGCCATTAGCAAAGCTAATATCTTGTCACATTTAGCTGGTGATCCTTGTCTCTAGTCTCTATTTTTGTGACATGGAAGGAAGGAGAAATGATGAGTCTTAAACCCTGTAATCTCTGAAATCAGATTTTAAGGGATTCTTCCTAGGTCATGTTCTATCTTCTCTTACTTAGATGCAAAGACACAAATGAATGATATTCTCCTAACAAAAATGGGCTGGAAATTTTATGCAAGAGCCCATGATGACCAAAGATTTCCTAAAATCTAAACTGCACTGAGACTTAGAGGAAGACATGGGAACAAAAAGAATAACTGTAATATTTGTTGCGGATTATATATCTTCAGCATCTACTTTGTTACCCGGTTAATTTATAAGAGCTATTTGTACCTGAGAGCCACATAGAAAGTTAGCAAAACATCTGTTGGAAATGTCTTTCTCAACTAGAAATATAAAAAGAGCCACAATAACATAAATCAAAATCTCTAAACCTAATTCATTGAACTCAGAACGCATCAAGCATTATCATTGCTGTTAGAAAACCTGATACTTGCAATAACACTTTGACTACATATTTATCACTATGTGGAAACAAACCCAGATATGAAGACATTCTCTAAGTTGACCAAAAATATGGATACTTTCATTTTAAGGACTCGCAAACTGATAATGTGAAGTTAATGTGAGTGCTGAAGTCGTCCTATAGAGCATGGAATTGGAATTTGATAAAAGTGCTTTAAAACCTGAATTTTGTAAAGTCACAGTTTACTGCAACAAATGCAAAAGTTTTATTTGAAGTAAGTATTACTACCCATGATCATCAAGCTACATATNCATCCTACAGAGCATGGAATTGGAATTTGATAAAAGTGCTTTAAAACCTGAATTTTGTAAAGTCACAGTTTACTGCAACAAATGCAAAAGTTTTATTTGAAGTAAGTATTACTACCCATGATCATCAAGCTACATATATTTAGTGAATGTTCTTTCTCAAAAATCCCCAACCCAAAATAGGAATAAAGGAAGGAAGGGAGGCAAAGAGGAAAATAAAGAGTTCTCTTGTGATTTATCCAAGTTGTAATTATTCCTTTCTGCATCTGCCTGAAGGATATCAAATCAAATGGATACGTTATAGGTAGATATACAGATAGCTACAGAGATATATATCCTATATGTGTGTGTATTATTATATAATAACAATACTTGTAAGTATAATAGGTATATTTAAGACACATGTTTATCTATATTTATGCATATATATCTTTACTATCTGTATCAATATTAATCTATATCTATGTATAGATAGATTACAGAAATGCCTAAGGACATCGGATTAGATACATATGTTGTTTCTAAGACACACAGACTTCAGCCCTGGGATCAAGGAGTCACAGTCAAGTATTAGCCTCTGTGGTTTGTGTGAATATTAGTCACTCAGTTGTGTTTAACTCTCTGTGACCCCATGGACTGTAGCTCTCCAATCTTCTCTGTCCGTGGAATTCTCCAGGCAAGAATCCTGGAGTGGGTAGTCTTTCCCTTTTCCAGGGGATCTTTCCAACCCAGGGATCTAACCCAGGTCTCCAGGATTGCAGGTGGATTCTTTACCATCTGAGTCACCAGGGAAGCCCAGATACTGGTGGCTCAGAGGTTAAAGCATCTGCCTGGAATGCTGGAGACCCAGGTTCGATCCCTGGGTTGGGAAGATCCACTGGAGAAGGAAATGGCAACCCACTCCAGTACTCTTGCCTGGAGAATCCCATGGAGGGAGGAGCCTGGTAGGCCAGTCCATGGGGTCACAAAGAGTTAGACACAACTGAGCGATTTCACTCTTTACTCAACATTTAAGTGGCAGATTTTGAACCCTGGAAGTATGGGCTTCCAATTATACTGTCTGATACTAGTTGAATATTCTTAGCACTTAGCTTTCTTATCTTTCAAATGGCTTCATCTTACCTATTTTATAAGACAGTTTCTAGAATTAAATAAAATGAAAAAGTACCGGTTGCATAATAGGCACGTGATAAAATTTAATTTCCCTCTTTTTTAGCCATACCCTCCTTAAATAATCTTGCTGTTGTTGTTTAGTCACTTAGCTGTGTCCTGCTTTTTTGGGACCCCATGGACTGTAGCCTTCCAGGCCCCTATGTCCATGAGATTTCCCAGGCAAGGATATTGGAATGGGTTGCCATTTTCTCTTCTGGGATCGAACTCATGTCCCCTGCATTGGTAGACGGACTGTTTACCATGGAGCCACCAGGGAAGCCCTTACATATTCTACCAGGCCAAAGAATCCTTAAGGAATAGATTTGCAAACTAAATTTTGTTATTTGCACAAAAAAGTTGTTTCAGACATATTTATTGAATGTATTAACTTCTAGCTTAATCCTAAGCTAATCTTACCAATGTAAGACCTTGGGCATGGTCATGTTTTTCTGAGTGGTTATGTTGGCCAGTTGAAGAAATCTAGTTTATAGAGAAGAGTCTCCTAAAAGAAAACTGAGTAAAGACCTTTATAGGATGTATGTGTGAGATCATGAGATAAACTATAGAATCCTGAGGCATCATTTTACTAGTGCATACATGTGAAAGCTAGAAAAATGGTACAGATGAACCTACTGCAGAACAAGAGTGGAGACACAGATGTAGACAGCAGACATGTGGACATGGCTGGGGAAAAGGAGGTGGGATGAATCAGGAGAATGGATTCACATATATACATTTTTATGTATAAAATAGATGGCTAGTGGGATCACATTGTATGGCACAGGGAGCTCAGTTAGGTGCTCTGTGGTGACCTAGACTGACCTAGACAAGTGGGGTGAAGGGGTGGAAAGGAGGCTCAAGAGAGAGGGGATATATGAATATATATGTTTGATTCACGTTGTTGTACAGCAGAAATTAATGCAACATCGTAAAACAACTGTACCCAAATAGAAAAACTGGAAGTGATCACTTCATAGTTTCCCAGGAGAAAACTTCCATGATTCTCCAACTAAGGGATTAGGGGTGGAAATGCTTAAGAAATAATGATCTAAGTCAGACATAATTTACCAGGTACTTAGGAACCAAATGGAGATGCATTGTGCTTGGCCAGGACTTTTAATACTTTTGAATTCGTTGCCAAGATTCAAAAATCAAGCAAGTACACATAAAAGTCTGGATTTGAGCTTTACCAAAAAATTTAGATCTGATTATATTTGGCTCACATCCTAGCATGACAACAATTGGCTCAAATCAAAGGATACTCCCTTTAAGTAGAGAAAGGGATTTCTTTCTCTGCTAGCGCCTCCTCCCAGCCTGGCCCAAGCATTTTTCTACTGTGTTAGACTTTGTAGGTCCATGTTACGCTTAGCCCACGGAAAGAGAGTCAAGTAGATAATCATTGCTCAGATAGGAGGCATTTTCTACAAGGAAGTAATGTGTGGTGCATGGATTTTACTTAAATATGTCTCGTGTTCATCTTATCACACTTCTCTCAGAAATTTGTGGAGAGGCAGGTACTAAAACTGTGAACCAAAAGAGTTGGTATCAATTCTGAATTTTCCTAGGGGCATGAAGAGCTCTGAATGGATGCCAACATAACAAAGTGTACCCGGAATTAAACGGGAAAGACAGTTTTCTCCCTACCACTGCCTGGAACACAACTTCTGTTAATGAGGTCTCCAGAAGATGAGTAAATTGTCCCGCAAAGTGCCTCAACAGTGCCCTTCAGGAAATGACATAACAGGAAAAAGCAGTAGCCAGAAAATGTAAAGGAGACGAAGAGAGGATGTTAGACGTAGCTTTGAGAAAGAAACTGTAGACACCAGGAGATGGGACTTGTTAAAAGTACGTGGAAGACCATCCCCCACCTCTATCTAATAATTCTCTAAAATGCATCAGCAGTGAAACTAGCTGCTGGAGCTTGAGTCTCTGTTTAAGCCCATGGGACTGACAGCTAAGGAAATGCAGGACACAAAGAAATGAATGGTCTTGCCAGCAAGCTACTAGAGTCTAATATTATTTTTGGACCTCTCTGCACCATTACTTTTAAATAAAGTGGGGAGGAATGAGAGTTAATACAAGTGTAGAATTACACTACAAGTTCTATTTGTATGTAGCCCTGCCATTCAGGCAAAAAAAGTAATAATGACTTGGAGATCAGATTGGCTCATTGGAGCACAGCAGTAGCAAAGAAAAGCCCTAAATGATTTACACAAAAGAAAGAAAAGGAAGGCAAGATTGGCCTTTTTACATTCAGCTGCATTTCCTTCACTTAGTCTTACTAGCAGCTATTAAAAAATTCTTTTCACCAAAATATTTAATTCATGAATTAATTCATGAGGGATAAATGAAGACATTTTTAATTTCTTGTGAAACTGAGAATGTGAATTATTACTTTTCATTTTTTAGGATATTCATCAAAATTACTTGAAGAAGGCTTCCATATTTCAAGCTCCCTGAGAGCTACACTCTACCTTCCAGACCTCAGTAGTCCATAGACCTAGCCATCATAGGTATCTAGAGGGCATCCCCATCACCAGATGCATGTGATAGTGCATAAGCATTTATTGTACACATGGTGATTTCAACGCCAAGTGTATTTTAGTGACTCATCCTCCTCAAGTCTTTAAAGCATTTCAGTTAGCTTTAGAGAATCTACAGTTCTTTTTTACACTCATGTGTAATTGGTTTACCAGTTTAATTCACTCACATAATTATACTAAAAAGCACAAGAAGCACACAAAAATTTTGAGAAATACACACAATTG
>SJYW01019857.1:23577-88607 GCA_006410735.1 Raphicerus campestris | reverse complement strand
AGAGATATATATCCTATATGTGTGTGTATTATTATATAATAACAATACTTGTAAGTATAATAGGTATATTTAAGACACATGTTTATCTATATTTATGCATATATATCTTTACTATCTGTATCAATATTAATCTATATCTATGTGTAGATAGATTACAGAAATGCCTGAGGACATCGGATTAGATACATATGTTGTTTCTAAGGCACACAGACTTCAGCCCTGGGATCAAGGAGTCACAGTCAAGTATTAGCCTCTGTGGTTTGTGTGGATATTAGTCACTCAGTTGTGTTTAACTCTCTGTGACCCCATGGACTGTAGCTCTCCAATCTTCTCTGTCCGTGGAATTCTCCAGGCAAGAATCCTGGAGTGGGTAGTCTTTCCCTTTTCCAGGGGATCTTCCCAACCCAGGGATCTAACCCAGGTCTCCAGGATTGCAGGTGGATTCTTTACCATCTGAGTCACCAGGGAAGCCCAGATACTGGTGGCTCAGAGGTTAAAGCATCTGCCTGGAATGCTGGAGACCCAGGTTCGATCCCTGGGTTGGGAAGATCCCCTGGAGAAGGAAATGGCAACCAACTCCAGTACTCTTGCCTGGAGAATCCCATGGAGGGAGGAGTCTGGTAGGCTACAGTCCATGGGGTCACAAAGAGTTGGACACGACTGAGCGACTTCACTCTTTATTCAACATTTAAGTGGCAGATTTTGAACCCTGGAAGTATGGGCTTTTAATTATACTGTCTGATACTAGTTGAATATTCTTAGCACTTAGCTTTCTTATCTTTCAAATGGGCTTCATCTTACCTATTTTATAAGACAGTTTCTAGAATTAAATAAAATGAAAAAGTACCGGTTGCATAATAGGCACGTGATAAAATTTAATTTCCCTCTTTTTTAGCCATACCCTCCTTAAATAATCTTGCTGTTGTTGTTTAGTCACTTAGCTGTGTCCTGCTTTTTTGGGACCCCATGGACTGTAGCCTGCCAGGCCCCTATGTCCATGAGATTTCCCAGGCAAGGATATTGGAATGGGTTGCCATTTTCTCTTCTGGGATCGAACTCATGTCCCCTGCATTGGTAGACGGACTGTTTACCATGGAGCCACCAGGGAAGCCCTTACATATTCTACCAGGCCAAAGAATCCTTAAGGAATAGATTTGCAAACTAAATTTTGTTATTTGCACAAAAAAGTTGTTTCAGACATATTTATTGAATGTATTAACTTCTAGCTTAATCCTAAGCTAATCTTACCAATGTAAGACCTTGGGCATGGTCATGTTTTTCTGAGTGGTTATGTTGGCCAGTTGAAGAAATCTAGTTTATAGAGAAGAGTCTCCTAAAAGAAAACTGAGTAAAGACCTTTATAGGATGTATGTGTGAGATCATGAGATAAACTATAGAATCCTGAGGCATCATTTTACTAGTGCATACATGTGAAAGCTAGAAAAATGGTACAGATGAACCTACTGCAGAACAAGAGTGGAGACACAGATGTAGACAGCAGACATGTGGACATGGCTGGGGAAAAGGAGGTGGGATGAATCAGGAGAATGGATTCACATATATACATTTTTATGTATAAAATAGATGGCTAGTGGGATCACATTGTATGGCACAGGGAGCTCAGTTAAGTGCTCTGTGGTGACCTAGACTGACCTAGACAAGTGGGGTGAAGGGGTGGAAAGGAGGCTCAAGAGAGAGGGGATATATGAATATATATATTTGATTCACGTTGTTGTACAGCAGAAATTAATGCAACATCGTAAAACAACTGTACCCAAATAGAAAAACTGGAAGTGATCACTTCATAGTTTCCCAGGAGAAAACTTCCATGATTCTCCAACTAAGGGATTAGGGGTGGAAATGCTTAAGAAATAATGATCTAAGTCAGACATAATTTACCAGGTACTTAGGAACCAAATGGAGATGCATTGTGCTTGGCCAGGACTTTTAATACTTTTGAATTCGTTGCCAAGATTCAAAAATCAAGCAAGTACACATAAAAGTCTGGATTTGAGCTTTACCAAAAAATTTAGATCTGATTATATTTGGCTCACATCCTAGCATGACAACAATTGGCTCAAATCGAAGGATACTCCCTTTAAGTAGAGAAAGGGATTTCTTTCTCTGCTAGCGCCTCCTCCCAGCCTGGCCCAAGCATTTTTCTACTGTGTTAGACTTTGTAGGTCCATGTTACGCTTAGCCCACGGAAAGAGAGTCAAGTAGATAATCATTGCTCAGATAGGAGGCATTTTCTACAAGGAAGTAATGTGTGGTGCATGGATTTTACTTAAATATGTCTCGTGTTCATCTTATCACACTTCTCTCAGAAATTTGTGGAGAGGCAGGTACTAAAACTGTGAACCAAAAGAGTTGGTATCAATTCTGAATTTTCCTAGGGGCATGAAGAGCTCTGAATGGATGCCAACATAACAAAGTGTACCCGGAATTAAACGGGAAAGACAGTTTTCTCCCTACCACTGCCTGGAACACAACTTCTGTTAATGAGGTCTCCAGAAGATGAGTAAATTGTCCCGCAAAGTGCCTCAACAGTGCCCTTCAGGAAATGACATAACAGGAAAAAGCAGTAGCCAGAAAATGTAAAGGAGACAAAGAGAGGATGTTAGACGTAGCTTTGAGAAAGAAACTGTAGACACCAGGAGATGGGACTTGTTAAAAGTACGTGGAAGACCATCCCCCACCTCTATCTAATAATTCTCTAAAATGCATCAGCAGTGAAACTAGCTGCTGGAGCTTGAGTCTCTGTTTAAGCCCATGGGACTGACAGCTAAGGAAATGCAGGACACAAAGAAATGAATGGTCTTGCCAGCAAGCTACTAGAGTCTAATATTATTTTTGGAGCTCTCTGCACCATTACTTTTAAATAAAGTGGGGAGGAATGAGAGTTAATACAAGTGTAGAATTACACTACAAGTTCTATTTGTATGTAGCCCTGCCATTCAGGCAAAAAAAGTAATAATGACTTGGAGATCAGATTGGCTCATTGGAGCACAGCAGTAGCAAAGAAAAGCCCTAAATGATTTACACAAAAGAAAGAAAAGGAAGGCAAGATTGGCCTTTTTACATTCAGCTGCATTTCCTTCACTTAGTCTTACTAGCAGCTATTAAAAAATTCTTTTCACCAAAATATTTAATTCATGAATTAATTCATGAGGGATAAATGAAGACATTTTTAATTTCTTGTGAAACTGAGAATGTGAATTATTACTTTTCATTTTTTAGGATATTCATCAAAATTACTTGAAGAAGGCTTCCATATTTCAAGCTCCCTGAGAGCTACACTCTACCTTCCAGACCTCAGTAGTCCATAGACCTAGCCATCATAGGTATCTAGAGGGCATCCCCATCACCAGATGCATGTGATAGTGCATAAGCATTTATTGTACACATGGTGATTTCAACGCCAAGTGTATTTTAGTGACTCATCCTCCTCAAGTCTTTAAAGCATTTCAGTTAGCTTTAGAGAATCTACAGTTCTTTTTTACACTCATGTGTAATTGGTTTACCAGTTTAATTCACTCACGTAATTATACTAAAAAGCACAAGAAGCACACAAAAATTTTGAGAAATACACACAATTGTTTTTTTATCAACCAATTGTAAGCATTCAGTGTGCTGAGGGCAGTGGTCTGTATGTTTTAAAAGAGGAATGGAGAGGCTGATTAATCTGACAAGCTGGTCTGGTTTGAGAGGGCTTTTTTTGTATTCTGCAGTATTCTTGGACTTTCCTTATGGCTCAGCTGGTAAAGAATCCATCTGCAATGGGGGAGACCTGGGTTCAGTCCCTGGGTTGGGAAGATCCCCTGGAGAAGGGAAAGGCTACCCACTCCAGTATTCTGGCCTGGAGAATTCCAGGGACTGTACAGTCCATGGGGTCACAAAGAGTTGGACACAACTGAGCAACTTTCACTTTCACTGTATTACACCATCCTATATACAGATATAATAAAAAGGCTATGAGATGATGCAGCAGCTTTGCTCAGTAATTCCTTGCTCACTAATAATACCCAGTGACTAAAAGTGCCTGATATATAGTCACATCCTAATTAGTATGTTTTGAACTGAGTAGATGATATATGTGTACATTTTCAGGATAATATAAAATTTAGGTATCTTTACTAAGCACCTATCTTTGTTTTCTTTGCTGCTAAAATATTTATATTGTTTTATAAATGGTTTTGCTAATTAAAAAATTCTGAAGTTACTGACAACATCCCAAATTCCAATTATCCAGCATCTGTCTGATAAAATTTTCTTCTAATGTCATTATCTAAAACTCAAATATTCTTTTTCTCAGGATTATTGCCAAGTGTGCATCCACCATGCTGTTGTTGCTGCTACAGGATGGTATTTATGTCACAGTTTGTCTTTTTCACACACAGGTAAGGGTAGGGATACAGAGAGAGAACACAGAAAGTGTAATGTTTACTGCTATATACCCTATAACCAGCACATTGATTTGACAAAAAGAAAAAGAAAAAAGAAATCTGTTGAATAAGTGAATGAACAGTCCTAGGCACTTAGGGCTAAAGTACAGATTATAGAAATGTTCCCCCAAATGTCATAACGTCAACACCAAGTAAAGGACCTGGGAATAAAGACCTATGTTCCTATTTAGGGAAAATAAGAAACAAAAGAGACCTTTGATTGTAAGAAAAAAATCCATATAAATTTCATGATCCAGTCCAGTGTGTGCTCAGTCATGTCCGACTCTTTGCCTTTGAAACAAACTGGACTGTAACCCACCAGGCCCCTCTGTCCATGGGAATTCCCAGCAAGAATACTGGAGTGGATTACCATTTTCTCCTCCAGGGGATCCTCCTAATCCAAAGATCAAACCCCTGTCTCTTGTGTCTCCTGCATTGCAGGCATATTCTTTACCCACTGAGCCATTGAGGAAGTCCAATTTCATGATGGGATGAAACTGAGCAATTTGAGAGTGGTTTCTATGGTTCTGAGTTACAAGAAAAACTGTCATCTAGTTTCATGAGAATATGATGTAGATGGCAGAAGGACCTGAGTGCAAAAATCTTGGATATCTGATATCATAGACCTTTTCTGGTCTCTGAATTAGCACATCTGGCTTCTTGATACCCAAACTCCTAAAGCAGCTGTAGAAACAAATCAGTCAAGGATTAGGAACCAGCATGCTGGGCTCAGGGGCTCCCCAGGTGGTGCTAATGGTAAAGAAGCCACCTNCATCTGGCTTCTTGATACCCAAACTCCTAAAGCAGCTGTAGAAACAAATCAGTCAAGGATTAGGAACCAGCATGCTGGGCTCAGGGGCTCCCCAGGTGGTGCTAATGGTAAAGAAGCCACCTGCCAATGCAGGAGAAGTAAGAGAGGTGGGTTTGAGCCCTGGGTCAGGAAGATTCCTGGAGGAGGACCTATACTCTTGTCTGGAGAATCCCATGGACAGAGGGGCCTGGCGGGCTACTGTCCACACTTGGCACGTAGACACCAGTGCTTGGCTTAAGAGAATTTAGGGGCCTCTCCACTGCCCTCTGCCTGTCTCTCTAACATCCCACCTATACTTTCTTGTCAATGTTCGAGCACCTGGCAACAAGATCAAAGCACTGGTTTATCACCTGGGATCACTCTACTGGCCAGCAATCAGGGTAATGATCACTCACTACTAATAGCTTGCAAATAGAATGAGCATTACCCTGGATAAATCTGGCATGGAATCTTTGGGACTCACGTTGAATGAATAAAGATCTTTGCTATCCTAACAAAGATCTCTATATTTGGCAGATCAAAAGTAGCTGGAGGGGAACTTTCCACCAGTGGAAAATGTCAAAGTGAAATGAGTGAGTTGGTAAGTTTACAGAAAGAAAAAGAAATGAGTTGTGTTCTGCTGTAATAAGGTTGAGAGAGAAGGTGGTCCATTTCTAGCATAGAACAGGCTGACGTCATGGCAACTATAGGAAATTGTTTCTTTGCAGTGTTTTCATTATTTAATTTGCATTAGAGTGAATTTCTAGATAATCCAAGATGCCTGTTTTTACAATCCAGCAGAAAATATATCTCCATATAAAATAAAACTTATGAAATGATATTTAGTTTGTAATACTAATTTCACATTCTCTAGACATCTACAGTCCTCTATCCTCTAATACCAATAATAGCAACCACTCCTTACTGAACTTGTAAACTCTGCCAGGCACCCTGCTGAGACTGCTACATACATTCTCTTTAATTCCTCCAACATCCCCTACTAAATTAGGCATTATTCTCATTATACTGATGAGGAAACCAAGGCTCAGAGAGGTTAAACAACTCGTACAAGTCACACAGTTTGTGAGCAGCAGAACCAAGGACAAAACCCAGCTTTGTTTGATGTGACACCAAAGAATGTTTTCCCTTTATACTCTGTTTTGGCATAGACATACTCCAAGAACTCATTGCAGGCATTTGTGCAATATTCTGAAACATGCTGGGCATAGATGAAAGAGGACCAAGAGCCATAAAAATATGGGGACAGTATAAGATGATTTGATTTTTAAGGCAGCTATGCTGTGATACAGGAAGCTTTTCAATTCATACTTGTTAGTATTTCCATATAATAGCTTCCATAACACTATTTGGTTAAGAAGGCAGATAAAAAGAGTCCCTTTTTGTGTATGTGACATGAAATAAAATGCCTAGGAGTTGAACTGATGTAACATGGAAGGGGCGTGATGTTCTACAGAATACTGAATTTGGTGATTAAACACAATGAGTCCTTTTTTTTCTCTTCCTTTATAAACTAGTAAGCAGGCTGGTAACCTGATAAACAGAAAGACCCCCACTCTCTATCCTGTCTCTTTTGAAGCAGCAAAAAAGAAGGAAAACAAACATTCTTTATAAATAAATTAAAATTCTAACTAAAAAGCTAATTATAAGTGTATTTGTTTTGTTGGAGGTAAGGCACATCTATTATCATAAAGATAATTAACTCAGTCTGACAGATCTAATAAAAGGACAAGTTTAGCACTGGCTTAGCCAGAAGCCGAAGGCAAGCAATTTTTATAATTACTAGTTATTGTAACTGGGCTCAGAGAAAATGGTCTGTGATATTTAAACAGTAATGTTAATTTGCATTTAGACCTGCCCTATTTTTTCTCTCATGAAAGAAAAAGTAAAAGACTGGATTAAGTACAAGAAACCTCAAAAAACCAAAATATTTTAAAATATATTAAAGCATGCAGAATAAAATACTTTTCATCTATTAACTCAAGAATTTCTCTAAGCACATAATGTATGTCCATATGAAGTAAATGTTTTAGCAATGACCAATTAAATAAGTTAACCCAACTTCTCAGTGCATAGAGGAAATTATCCAATCTTCTAAGATGGGTAAAATCACTATGCTGTGTCCTATTTTACTCTCCTATCTGTAGATATCCATGATTGTGCCTACCATTGGCTAGCTCTTGAATTGAGGGGATTAAAAAATAATAATTAAATAAAGAGCACTGAAAATAGGCAAGTGAGAATATTGACTTTGTAACCAATTACTTACAGTGTAAGAAAGATGAGCAAATAAAAGGATGGGTAGCATGCAAAGGAAATGAATGATTTCTATTGTTCCCTGGCAGCTGCCCTTAACTAGAGTTTGTCTCAACATTTCACAGCAGGCTCCTTCCTGGAGCAAAACAAATCAACCTTTTTAAGAGTGGAAGTTACTCTTTAACTGCTCCTATAATAAAGGCTGTAGAAATAAGTAATAACCAGTGTCAGAAAATAAGTTTATAATACACTAAGAAAAGCACTTTAAGGTAAAATACCTGTTAGTCAAGCACACATTTTATTATGGTCTACAAATATGGAGATAGAATCAGCCCATTACATTTGGTAAATATGTTGTATAATTTCTCCATATTATGCCCTGTCCATGCTCCTGTTATCAAGGTGAGTGTTTAACCAATCAGCCTAATTACATTCCCAATACTTATTTAAAAATACTGACAAAGTAATGTATAGCAAATGGACTTTTTCTCCACATTCTCCATGGAAGAATAATTTCAAATTTTTTTTTTCACATTTTCCTTGGCTTCCCTTCATTTTACAACTTTTATTTGTTTCAGTTTTCTGAGTTATTATAATTAAAAAGCAAATTTGACAAAATGTCTTACTTTCATCTTTGTACTAAGGATTATACTCTTTAACGTGGCAAAAAGTAAAATGGCAATCTGTGAAGGATGTCACCTCTGTTTCAACACTGGCACAGTGGCATTCCTCTTCCATCTCCATTTCCGTTTAATCTCTACTGGTTTCCACTTCTAACCTTTCACTGAGCTTGTCTTAAATATTTACTGTATCATGTTCTAATTACATGTCTTCATGATGCACTTTCAACTAATACTTATTAATGTACATATGAGAAGATTACTGCCCAATAAAAGAGAAGAAAAAGAAAGAATGAGACAAAGTTTCTTTCCTCAAGGTTCTCAGGTCTGTAGTTTGAAATCAACATAGAATTAGGCACTCATATTACAGATGACCCTCAGTATAAGAAAATGGCAACCCACTCCAGTATTCTCGCCTGGAAAATTCCCTGGACAAAGGGGCCTGACAGTCTACAGTCTATGGGGTTATAAAGAGTCAGAAATAACTTAGCACATACACACTCACATCCCTGGTTTCCAAGCCAGAAAATCCGAGAAAATGCAAATCAAAGTTGAAGGCATGGATGCATAACTTGCGGATACAGATAGACAATTGACTGAGTCATTTTATATAACAGACTTGCGCTTTCATGGATCTTAATTACCATGGGGATATTTTGGAACCAACTCCCTGGGAATACTGAGGGATGAATATATCAACTGAGAAGTGCCCCTTTGGAAAAATGGACTTGTAAATCAAATACATGGACAGAAAGAATCCTAAGAAAAAGAAATAGCCAAGATAATTCCTGAAGAATAAGTAGAGGGAAAAGGAAGAACATGCTAGATAGACTTACAAGGTCAGTGAGGCAAGAAGGAACGACATTTTTAATAGAAACCTCGCCAGTGTCTATTTTTTCTTCACAACTTAGCACTCTTTAAATCTCTCAGACTCACGTTAAGATTAGACCAGATAATTTGAGTATTTTATGCATTTGTATGCATCTGTGCTTTTGTCTTTGATCCTAAATTCTGAAAAATCAAGGACCTTAAATTATACAGCAAAAATCTATAGAGAACCAAAAGCTGTTGAGGATCTTGTGCTAAGATATTAGGTAATAGAAATGTAAAATACTTCAACATTCCACAGCACAGGATACTTCTTCAGGCTACTAATCCTTCTTCTCTAGCAGCCTCCACACTGCCCCAGTATGGAATATTTGAAGCAGCAGAAATGAAGCCTAAGCCTTTATGGTAGTAAGGTTGTAGGTCTTAAAACTTCAGGGTTTTCAAATAATTTCCCTTTATCCAGATGTCTGTGAAGTAGACAAGTGGGAATTGATTCTGTATTTTTTCAAGGTCCTATTCCAGGTCATTGCTAGGATGCACCAGTGCCAACAGAGCTTGAAAGATGGGGAAAAAAACTGACAGAATAGGTGTCTCCAACCTTTCTCCACAAATGGGTAGGCAGAGCACATGCTTCATTTCTTATGATTGCCAGGGGTCACTGTGTAAAGGCAGGGTTCATCTGCTTGAAATTGAAACCAAATTGACTATTATTTATATAGTTCTAGGTAGTAGAACATAGCTTTGTGTGGTAGGGGAAAGTTGTTCAGAGGTGAAGAGTGAAAAATCAGCACTGGGGCCCACTTCCTACTCTTGCAGGTAAAGCATAATAAAGAACAAATGAAGTAAGGTGACACAGAGTAGGTAGGAGGTCACAGTGAGAATGCGCCACTGAGAAGATATGGCCAGGAACCTTCATTTTGCAAAGTGTGAAGACCACGGAGTTGGTGCAACAAATTGGGAGGTTGCTTCAGGACAAGGTGTGGCACTTGGAGGCTCTGACACGTTACCTAGGAGTAGAAAGTTCAGCAGAGGAGGGAAAATGAAAGATAGAAGGGTCAGATAGTAAGAGGAGAAAAGAGAGAAATTGCACATAGGTCCTGGCTTTGAAAGAATATGCTTTTTTCCTTTTTCTTTTTGGTCATGGATGCAAAGTGTAACTGATTGAACAAGGCCTTACATATCACATCAGTATTTAAAAAAAAAAAAAAAAAATATGAGACATAAAATGAGTACTTTTTCTCTTAGAAACACATTAGTGCATGTATTGGTTAGAAGGAGGAATCTGGAAGAAAATGAGCTGCCCTGAAATTTTACTGAAGCCCATTTCATTCTCATTTTCACTGCAGTGTAATTGGTGGGACTCTCTGGAAAGAGACTGGACTGTTTTAACTGTGATTCATTAGTGGCATCAGTCACAAAAGGTGGAGCAACTTTGCCAACTCTAAGTGTTATACAAAGGCTGTGTGTTCTTTTTATTATCCATAATTTCTCACACATCAGGCCTGTTAGCCAAAGCTGCTTAGAATTAGTGTGCAGTTCCTCCTCAGCATTTAATGCAGGTCAACTTGTGGGTCTTAAAAGATTGACTATGGCTCTTTAAAAACATTCTCAGAGTTGTGGTGTGTAATTAATCATAGCAACAGAAGCAAAATACATCGTTTCCTTGCTGAGAATAGCATGTTTTCTTTGCTTATGAATTGATCCCTTAAACATTCCTCATGGGAATATATTTTTCCCTTCTAATGCAACCTGGCTTTAAACTGCAGATGTGCTCATCTATCTGTAGGAAGTTCCAGGGCTCATTGATTTGTGAGATCCATAGGTATTCATCTACTTTCGATGGAAAACTGAAAGACAGGGCAATTAATTAAGTCATTCTGCAGTGATTTTTCAAAACTGTAATATAAGCAATGACTAAGAAACCCCCAAAACTTTAGAGTTTGGATTTGGTTTGGAAAAGCATCTGAACTTTTACTAACTGGGTAGATTTGAGGAAAAGTAAAATAAATTGTGTCTTGCATTAGGCACTGTATACATTATTCCTCTTATACAGGGCTTATCATGCTCAACCTTCAGTTTATGGTACATATATGATAGAATGAATCTTTTTATGTGTCTGTGGGGGCATCTGATGTCCCCTATTTGTTTGTAAGGGCCTTTGCAAACAGATTATGTCATGCACCCAACTACAAGGCTCTTCAGTGCTTGATCTAATACTTGCCACTACATGCAAGTCTTCTATACCTTATAACTTCAATAAAGCTTTCATTCATTTATTCCTTTGTTACTAAATGAGATCTATTAATACTAAGCATCATCCCCAGAACTCACAATGAGTGGAAATCCATAAGCATTATTTAGGGGAAAGAAATTCATTCATTGCAAGTCTTCTAATTTTAGAAATATAAGAGTTTTTGAGAAAATAAAAACATTACCATAACTTTATTATCTGCGCTGTGTCCCAGATCTTTTTGGAAGGTGGTAGGCTCTAAATATAAAACAAAGGAGATTATGCATGAAATACTCAACTCAATGAAAGTATATCAAGCATCTACAAGATGTAAAAGTCAAAGCTAAGTCTGTTGGTTAGCATACCTATTAGACTTCAAAGAAGGCAGCCAAGAAACATCCTTCACTAGGCATATTTGATTAGTCCATTAACAAGTTTGCTCAGTCACTCAGTCGTGTCTGACTCTGCCTGGACTGTAGCCCACCAGCTCCTCTGTTCATGTGATTTTCGAGGCAAGAATATTGGAGTAGGTTGCCATTCCCTTCTCCAGGGGATCTTTTCAACTCAGGAATCAAACCTGAGTCTTGAATCTCAGGAGGATTCTTTAATAATGTGCCACCTGGGAAGCCCCATTAACAAGTTTGGAAATAGCCATTCAAGTGCCAGGTCCTTAACAGATCTGATGTAGCCTCCACACTGGACTCTCTTCTTTGGCCATCTTCATTCTTCTCATTGTTCTCTAGATTCAAGGCATTCTGACTACCTCTAGTTCCCCAGAAGTGCTTAGTTCTCTTTCTCCTTCGGACCTCCATATATACGGTTGATTTTGCCTGGAATCTCCTCCCTGTCACCTTATTTTCTAGCTATTATCTACTCACCCTTCAGGCCTTCACTTTAACTTCACTCTCTTTCTCTAAAAATTTTCTTGTTTGTAGATCTGAGTTCATGATGAATGCCAGGACATCCAATGCTTCTAATATCTTAATATACGATTCATATGAATTCTGGTTTAGAGTCTGTCTTCTCTGGTTGACTGTGAGCCCCATGCAGGCAGAATCATATACCTAGGAAAAAGCTGGATGCTAGGACTTAATACACACTTAGCAAGTAATTGTTGAATGAATGAATGAGTGAACACAGAGTTATATTTCAACAGAAACTTGTCAAATTTCAACAGAAGTGTTATATGGAAGTGTTATGCAGAAAAATAACATTTAACATTACAAATAGAGGAAACACATTTGCAAGTTTCTTTTATTCATAGAATGCTTTGGGATTTTTCAGTGTGGTCATTGTTTTTAATGAAAATCATTTAACTACAGACACAGTGAAAAAGTAAAAGAAAAAATTTTACTTAAGTGAAAATAAACTTTTTATATGTATATTATTCAATATAAAATATTTCAAATGTGAAGTTATTTTTAATATCTAAACTCTCTGAGAATCATCTCAATCAACAGAAGAAAGATAAAGTATTATCTTTCTCTTACTACATACCAGAAAAAACATAGTTTTTGTTTCTACTTTTAGATAACAATTGGTATAGGTAATTTAAATTATTGATTGAGGTAAGAATGTACTTTTTGCTTGGTTTGTTCTAGTGGGAGAAGCAGAAAAACATGCAATGGATTCAGCATCTGAAGACCTATGTTAATAAATGTGACTATCACCCACCCACCACTACTCACAAGTAGGTCATGGTTCTCTTTTCCCCTGAAATGGGCATTGTTACTAGCCTGTGGTATGCTTTCCACTCCTTTCACTATATTCGAACAGAAATATCTACACACACTTATGTGCAGGGATGATTGTTGTCAATGTTTATAGTTACAAACCTGAGGGTCATATATTATGTAAAATATTGGAACTTTCCTTTCTCACTTAAAACTCTTATTGATGTCTACTCAGGTCAAAAAAAATATGGAATGGTGCTAACTCATAATAATTGCACAATATTTTATAGTATAGGTTTACCACAAATGATTTGACTATCTATTGTCTAACGTTCAGGTTTTTTCCAGGTTCCATATTTCTGTTTCACTGTGTTTTTTTGTTTTACCATTATACCATTGCACAGTATATATTGCATGCCCCACCCATCAGAACAAGACCATTTCCCCACGACTAGTCTCTCCCATTAAGAAGCTTCCATAAGCCTCTTATCCTTATTCATCAGAGGGCAGACAGAATGAAAACCACAATAACAGAAAACTAACAAAACTGATCACGTGAACTAAGCCTTGTCTAACTCAGTCAAACTATGTACCATGCCATGTAGGGCCACCCAAGATGGACAGGTCATGGTAGAGAGTTCTCACAAAACATGGTCCACTAGAGAAGGGAATGGCAAACCACTTCAGTATTCTTGCCTTGAGAATCCCAACAACAGTATGAAAAGGCAAAAAGATAGCACTCTGAAAGATGAACTCCCCAGGTCGGTAGGTGCCCAATATACTACTGGAGAAAAGTGGAGAAATAACTCCAGAAACAAAAGAGAGATGGAGCCAAAGTGTAAACAACACCCATTTGTGGATGTGACTGGTGTGGGAAGTAAAGTCTTATGCTATAAAGAACAATATTGCTTAGGAACCTGGAATGCTGGGTCCAAGAATCAAGGCAAATTGGAAGTGGTCAAATAAGAGATGGCAAGAGTGAACATAGACATTTCCAGAATCAGTGAACTAAAACGGACTGGAATGGGCCGATTTAATCCGAAAGGCCATTATATCTACTACTATGGGCAAGAATCCCTTAAAAGAAATGGAGTAGCTCTCATAGTCAACAAAAGAGTCCAAAATGCAGTACTTGGGTGCAACCTCAAAAATGACAGAATGATCGCTGTTCATTTCCAAGGCAAACCATTCAGTATCACAGTAATCCAAGACTATGCCCCAACCACTAATGCCAAAGAAGCTGAAGTTTAAAAGTTCTGTGATGACCTACAAGACCTTTTGGAACTAACTCCCCCAAATATGTCGTTTTCATCATAGGGAACTGGAATGCAAAAGTAGGAGGTTAAGAGATACCTGGAGTAACAGGCAAGTTTGGCCTTGGAGGACAAAATGAATCAGGGCAAAGACTCACAGTTTTGCCAAGAGAACACACTGGTCATAGCAGACACTCACTTGCAACAATGCAAGCAATGACTCTACATGTGGACATTACCAGACGGTCAACTCCGAAATCAAATTGCTTATATTCTTTGCAGCTGAAGATGGAGAAGCTCTATATAGTTAGCAAAGCAAGACTGGGAGATGATGATGGCTCAGATCATGATTGCCAAATTCAGACTTAAATTGAAGAAAGTAGGGAAAAACCACTAAACCATTCAAGTATGACCTAAATCAGATCTCTTACAATTATACAGTAGAAGTGAGAAATAGATCCAAGGGGTCAGATGTGTTAGACAGAGTGCTTGAAGAACCATGGACAGTGGTTCACGCCATTGTACAGGAGACAGGGATCAAGACCATCCCCAAGAAAAAGAAAAGCAAAAAGGCAAAATGACTGTCTGAGGAGGGCTTACAAATAGCTGTGAAAAGAAGAGAAGCTAAAGGCAGAGAAAAGTAAAAATATACCCATCTGAACTCAGAGTTCCAAAGAACAGCAAGAAAAGATAAGAAAGCCTTCCTCAGTGATCAATGCAAAGAAATAGAGGAAAAGAATAGAATGGGAAAGACTAGAGATCCCTTCCAGAAAATTAGATAGCAAGGGCACATTTCATGCAAAGATGGGCATGACAAAAGACAAAAATGGTATGGACTTAACAGAAGCAGAAGATATTAAAAGGTGGAAAGAATACACAAGAAACTATACAAAAAAGATCTTCATGACCCAGATAACCACAATGGTGTGGCCACTCACCTAGAGCCAGACATCCTGGAATGTGAAGTCAAGTGGGCCTTAGTGGGCCTTCATTACAAACAAAGGTAATGGAGGTGATGGAATTCCAGTTAAGCTATTTCAAGTCCTAAAAGATAATGCTATTAGAGTATCCCACTCAATATGCCAGCAAATTTGGAAAACTCAGCAGTGGCCACAGGACTGGAAAAGTTCAGTTTTCATTTCGATCCCAAAGAAAGGCAATGCCAAAAATGTTTATATTGCCACAGAACTGCACTCATCTAATGTGCTAAGAGAATAATGTCCAAAATTTTCCAAGCAAGGCTTCAACAGTACATGAACCGTGAACTTCCAGATGTTCAAGCTGGTTTTAGAAAAGGCAGAGGGACCAGAGATCAAATTGCCAACATCTGTTGGATCTTAGATAAAGCAACACATATCCAAAAAAATATCTACTTGTGCTTTGTTTGATTATGCAAAAAACCTTTGACTGTGTGGATCACAACTGTGAAAAATTCTTCAAGAGAAGGGAATACCAGCCCACCTGACCTGCCTCCTGAGAAATCTGTATGCTATGCACGTCAAGAAGCAACAGTTAGAACTGGACATGGAACAACAGATTGATTCCAAATTGGGAAAGGAATACATCAAGGCTGTATATTATTACCCTGCTTATTTAACTTATATGCAGAATATATCATGAAAAATATTGGACTGGATGAAGCTCAAGCTGGAATCAAGATTTGCCAGGAGAAATAACAGTAACCTCAGATACTGACACCACCCTTATAGCAGAAAGTGAAGAAAAACTAAAGAGCCTCTTGATGAAGGTGAAAGAGGAGAGTGAAAAAGTTGGCTTAAAACTCAACATTCAAAAAACGAGGATCATGGCATCTGGTCCTATCACTTCATCACAAATAGTTGGGAAAACAATGGAAATGGTAAGAGACTTTATTTTATTGGGCTCCAAAATCACCGCAGATGGTGACTGCAGTCATAAAGTTAAAAGACGCTTGCTCCTTGGAAGAAATGCTATGATCAACCTAGACAGAATATTAAAAAGCAGAGACATTACTTTGCCAGCAAAGGTTCATCTAGGTCAAAGCTATTGTTTTTCCAGTAGTCATGTATGGATGTGAGAATTGGACCATAAAGAAAGCTGAGCACAGAAGAATTGATGCTTTTGAACTGTGGTGTTAGAGAAGACTTAAGAATCCATTGGACTGCAAGGAGTTCCAGCCAGTCCATCCTAAAGGAGATCAGTCTTGGATATTCATTGGAAGGACTGATGCTGAGGCTCAAACTCCAATCTTTTGGCCACTTGATTAGAAGTACTGACTCATTGGAAAAGACCCTGATGCTGGGAAAGATTGAAGTCATATAGAGAAGGGGATGACAGAGGATGAGATGGTTGGATGGCATTACTGACTTGATGGACATGAGTTTGAGCTTGCTCCAGGACTTGGTGATTGACAGGGAAGCCTGGCATGCTGCAGTCCTTGGGGTCGCAAAGAGTCAGGCACAAATGAGCCACCGAACTGAACTGAACTGAGGGTGGATTTATGTTTTTTTGGTGACTAAATGTTAGGCTGCATTTACTGTTGGCTTTATCTGTAGTTATCAGAGGCTATAATTTCCTCTAGCATTTTTATTTTTCTTTTCCCTTTCATATTTGTATTATCTTAGAGATGTCTTCTTAAATAAGGCTTTCAATGTATATGTGTGTGTTAGTCGCTTAGTCACGTCTGACCCCATGGACTTTGCAACCCCATGGACTGTTTCCCACCAGCCTTCTTTGTCCATGGAATTCTCCAGGCAAGAATAATACACATTTTACAAAGTGGATTGCCATTCCCTTCTCCAGGGGATCTTCCCAACCCAAGGATCAAACTCAGGTCTCCTTCAGTGCAAGCAGATTCTTTACCACTGTGCCACCTGGGAAACTCTTTTCAATGTCTAATTCTAGACATTCAATCCCTTGTTGCTATACAGGAGACCTACTGATACGGTGGTAAGATGAGGTAGGGGAAGCATTCTAACACCCAATGAGTAGTTCTCATTCTCTTAATCAGCCTGTGCTCCCCTGGGCTGTGACTTTTAAAAGTGCTTCCCATTCCCACTCTTGAGTGAGACAGCAAGTTTAGAGGGGGCTTTTACTGGGTATTTCCCTTCCCTCGGGTAAGTTAGGCTCTGGTGAAATCCCAGCCTAACCTCAGTGGGGCTGTTTTCCTTTGACTAAAGGTCTTACTGAGAAGGATAAAATTTTCTGGATATATATGAAAATGATTGCTATTTCCTTGCAGTATCAGAAGCACAAGGAAATTTTTCCCTATCACTCTGCAAATCTGATAGGGTTCCTGGATGCAGAATTCATGGATGTGTAGGGGCATCCCTGAACCCTCTTGGAATAGTTAAATCTCAAAACAGTCCACATGAGACTACAGCACTTCTGAAGTTTCAGTGATACTTTTTTCATATATTGATTGCTCATATACACTCATATTTTGAATTATTTTATACAGTCTTACTAACACCTTCTCTATATTTTCTAGATATTCTATCACTAGACTTTTAAGGCTTCTTGTAAATAATCCTACAACTCCACTATATGAGACAAACTATGGTCTTCTTTACTTATAAGTGTTTACTTACTTATGATCAGAAAGATCTGAAATCGGATTTTCTCATACTTCCACCCCAAGTCATTCACTTGTAAGGTACCTTTTATCGTTCAAAACTGTAATAATATGTATAGTTTCACCTAAACAAAAGCTTTTTGCAGAAAAAATTTCAATAATCATGTTCCCATCTTACCCTGTAAGAAAAAGGAAAAAGAGTTGTATATTCAGTAGTTCTACTGGTTTTTATTTCTTTTTTAAATTTCACTTATGAAATTTGATTTTGTATTACTTTACTCAGGAACCAGGATCATAATGTATATTCATATGTAATTAACTTTATTCAGTGGTGGAATAGCCAAGAAAACTATTTTAAATGGTCCTGTCATGTGCAACCATATCTCCTAGGTTCTTCGGAGATGCAAATCATAAGATTACTTAAAATTATTTTGGTGTTTTTGCAATCTTATTAGGTGACCCAATATAATCAGTGGCATTTGTCAGTAATATAAGACATTCAATGTCAAGTGTTCAGTGAATGTTAATGTATAAATGCTGGGTGGGGATGTATTCAGAAGGAATTAGTGTTTAAGAATCATGATCTTTTGACATATGCATTACAAATATGTTTATTAATCCTTGTAACTACTTAGTGACTAGGCATTAATATCCCAAGTATACTCTTGAGACAATGGGGGCTAAGAAAGGATAGGTCTCATGGATTAAATATTTAAACTATGGCTAGTTCATAAGATGCATTGACAGTAAAAATAAATGTTAAGGGACCTTATTTGGAAATAGGGTCAGTGCAGATTATTAGTTAAGATAACTAGTTGATTAATTTGTGCTAGAATAATATGAACCCCTAATCCAATATGACTTGTGTCCTTAAAAGAAGACAACTATAAGAATTCAGGGACAAACAGAGAAATCTTCTTGTGATAACAAAGCCAGAGATTAGAGTTATGCTACTGCAAGCCAAGAAATGTCAAATATTACCAGCAAATCACCAGAAGCTAGAGAAAAGTGAGAAAAGATTCCCCTACAGTTTTCAGATGGAGTACAGTTCTGCCAAAATTTTGATTTTTGAACTTATAAACTAAAAGAAATGTGAGATAATAAATTTAAGCCACTCAGTTTGTGGTACTTTGTTAAAAAGCTCCAGCTAACTAATATAACGATTAATGAGTGTGTGTGTATGTGTGTGTGTGTGGGCATGTGTGCTCAGTTGAGTCTGACTCTTCGCAACCCCATGGACTGTACCCCGCCAGGTTCCTCTGTGCATGGATCTTTCCAGGTAAGAATAGTGGAGCAGGTTGCCATTTCCTTCCCCAGGGGATCTTACAAACCCGGGAATCAAACCCGTGTCTCTTGTGTCGCCTGCCTTGGCAGGCAGATTCTTTACCATCTGAGCCACCAGGGAAGCCAGATAAATACATGCTGCTGCTGCTGCTAAGTCTCTTCAGTCATGTCCGGCTCTGTGCGACCCCCTAGACGGCAGCCCACCAGGCTCCCCCATCCCTGGGATTCTCCAGGCAAGAACACTGGAGTGGGTTGCCATTTCCTTCTCCAGTGCATGAAAGTGAAAAGTGAAAGGGAAGTCGCTCAGTCGTGTTCGACTCTTTGCAACCCCATGGTCTGAAGCCTACCAGGCTCCTCTGTCCATGGGATTTTCCAGGCAAGAGTACTGGAGTGGGGTGACATTGCCTTCTCCGAGATGAATACATAGTAATGGCTTAATGGGGAATGTGCTCTCCAGGCTGTGTACTTCATGTAGGGTGAGTGCAAAAGTATAAAGATGAGTAAGAAATACATTATTGCAGGTTACCCATATCAGGTCATTGGTTAGACCCCAGCAATAAACTCCAACCATATGGAACTATTCCTGAGGAATATGATTAAGAGGTGAAGACAGGGAACTCTGGTAAAGTCGTGAATATAGCTACCAGTTGATACACTACAACCAGAAAGAGATCTCTATGTACTAAGGAAGAGAGAAACAGGTACAGACAATTCTCAGTATTGGCAGCAGTGCAGAACCATAAAAAAGCAATGCAAACTGAAACCCTGCAAGGCAAACAATAATCAATGGAAAATTATAGCTGTTTTGTAATCTTTAAAATATTTTTGTCAAAATTTTTTAAATTCTTACTTTCTATTGTAGAGGTACAGAGGAATGAAAAAGAAAAGCTATAATAAACTAGTTCTTATTTAGTACATTGTAATTTTAAACATTGGAAAGACTGAGAATTAAAGTGTTTTATTTCTTTGTATTAAGAATAGCTTGAACAGTGCTTTCCTTCTTGTCCTATAATTTAAGATATGAAGTGAACATCTTTTCTATGCCTTGGCAAATTGCCATATACCTTTCTAATTTTGGATCACCTTCCAAAATTTTACCTTTTGCGCTTTCAATGTCATGAAATATCTTTGACATGTTCTTTAATGTGAAGTTTCTTCTGGCACTACTTTTGTGGGATATGTCCTCTTTTTCATTATAATCATCTTCATCATATATGTTGATAATTTCATCTTCACTAATTTCTCCTGACTTCTTATCTAGAGTCTTTCAAATAGTGACAGTGTCTATATTCCACAGTCAGCAATTTCTTCTATACTCCATTTAAATTTGATTGCAATTTCACTTCCAGTGTTATCACTTCATTTCTTTGCTGTGCTTTTATCTTTGTTTGCCAATTCTCTTCTGATTATTCATTTCTGTAAAATGCCACATTGCTCTCTTACTGGAGGACAAAAAGGTAAAACAACTTCATGATTTGTTGTCTGCAGGTAAACCAGCAATGCTCATGGGAACAATCACCAATAGACTTTTGAAGAATTGACACAATTGGTCATTATGCACATCTTTTATTCATATGGTGATTTGTGGACTGAAAAACTAGTCCTTGAAGTCTGTATTTTATGCAATTATTCACAATTACATACCATAATAATTAAAGTTTTAAGCCATGTTGTTGGGGACTGTTATTTTTTAACTAAATCATGATAACTGAAGTTCATGCATATTGGAACCATCAAACAGAAGATTGCTTGCATATATCCAACTAGGGGTTAGAAGATACATAGAAGAGAATGAGGTGAGAAGAGAAAATAAATGTATAGGACATTCATTTACAAAGTTATCAGCAGAACAGGAGCATTGGGGTTATCTGGGAACTTGTTAAAAATATAAATCTAAGATCCCACCCCAGACAGACCTGAATCAGAAACTCCAAGAGTGGTGTCTAGTCTTCTGTGTTTTAATAAGGATTTCAGATGATTGTCATACTACAAATTTGGAAATCATTGGAAAAAAAGTACAGATTGGAATGACAGAGAGTGAGAAAATGGGGATAAACCCCTTATTTTAGAGTTGAGATGAATCATCAGAAGCTCTTTAAGTTTCTATGACTGCTATGTGAATAGGCTCTTTCAAGTTTATACCAACTAGAAATCCAATTATTGGGAGAGACAAGCATAACTGTCTCAAATCTATATTGTTAAGGGCACAGAAGATTATGGTTAACAGAGGACATTATCTAAAAGGCCACAACAGTCACACTCCCAGTAACTAGCAGAGAAAAATTTTAACTTTACGTCTTGCCTGGAAATTTTATGCTATCTAACTTCTATCACATTGTTTACTCATGGTTTCAGGGAAACCCACTATAATGAACACTTTATTCATGGGTCCACATTCAAATTTCATCATTTAATGTGTGTATGGCTTTGAGAATAATAATATCTACTTCAAGTGGTTTTTGGAAGGAGTCAAAGAGATAGATAACATAGACAAAGTTCCTAGTCCAATCAATTATACTTAATAAGAACTTCAATTCTGCTCTTAAATTCTTTCATGGATTCCAATCTTCCATTTTTATTGCTACCAATTTTATAGTATCATTATACCTATAAATATTGCATCTTCATAATTTAAGATGTAAGTGATCTTTGTTTTGTTCACTGACATATTAAAACACCCTAAAATTGTGCCTAAAATGCAGTAGGTGCTTAATTAAAATTTGTTGAATGAATGAGTGACTTCTCCCACTAGTCCTAGTTCAAAGTCCTCATTCTCCATATAGACAACTTACAAAGTTTTCAAAGCATTAGAATGATTATGTGAGAAAGAAAATGGTATTTGCATGAAATATGATAGTGCCTGAGTTTTGTCTCAGTCTTGTTTGAGGAGCTAGTGTGAACTCATGGAAGCATTCTTAATGAAGAAGATGGCCACCTAAAAAAGTTGAAAATCTCAGCATTATACATTATGGAACAAAGATGGCGTATTCAGGGGAAAATGTAAATCATATTCAAGAAAGGAAGCAAAGGCTATAACTACAAAAGTGCCAGGGTGAACATATCAAGAGGTCAGAAGTTAGAAGAATCAAGTGCAAATTAGGATGTGGAGAGTCAGATGGATCCAGGCAAGTGGTACAGGAATAACACTCTAAAAATTTGATGCCCCATGGTGCTCTCTGCATGGTGCTAAGCCTTGCAGGATTGAAAATTTTTTCTTGCATGCATTTTAAATGCTTTGATTTGTACTTAATGACAGGGAACTTGTATATGCCACTCAGTAAAGATGGATTTGTCCGAAGCCCTGCTAAATCAATGCATATTCACTGAAATCTCTTGTCATTGTTCTGTCAGAGAAAGCTCTGCATCCATTCTGCCACATGGAAATCTGGCTAGTCTGTATCTGTGTTTGTAACCAGCTGGGACTTACACTGGCTTCATTATGCCATTTATTTTATCAGTAGACAGTTTTCCTCTAGTCTTTGTTTTCCTTGGTGGAAGTTGTGCTCTTTTTGTTTGTGTTATAATAGAGAACAAGCCATTTCCTTTTCAACATTAACAAGCCCATCAGTCATGCACTTTAACTTATAATTTTGAGTGCCTTTCAGCACTTTTAAGAGCAAGAAAAGATGGTATTATTCTGAGCCACACATTATGGGGGCAAGAAATTCCCTCAAGAGGTCATATAATCTAATCCTCTGACTCCAACTGAACATTAGCTTTTGAAGAGATCATCACTTATAGATAAAATCTTCCTCTTTGCTTTGTATTCACATGACATTGAAAGGGGCTGCATTTTCTCTGAGTCTAGAGGAAGAGAAAATAGCTTTCTTCAAGTCAAAGAACCTCACTTCACTCTTTTACTAAGATTTACAACCTGGCAAAGAAACCTGTCAGCAGACCATCTCTGCAAGTCATAATTCTGATTACATTTAAAAATCCAAGGACTAGATTGGTGTATTTGTTTTTTCCTGCTGCATAGAAAATTACCATAAATTTAACTTAAATTATTATCTCACAGTTTCCATGAGTAGGAAGTCCAGGGATCTGGGAGCTTTGTTTGGTCTCATCAACTAAAATTCAGGCACAGATTGGGGCCTTGATCTCATCTGTGGCTCAAGGTCCTCTCCCAAACTTTTAGTTACTGAAATTTTCAACTAGAGAACTCGGATTCCCATTTCCTTGCTTGCTGTCTCCTGGGTCTATTCTTATCTCTGAAAGCTGGCCACTAACCCTGGTCATGGAATCATCCTACAAAATTGCAGATTTTTTTTTTTTCAAAGACAGAAGAAGCATATCTGCTTCTGCTTCAGGTCCTGTTGACCTCTTTTAAGGATGCAATTTATTAGGTCATCCAGGATAGTATTCCCATTGATTAATTCAAAGGCAAATGATCAGAGACCTTTGTTGCATCTGCAATATCCCTTCATATTTTTCTAATCACAAGAGTAGTATTCCTTTCCATTTCCATATGGGCCTGCATAGGGCTGGAATCTTGGGGACTAAGAATTCAGCCTATCACAGTTGGAGACACGTTAACCCATTCTACTAGTTTTTGATGTTTATAAGCCATCCTGCAACTTAGTGGTTTAAGACAAAAATAGCTGATTATTAGCTTATGGTTCTGTGGGTTGGCAATTTAGACTGAACCAAGTTGGGCAGTTCTCCCAAGCCTCCGCTGGATTTACTCATACAATTGAAGTGAACTGTTGAGTTCACCACATCTTGGTTGTAGAAGGTCATACTCAGATTTCTGGTGATTGGAGTTAGGGGTGCAAGTTCAGTTCAGTTCAGTCACTCAATCGTGTCCTAGGGGTGCAAAAGGAGCAACTAAGTCACATTTTTGCAGAACCTAGAAATCTGCCTCAGCTTCTTCACAAATTAACTGGGTTTCAGAAGAAGGAAGGAGAATTGAAAGCTTGACTTCTATCATGTTTCTTAAATTCTTTTGGTTAAAGTAAGTTGCGTGTCCAAGCCAAGATTCAAGACAAGGACAAATATATCCCTAATTGAAGAGCTGAAAAGTGTTGTAGCCACTTTTAAAATCTGCCACACNAAAGCTTGACTTCTATCATGTTTCTTAAATTCTTTTGGTTAAAGTAAGTTGCGTGTCCAAGCCAAGATTCAAGACAAGGACAAATATATCCCTAATTGAAGAGCTGAAAAGTGTTGTAGCCACTTTTAAAATCTGCCACACCCATTAAAAATGTAAAGTCAGTTCAACAAGAGGTAGGGAAAGTTACTGAGTTCAACAATGTCACATGTGTNCTCTGTTTAATTTCCTCTGTTTTCTGGTCTCTTCAGTGTCTGATTTCCGTCTTGACACAGGGAGGACGGTGGTAGATACTTTTTTTTTTTAGGCTCACTGTTCAGTCGCATTGTGTGGAGGGAGGGATGCTGCAAACAAATATTACTGGCGTGTGCTTGCAGTGTCTCATCCACGCTGGCTTGCCCCTGCTCATGGCGCACACCACTCAGGCTCTAAGTTGCTCCACCAGGGAACCGTCTGAGTCCAGCCCTAGGCTTCATGCACCTCCCCAGTCTAAGCCGCTCAGCCTTTGCGCTCAGGAAGCCCTCAGAGGTGCAGATTTGGTTGGGCCTGCGTTTTGTGCCCTTCTNCTCAGGCTCTAAGTTGCTCCACCAGGGAACCGTCTGAGTCCAGCCCTAGGCTTCATGCACCTCCCCAGTCTAAGCCGCTCAGCCTTTGCGCTCAGGAAGCCCTCAGAGGTGCAGATTTGGTTGGGCCTGCGTTTTGTGCCCTTCTCAGGTCTGAGTAGCTCAGGAGTTTGGTGAGCGCAATTGCTGCAACTTATGGCCTTTCCCTGCTGCTCAGTTTTCTGGGTGTACTGCTGGCGTTCCTTCTCAGGCAGATGATGACTGTCCAGAACCCCCAGAAGTCTTAGTTAGCAAAGAAGCCTGCTTGCATTTTGGTAGGTAATGTCTCTCTTGGGCTGCGATTGCCTCTTTCCAGCCCTTAAGGTTCTGGCTGCCTGTCATTGGAGGGGGATGTTCTGCAGCCGGCTATTTCCGTTCAGTCCTTTGTTCTGTGCACAGTCCTGGAGGCGTCTTATGTTTGAGGGTTTCACATTGTAGCTATCCCATAGTCTGGTTTGCTAGCCCAAGATAGTTCGCTCTGGCCACACACGGGGCGTTCCGGCCCGATTCTCAGAAAAGCATCTCAGCCTGCACCTCCCGAGGTCTGATTCTTAAAAAGCACTGCCGCCTGTGCCTCCCGCTCCTCCCTGCCCAGCCCCCACTTGCTAGTGGGAGATGCAGGCATCTGCGCTGCTTTTCCACTGGGGGAGTTACTGTTGGGCTTGTAATCTGTTGGTTTTAAATATTTATTTATTTTTCCTTCCTGTTATGTTGCCCTCTGTGCTTTCACGGCTTGCCACAGACTCAGATGCAAGAATGTTTCCTCGTGTTTGGAAACTTCTCTTTTTAAGAGTCTCTTCCCAGGATGGGACTCTCTTCCTGGGATGGAGCTCCCTCCCTACCTCCTTTGTCTCTTTTTTTGTCTTTTATATTTTTTTCCTACCTGTTTTTGAAGCCAATGATCTGCTTTGCTGGATGCCTGATGTCCTCTGCCAGCATTCAGAAGTTGTTTTGTGGAATTTACTCAGCGTTGAAATGTTCTTTTGATGAATTTGTCAGAGAGAAAGTGGTCTCCCCATCCTATTCCTCCGCCATCTTAGGACCACCCCTCTCATTTTATCTTTAAAAAAAATTAGGATGCCTTCTTATTGATTGTAACCTGATTTTATTATTTGGAGTTCACCATGAAGATGTTCTATGTCATTAAATATTTTTCAGCAATCTGAATTTAAATAGATATTCCTTAGGCCTTCATATGGGTAAGCAATAATTTATACATTCAATCACTTTATTGTAAAGTTAGTTTGTTCCCAACTTTTGCCACTTAAATAACGTTGAAATAAACATTCTGACATGTACTCATGCAAATATCTTATTTTATGTAAATTTCCAAAAAGTAAAATTATTACGTCCAGTGCCAAACTTGATTTTTAGGACTTCAGTACCTGCATATGCTGGGCTATTCTTGAAACATATTTAACATTAAGATGATATAATAAGGAACTTCTGGAAGTACAGAGTATGATGGAGAACATAGAAAAGTTCTAACTCCCATCTTCAGATGAGAAAAACTGCTCCAGAGTAAGCAAGTAATTTCCTCTGCAAGTTGTTAGAATCTGAAATTAAATTCAGTATAAATCCCAGTTTAATGCCTTTATGTTCAAAACCAATGCCTTTCCCCCAACAAAGAATTCTCTCTTCACTATTGCATTTATAATGATAAATTGGAGAAGTCAAGAAACATAAGTATAGGCTCTCCCCCTCCAAGTAGAGCAGGGTATGGAGAAAGGCGGTATGCTGTAGCTATCTGTGTATCAGCATGGGACCAAAACAGACCTGGACTCGGCACTCCTCACAGGCTCTCTGAAGACAGAGCTACTGGAGTGAGACAGTCCTTTCCTTCCCCTAAAGCTATCTTATCAGTTTCCACTCTTGATCCCCTGTGGATTCCTCTGAATTGTTAGTATAAACCCTCCCATAAACAACTCAGTCAGCTGAAGTACCAAAATTAAGCTTCTTAATTTAGCACTTTGATTTGAAAACATTCTTCTCTCTCAGTTCCAAGCCAGGTGTTTATAAAAGTTTTTACTTATCTGACAGAGTCCAGCCTCTTCCAAATAACTTTTCCCTCCCTTTGGGAAGTGCTTATTCAGTAGCTTGCCTTCTGGAGCAATGAAGGAGAGCATCCTAGGGAGGAAGGGCTTTGGGAATTGCTAGAAATGAAGAAACTCCAAGTAGGAGGACCCTGATTTTACTGAGTGCAACATCAGAAGGCAAGAGCCATCCAAGGAGATCACTAAACCCATCAATGTCTCATTTGTTGAATCCCTGCTAGGGTATGTTTGTCCGTGTTTGGAGGCCTAGAATGAAGAGATCTAAATCTGAGATTCACAAATGTTTTTCACTCTTATCTTCCATATAAATCAGAGAGTCAATGATTAGAACTAAAAGAGACATTAGAAGTTATCTATTCTAGTCTTCCAAAAATGCTAATATTTTAGTTAAGTAGGCATATGGATTCTGTGGTTTCCATATTGCAGATATCCAGGAGATATTTAATACAACATGCTAAGGCTTGCCATACTCCAAAGACCCTTTCGATTACTGAAAAAAAGAGTAAACCATTTCCAATACATTTTTGTTGAGTCTTTCCATGCATCATTCTCTTAAGAAGTCTAAAATTCTTTTTGATAATGATATTTTAGAAATATTGTATAATACACACATGATTTCTCTCTCCCGTTTTAAAATTTTTTGGCTTTTGCTTCTTGGAAGCTGAGAAGTAAATGCAAAATTCAATTAACATCTAACTTGGCCTTGATAGATCTGTGCTTTTAAATTTTTGCATGTGCTTGATTTTCTACTTATAGTTTACTTCTGTCATGCTGCTGCTGCTGCTAAGTCATGTCAGTCATGTCCGACTCTGTGTGACCCCATAGACAGCAGCCCACCAGACTCCCCAGTCCCTGGGATTCTCCAGGCAAGAATACTGGAGTGGATTGCCATTTCCTTCTCCAACGAATGAAAGTAAAAGTGAAAGTGAAGTCGCTCAGTCGTGTCCGACTCTTCGCAANAGACAGCAGCCCACCAGACTCCCCAGTCCCTGGGATTCTCCAGGCGAGAATACTGGAGTGGATTGCCATTTCCTTCTCCAACGAATGAAAGTAAAAGTGAAAGTGAAGTCGCTCAGTCGTGTCTGACTCTTCGCAACCCCATGGACTGCAGCCCACCAGGCTCTTCTGTCCATGGGATTTTCCAGGCAAGAGTACTAGAGTGGAGTGCCATTGCCTCTCCATTACTTCCGTCATAAGCGGCTTAAAATTCTTCATGAAATAAGTAAGGTATATACTAAACTACATGTCCCAAACTTCAGTTCAATGTAAAATGTTGTTACTTCAGCATTACCCTAAACCTTTGATAACTGGATTGTAGAGTGGAATGGGAATTTGAATGAAATCCTATACTTGAAATGGCTTTGAATAACTTTTAAAAATATGTGCATTTTAAAAGTTTAAAGCAAAAGCAAGCAAGCAAGTTTAGATAGTATATCTAAGTCATCACTCTGCTAATTAGGATGCTATATTAAACATTTCACACTTACACTTGGATAAATAGATATTTCTGTATGACAAGGTGAATCTGCTACCTCAATCATTGTCAGCCTTTGAGTCCAATCATTTTGCTGAGTTAACAAATTTGCCTTAATAGAAAAAATATATATATCAAAATGGTCCAATATATAAATGTGCTTTTTAATTCTACAAAGTACCCTTACAATATGTGATTACTACTTTGAGCAAATTCAGAACAATATGTCTAATGATAATTATTTACCTTACTTTTTGCTCCTTTATCAAGTTCATTAAATAAGGGTCAATGATAATAATGAGCTAGGAAGGTCATATTGGGCCAATCAGTAGGATGCTTACAAAAAAACATCAGAATGAAGCTCACCCAAGGGATCACACTGATGTAGCATGGAGTCAGAGAAAGCCTTTGGAACTGGAAGCTTAGAGATTGTAGTTACCCTTTAGCTCTGCCTTTTGATGTTTAACTTTGAGCAAGTCACTTGCTTGTGTGAATCTTTCTTCATTTGTTCTGAAAAAAAGGACACTGTAGAAAGTGGTTGCCTAGGGGCCTGTGCTGGTGGTCTTGAAGATTCTACTGGTCCCTATCAATTGGAAAAAGAGCAAAGAAGACAGGGATCCCCTTTGAAATTGAGAAATGAACAGTAGGGGGACCATAATTTTCACAGAAGTAGAGAGCATAAATTTGATTTTAAATGTGATGCAACATTGAAGGCAAAGTGATTGTGTCTCCGCTGATTGTTGAGTGACAGGCTCAATGGGTGGCCCTACTGACTCCAGAAGACAAACTATATTTGCAGTCAGTATGAAACAGACTGCAGGTCAGAAATGAGCCCCTTTAACCACACTTGAATGATTGGATAGCAGCCTTGTCAGATGTGCGCACGTTCACTACTGAGAACAGTGATGAACAGATGCTGGCTATCTCCCATCCACTAATATTCTAGACATTCAGGAAGAATGTCTGTAGCTCAAGAATTTAGAAGTCAGGTACTGGATGTCCTCAGATTTTGCTAGACAATTTTGCTCTTCGAATGCAGACCTCTGGCACCTTAATATCAAAAGAGACTATGGTCTTCCCTCATGCCCACCTCTTTATTTCTGAGAAAATAACTTACATTTTTTTTTTCTTTAGACTCAGTTCTGAAATTCTTGTTAATTGATTTTGGTGTCCTGGTTTGTATTCCTGGTTGATAACAAAGAGAGGCTCTATTCTTTTTGAAGTAATTCTGTTCAAAAGGGATTCCTAATTAACTACTCTTAGTTGGAATTCTCTATCTTTCAATATCTCCTGACCAGCACAAATTTATATGTATAAACTCCTGGTGTGAATTTAACAGACTTATCCTGTTCTCAAATAAGCACGTATATAAGCTTGAGAATGAAGAAAGAAAACTTAGAGTTACAATAAAATATGAGTGAATGCAATTTTATAAAAAAAAATTTCAGTAGTTGGCTAACCAGATGCATAGTTGTAAAACCAGAATTAGAATGTAGGTCTCTATATCTTATTTATTTCATTTGAAATTACAAAGTCACAAGGTTAAGCCTATGCCTTTATTTATGTAATGATATGTAATTTTTAAAATACTCTCAGGGAAAATCCATGAAAGTAATTCTTTGAGGGGGAATATGTTATGCTACTTCATATTAATTTTAGGGAAATGGACCTTAAAAATGAAGTACCAGAGTGTCCCTTAAAGAATATAGCTTTCCCATTGGAGTTATATAATGAGGAACTTGCATAATTAAAACTTTTCTGGCAGGTATTGTAAAAAAGCCTTCTGCTACCTAAAAGTATAAGCCAGAACCCTGAATATTTTTCCCCCTGGAGAGTTTCAAAAAGCCATTAAGAAGCATGGGAGAGAAAGAGGTCCCAAATTTGGAATATAACAGGACCCAGAATAATAATTTTATTTGGAATATAATAGGCTCCCTGATGGCTCAGCAGGTAAAGAATCTGACTTCAGTGCAAGAGACACAGGAGACATAGGTTTGATCCTTGGGTTGGAAAGATCCCCTGGAGAAGGAAATGGCCACCCACTCCAGTATTTTTGCCTGGAAAATATCATGAACAGAGGAGTCTGGTGGGCTACAATAAATGGGGTCTCAAAGAATCAGATGTTACTGAGCAACTAACACTTTCACTTTCTGAATAATAAGGACAGGCACTATAAAAGAATCCTATAATAAAGTGATCAAATATTGGATAAGAGTAACCTAGTAGCTATCTCATAGATTTTCTGTAACTTATTCTGGAGATTGGGAAGAGAATGTGAATGGACCTGTATAAATCCATCGCTATAGCTGGAAAATCACCTTCAAATTATAAATCCAACAAAATGCAATGCATCATCATTACATATATCTCCCAGATATGTGTACATATTCATGCAACAAAATTAACTATGCCAACTAATGTGTATTGAGTTAAAAATTATATAGAGAGTAGAGAAGGGCAAGGAAAGGAAGGGACTAAAAGAAACATATTTGAAAAGGATGTTCTGTGGACTAGTTTATTTGTGTATAATTACATTTCCACTGGGCTTCCTTAGTAGCTCAGTTGGAGAAGAGTCTGACTGCAATGCAGGACACCTAGGTTCAATCCCTGGGTTGGGAAGATCCCCTGGAGAAGGAAATGGCAACCTACTCCAGTATTTTTCCTGGAGAATCCCATTACAGAAGAGCCTGGCAGGCTACCATCTATGAGGATGTGAGAGTCGGACACAATTGAGCGATTAAGTGCTCACATTTCCACTTTTCAAGAAACAGATGAGACAAATAATACTATTCCCCCTTTGCTAATAAAAAAGCTTGTATCCAGGAAGGTTAAATAATCTTCCATAGGTCATAAAATCTATTGACAGTGATAGTCAGAATCCAAAACCATGTTTCTGACTTGAAGAGAAGAAAGAAAGTCCTGTGAACTAAGATAATCAAGAAAAGTTTAATGCAATTTGACCATGGCCTAGTAGAAGAAATATTAGAAGCCATTTGGAAGAATAAGATTGATACTAAGTATGGAAAAAATGTAAAATAGGTAGACAGACAGAATTCCCTGGAAAACTAAGCCACTTGTTAAAATTAAAAATATAATACAAAGCTCAAAGCTCTATCCCAATTAGCTTTCCATCTTGAAAACTGTTCTTTTTCCCTCCTAAGAAAAGTGTAGATGACAACAAAAAAATAGTAATTTTAATGCTCTGTTAACATAATATTGTAGAATATGGAAAAGAACTAACTCTAAGGTGGTCCCATGATTCCCATCTCCTGAAATTCATGTCTTTGTGTAATTCATGTGTGAGGGTAGGTGGGACCTGTGACTTACTTATAACCAGTAAAATAAGGCAAAGCAATTGAAATATCACTCCTATATTATGTTATATAATGCTTCAGCTTGCCAGTTGATAGCTTTTGCTGTCCTGCTGGTCTTANGAACCAAGGTCTCCTGCATCTGTCTCTTATACACATCTTATCCCAATTAGCTTTCCATCTTGAAAACTGTTCTTTTTCCCTCCTAAGAAAAGTGTAGATGACAACAAAAAAATAGTAATTTTAATGCTCTGTTAACATAATATTGTAGAATATGGAAAAGAACTAACTCTAAGGTGGTCCCATGATTCCCATCTCCTGAAATTCATGTCTTTGTGTAATTCATGTGTGAGGGTAGGTGGGACCTGTGACTTACTTATAACCAGTAAAATAAGGCAAAGCCATTGAAATATCACTCCTATATTATGTTATATAATGCTTCAGCTTGCCAGTTGATAGCTTTTGCTGTCCTGCTGGTCTTAAAGAATCAAGCTGCCACGTTGTAAATTGCCTACAGAGAAGACTACAGAATGGTCTGGCAGAGAAGAGTGGGCAGTCTCTTACATCTAGTAACCTCCAGCCAATAGGAGCAACAGAAACAGAGTGCAAGTCCTACAGCTACAAGGAAATGAATTCTACCAATAACCTGAGTGAACGTGGAAGTGAATTCTCCAGTTAAGTCTTCAAATGAGAAGGCAGTCTACTGGCACTTTGCAGCCTGGTAAGACCCTGAAGGAGTAAATCCAGTTACATAATGCCTAGACTCCTGCCCTCAGAAGCAGTGAGATAATAATTGTGTGTTACTTCAAGCCACTAAGCTTTTGGAAATTTTTTATGTAGCATAAATAACATGTTTGCCATGCTGGAAACTCACAAAGAGCTTTAGCTATTAAGGAATCTCCAACCTGATGCTAATTGTTGATTCTAGTTATATTTCTAATAGTGGTGACTCTTAATGACATAAATTGGTTAGCAGTTTGCCCAGCTGCTTCCAACTCTCACTGGAGAAAGCAAGTGACTCTCACTGGAGAAAGTTTGCAGAAACTGTTTCTTTCAGTAGCATATCTGGATTATATGGCCTTCCACATTTCTTCTGCCCTCAAATAGCTCCTGGCACTTGCAGTTATGACCCTTTTACCACTTCCACTAGGGCCACTAGGGCATAGGTCATACCAGAATCCCTGATTAACCAGACTGACTATATAATTCACTGCCCAAACTGGAACACTCTTAAGAACAAAAGGAGCACTATTAAGAATTAAGCTGGCCTCACACCTGTTAGGATGTCCATTACAAAGAAAGAAGAGATAATAAATGTTGACAAGGATGTGGAGAAATGGGAACACTTGTATACTGTTGGTGGAGATATAAACTGGTACAACTACCATGTCAAACAGTATGGAGATTCCTCAAGAAGTTAAAAATAGAATGACCATATGATCTATCAAGCCCACCTCTGAAACAGAAAGTGTTAGTCACTTAGTTGTGTCTGATTCTTTGCAACCCCATGCAATCCACCAGTCTCCTCTCTCCATGGAATTCTCCAGGCAAGAATACTGGAGTAGTTTGCCATTCCCTTCTCCAGGGGATCTTCCTGACCCAGGGATTGAACCCAGGTCTCCTGCATTGCAGATAGATTCTTTACCATCTGAGCCACCAGGGAATCCAAACAAAATAAGTATCTTAAAGCATCATCTGTACTTCTGGGTTCACTGAAGCATTCATTATTCATAATTTCACAATAACCAAGGTGTGGAAATAATCTAAGTATCCATCAATGGAAGAAAAAAGTAAGTATATAATGTAATACTACTTAGTCTTTAAAAAGAAGGAAACCCTGTCATTTGTGACAAAATACAAAAACCTGTAATTATTTCATTTATGCTAAATGAAATAAGCCATAGAGAGAAAGACAAATACAATAGGGTATCACTTATAAGTGGAATATAAAAAATAAATAAATAATTAAAAAATCAAATTTATAGAAATAGAGAATAAAATAGAGAAATGGTTGCCAGGGGCTGTGGGATAAAAAGGGGAATAGAGAGAGCTTTAGTAAAAGGATATAAACTTTCAGATATATGACGAATGAGGTCTGAGAATCTATTAATAATAGATAACATGGTGATTATTGTTTCTAACACTATATTTTATAATTAAAATTTGGTAAGAAAGTAGAATTCAAATATTCTCACTGAAGAGAGAAAGAGAATGAAACTTGGACATCAAGCATAACTCTGAAATGTTCCAAACAAATCAGCGGCTAAATTAAAAAGATTTACACTACCAAATGCTGCTGAGGATGTGGATCAACTGGAATCTCATAAATAATAGTGGGAATGCAAACTTGTACAGATGCTTTGGAGAACAGTTTGGTCATTCTTGTATGTTAAACATATACTTTTCATACTACTGAGCATTGCCACTTCCAAGAGAAGAAAATGTTTGTTTACACAAACACCTGTATACAAAAATTCATAGCAACTTTATTCATAATAGTAGAAAACTATAAACAACCCAAATTCTATCACCTAGAGGAAAGACTGGCAAACTGTGATATAGTCATACAATGCAATATTGCTGGGCAATCAAAAGGAACAAACTTGTGATACAAATATCATCATAGATGTATCTCACAGATTTAATTTTGAGCAAAAGAAATAAGACTTGACAAACTTACTTTATCTGAAGCTCAAGAACAGGAAAAACTAAGATAAAGAAAAATATATAAGAACAGGGATCATTCCTGTAGTAGGACTAGAGGAAATTGTTTCAAAAGAGACATCAGGATACATTCTGATAGATGGAAATATTGATATTGTGAGAAGGCATTGGTTAAACAGCTGTGTGACTTTGGCAAAACTGCATAGTTGGTGTCTACATATTTTAAAACATGTACATTTCACATCATTTTAAAAAGGAACTATAAAAAGAAAAATATAAAAGATAATCCTGTTTTGAATAGTGTTAATTTTTAAACCACCTGAGGATTTTGTTAGTTGCTCAGTCGTGCCAACTTTTTGTGATTAATGACATTTTAATGTAACACTTGTGCCTTGGAATAAGACCTATGACAAACATAGACAGTGTATTAAAAATCAAAGACGTCACTTTGCTGACAAACGTCTGTATAGTCAAAGCTGTGGTTTTTCCAGTAGTCATGTATGGATGTGAGAGTTGGACCATAAAGAAGGCTGAGCCCCAAACAATTGATGCTTTTGAGTCCAAGTGTTGAAGAAGACTCTTGAGAGTCCCTTGGACTGCAAGGAGATCCAACCAGTCAATCCTAAAATAAATCAACCCTGAATATTATTGGGAAAGCCTATACTGAAACTGAAGCTCCAATACTTCCACCACCTGATGCAAAGAGCCAACTCACTAGAAAAGACACTGATGCTGGGAAAGATTGAAATCAGGAGGAGAAGGGGACAACAGAGGATGAAATGGTTGGATGACATCACCAACTCAATGGACATGGATTTGAGCAAGCTCTGGGAGATGGTGAAGAATAGGGAAGCCTGGCATGCTGCAGTCCATGGGGTCACAGAGAGTCAGATACAACTGAGTGACTGAACAACAAAATGTAAGGGAAATCACAGTTTCAAAATATTGTCTGTAATTATAGCCACTTCCAGGGTATTATCTTGGCCACCACGAATGACAGTGACCAAATAATGCATGTCTACATCAGAAAAAATCTGAATGACCAAGAAGCTGAAAACAATATCTCACATAAAATCCTGGAAAGAACTGTGTTTATTTCTGTAGGAAATGATTGGAGGAACTGGACTAGCTGTCTTCTGACATTTGAAAATGAGATATAAAANCGAATGACAGTGACCAAATAACACATGTCTACATCAGAAAAAATCTGAATGACCAAGAAGCTGAAAACAATATCTCACATAAAATCCTGGAAAGAACTGTGTTTATTTCTGTAGGAAATGATTGGAGGAACTGGACTAGCTGTCTTCTGACATTTGAAAATGAGATATAAAAATGACATTCTATTCTGTGATGCCCCAGTGGAATAGGATCAACAGATAGGATAAACTAGCATGCATATGAAGTAGAGTGTTTGACACATAGCAATACTGCAGAGAAACAATTAGCTTGGTGAAGTAGTAAGTTCTCCATCAGTGGGACTATCAAACAGAAGCTTCAGCTGTTTTTATCCCTGGATGTTTCAGAAAGAAACTAGTGTACTCTGTTTCTAAGATATCATGATTCTGTGCTGTTAAAGCTTGAAATCTTAGATTTCATGGGGTTTGGATCTTAATGGGATTCAAATGTGATGTATGATGCACATTAATCAGCATCAGTAGGGTAAAATAGTACTGTTTCATTATCGTTTTCTTGGCAATGATTTTCACTACAAATGTAAAGTGTGTCTTTAAGACAGACCAAATCTCCTGGTCTATGTAGTGATAGAGTCTCCATATAACTGCAGATAATTTATCATAGCCCTTGAAATAACGATCAGAATAATTGCATCCTGAGTAATCTTGTAGTCATACTTTCTATTTTTGTTTGTTACTGGTTTTTCTTACTGAGCTGACAAAACAAAAACAGAGCTGAAGTCTTTCTAAAACATGTTTATCCTAATAGAACAATGGGAATACCATACATTTTCCAACCCTAGAAGACTTTAAGAGGAAGTATTACTTAAATCCAATGTAGAATTATCTTTACAGCACAGCTGAGTTGTTATTTTTTCCCCCAAATTTCAGGCCACTGGGTGGGAATTATTAGGCCCAATAATGTATCTTCTCACATCAATTTCTACATAATAAAGAATAATGTTGTAATGTATTCCGTATTTAATATGAAATTGTATATTTAAGCATTTTGCAAACAGAGCTAATAAATAGAGGTGATAGAATTCCAGCAGAGATATTTAAAATATTAAAGATGATGCTGTTTAAGTGCTGCACTCCAATGGAGAAACAGACATAGAGAATAGACTTAGGGGCACAGGGGGAGGGGAGGAGGAAGAGGGTGAGATGTATGGAGAGAGTAACCTGGAAACTTACAATACCATACGTAAAATAGATAGACAATGGGAATTTGCTCTATGACTCAGGGAATTCAAGCAGGTTCTCTATGATGTTCTAGAAGGGTGGGATGAGGAAGGAGAAAGGAGGGAAGTTTGGCAGGGAGGAGACTTGGGTGCACCTATGGCTGATTCTTGTTGATGTTTGACAGAAAACCACAAAATTCTGTAAAGCAATTATCTTTCAATTAAAAAACAAATTTTAAAAAAGTGCTGTACTCAATATGTCAGCAAATTTTAAAAAGTTAGCAGTGGTCACAGGACTGAAAAAGATCAGTTTTTCATTCCAGTCACAAAGAAGGGCAGTGCAAAAATGTTCAAACTACCACACACCTGAGCTCATATCACATGCTAGTTAGGTTATACTTAAAATCTTTCAAGCTAGGCTTCAGCAGTATGTGAACNTAAAGAAGGCTGAGCACTGAAGAGCTGATGCTTTCAAATTGTGCTGGAGAAGAATCTTGAGTCTCTTGGACCACAAGGAGATCAAACCAGCCAATCCTAAAGAAAATCAACCCTGAATATTCATGGGAAGGACTAATGCTGAAGCTGAAGCTCCAATACTTTGGCCACCTGATGCAAAGAGCTGACTCTTTGGAAAAGACCCTGATACTTTGCAAGACTGAAGACAAAAGGAGGAGGTGGTAGAGGATGAGATGGTTAGATAGCATTACCAACTCAGTGCACATGAATTTGAGCAAAGTCTCGAGATAGTGATGGACAGGGAAGCCTGGAGTGGTGCAGTCATGGGGTTTCAAAGAGTCTAACATGATTTTGTGATCTGAAGACTGATTTTTTTTTTATATAATTCAATTTACAAGCTGCGTCCCTTCTACAGTCTTCTCTCTTCTTTCACTTTCCTTCTTTTATTCTTCTTGATATTAACCATGCCAGTGTGATTGTTGGAGAAGGAAATAGCAACCCACTCTAGTGCTCTTGCCTGGAGAATCCCAGGGACAGGGGAGCCTGGTGGGCTGCCATCCATGGGGTCGCACAGAGTTGGACACGACTGAAGCGATTTAGCAGCAGCAGCAGCAGTGTGATTGTTAAAAACTCCTTAATAAGAAGGGCAGAGGCTAAAGAAAAGGAGAGCTTTGAAAATCAGTTCAATGTTGCTCTCATAAAATTTTNCCATGGGGTCGCAGAGTTGGACACAACTGAAGCGATTTAGCAGCAGCAGCAGCAGTGTGATTGTTAAAAACTCCTTAACAAGAAGGGCAGAGGCTAAAGAAAAGGAGAGCTTTGAAAATCAGTTCAATGTTGCTCTCATAAAATTTTAGTGAAGACATTGAAATTACTGGTTGAAGGTTTCATATCTCTACACAGACTTTCCTCCATTAGTTGGTATAATTAAGAGCTGCCTATGTCTGAGTTCCATGAACTACTTAGAAATTGATGTTTCTTTGCACTTGAATATTCCCCTCAAAAGTCCATGAAAATATTTTAAGCTGTTACCATGAGTAAAAAATTTTCTTAGATTCCACTTAAAGTGCAATATTCTTCAGCTCTATTTACCTTATAACAGTTGATACCTTTGAACTTAAAAAATTACCTCTATAAAACTACTCATTCAGGGGGGGGAAAAATGGAAGGAGTTGGAAAAGAAAAAGAGTTAAATTTCACCATCAACAATTAGATCTTAGATTTGAAGTAAAGACAGACTTTCAGGGTGACAAATAGTGGATAAACTTTAGGAAAAATCTAGGGAAAGAAAGGAGTTTTCTTATAAACCTTATATAAACACAGGGCACATTCTTATTTAATGGGATGTTTTTATCGTGGCTTTACTGGAAGGCAAAGAAACTGCAGCTCCTTCTAAACTCAGTGGTCCTATGCAAATTATTCTAAGCTTCTTTTCTTGAAAAAACTTGACTGCACATGATTCCCTGCATTTGTAAAACCTTCCTGACATTGCTGATGAATCCTCACATGCATGATAGTGTAAAAGAAACCACCTTTGTTTAGACTCAAAAAAGATTGCCATCAAATTCCACCATGCTATTTCAAACAGGATTTCCATAAGAGCTACTGGGAAGGAGTGGTGATTATATTGCAGAAACAAAATATATAAGTAAGAACTGCAAAAAATCAGCTTTCAAAATCTAAAATAATCTCCAAATAGAGCAGCAGTTCAGTTATAAGCACACTAAAGTTACATTGATTTATATTCCACTATNTAACAGCTACTGGGAAGGAGTGGTGATTATATTGCAGAAACAAAATATATAAGTAAGAACTGCAAAAAATCAGCTTTCAAAATCTAAAATAATCTCCAAATAGAGCAGCAGTTCAGTTATAAGCACACTAAAGTTACATTGATTTATATTCCACTATTATGAAGTTTATAATGATTACTTGACAGGTAGAGCTGAAAAAAAAATGCCATGTAATTAGCTAGTATAAACAATATGGCTGGGATAAATCAAGTGTGCGAATTAATTTAAAAATATTAACAAGGAGGCAAATGATATTGACCAATTTCAAAGGCATCTAGTAGTCGGTCAACTCAAACATTAGCTTGCAATCTTCCCTCTACAAATAATCTTCCCTCTACAAATAATCTTCCCTCCCCAAATAATCTTCCCTCCCCTCCCTTGGTTCTTTTTCCGCTTTCTCGGTTTTATTAAATCAAACCACCATCCATCATTTTCCAAGACACATCATTTTCAGCATCCCTATTACTCCTCATTTCAAAGTGAAAGTGAAAGTGAAGTCACTCAGTCGTGTCCAACTCTTAGCGACCCCATGGACTGCAGCCTACCATGCTCCTCCGTCCACGGGATTTTCCAGGCAAGAGTACTGGAGTGGGTTGCCATTGCCTTCTCCCTATTTCAAACCGTTTAACAAATCCTGGCTATTTTATGTACTAAATAGCTCTCATGCCTGTCTATGTCTCCCCATCACTACTACCACCATCATCAGCCTAGTTCAACTAGTCTCTTAGCCTATATTTCCACAAAAGTTTCCTAACTTCTTTCCAATCTTTATTTCCCCTTGCAATAGCAGAAATGACTTTCAAAATGTCATTTACAACCTATACTCAAATTCTTCACTAGTTTCTTATTTCTCCTAAGATAAAGGTAGTTTTCTTTAAAGTCACCTGCAAGACTTTGCAGTCCGGCCCTGCCTCCATCTTCATTCTCTACCTGAAAACACTTTCCTTGAATTTTGGGTGCAGAGCGCTATTCATCCCCTGCTCATGTGTTTCCTTATGAAGGGCGATGCTCTGTGAGTAACACTCCATCCTTTGGTGCCACTCCTGTTCTTTCTGATCTCCATCTGTCTGCTGCCTCTGCATCTCTTGATTGGTTCAGTAGAAAAGAAAAAAACAGGCTACCAATGTTAAGCCTCTAACATGGAAGCATAAAGTTCTTTTTTCTCATGCTCCAGCTTTCTCTCCTGCTGTAGATCTGTATTTATGCTATTCTTCTGCCCTGGACATCTTTCCTTTCTTGTACCATTTCTCATACTGCAGTTCAAGTTTTCCCTTCTCTCTTTCACTGAGGTAAACCTTCCTTTATGTCCTCTTTCAGAAAACTTAAATTTACCACAATAGCAAGTTCTCAAGATTATTTTTTTTATGACAGTTTGAGTAATATCCATCTCTTTCACTATTCTAAAAACCCTCTGAGATCAGGGACTACCTAGTTTTGTTCCCTACTGAATTCCTACTTCCTAACACAATACCCCTCAAACATTTGTGGATTGGCTGAATGAGTAATTAAATGTCAAATAATCTTAGAAGATAATTAAAATAATGAAAATCCAAATTTAATATCAGTATGTACCATTTGCATCCTATGAGTATATACACCATAAAGTTTATCAAATAAGTAGAACTCCAAAGTTGGAAGGAAGTTTTGGCGAATTTATCCTCACCAAATGTTTCATAATTTGGACATTTTCTATTTAGTATACATTTCCCCTTAGACACTCTATATTATATGGGCAAGGTTCTACTTTATGTAAATAATTAAATATGAGGAATGTCAAAGAAGAGGACTAGGGAGTAATTCATCAATTGATTAAATAAAATATTTGCTAAATGCCTATCTTACATTTGGATAAATTGCTTAACTTCTGACAGGTGAGCTTCGTTTCTTTAAATGTGGAGATAATGTCTATCATAGGGCTTCCATTAGGATTAAATAAGACAATGTATGTGAAATTGTCCTGCATATCACCTGCTCAATATGGGATCTCAGTGGTGATTTTTATATTTACTGAATACTCTTAAATACTGAAATCATTTTATTTTTATAATAATTTAAAAACAAAGCAATTATGTCTATCTCTAATTTTTAGATCAAAAACTTCAGAGAGTTTAAGGGACTTATCAAACATTGCCCAGAAATTAGCAACAGAATGTGATAAAAAGTGAGATCTCCTAATTTGTATTCCGCTGTACAATTATTTTTAACAAGGAATAGGTAGTCAGAACCTAAAACAGTAGAACTTATGTCTCATCAGTGTTCAGAGAGAGATGTTGCTCTTCAGTAACTATGGAGATAAACTTTGGGCCTGATGAACCATTTTGACATTTACAGCCAGTTAAGGTAACACCTTTTTTGCAGGCTTGAAAGATTTCTGAGTAAAATAGTCTCTGCAATTAAACAGAATGAAAACAAATAAACTAAAACAGCAACTGCGTCCCATTTCAGAAACAGAAGATTGAGGTAAGAAATGAAATTTACTAACACATTGCCTTTAATTTTTTCTTTTCCTATTCATATTTTGAAATATTCTCCTTCTTTATTTGCAATAATTTACTTCATATATTTTAAGTACATTATGACTCCTCTCCCTGAGTGACCTTTGCCTATCCAGACACCCCACATATAGATCCTTACTTACGACCCAATCATTTCCTACTTTTGCATTACCCAGATGTCTTCATCATTTTCTCCAATTCTCATTGATGTCACTGCCCCCTTGACAGTGAGACTTCCTTGTGTGTGTTTGCTTAATTTATGTATGTTTTACACAGTATTCATTGCCAAGACATTTGGTTCCTTCAAGTCATCAAAAAAACATAGGAAAAAAGTGTATTCATTTTCCAATGACAAACATTTAAATGGTTAAATAAATTGAAATTCTTCACTATTTTTATTCCCTTTATCCTAATCTGATCTACCATTATCTAACATCTTCATGTCTTCATTTCTGCGCTCCATTCTCAGATATTTACTGAGTATTATCTCTGCTGCTCCAGACCCTTAAATCCTTGGGATGGTGAATGCAAATATGATAAATAGATAATAGACAGATAGATAGATCATGCATATTTTGGAACGGACATATACACATTGCTATATTAAAAATGAACAACCAACAAGGACCTACTGTATAGCACATGGAAATCTGCTCCATGTTATGTGGCAAACTGTATGGGAGAGAAGTTTGGGGGAGAATAAATGCATGTGTACGTACGCCCAAGTCCCTTTGCTGTTCACCTGAAACTATCATGACATTATTAATCAGCTATACCTCAAAACAAAATAAAAAGATTTTTTAAAAAGTGCAAGCTATTGTATCAATATTTCTTTCTCTAATGACCCTTAGGCAGTATCTACTGGGCTGAACCATATGAAATTGCCAATATTCAACTTTTTATAACCACAAAAATAGGCTTGTCATATTGTTCAATCTAATAAAAGCATTAAAACCACTGAGCAAAATGTGAGAAATGTCTCCCAGCTACACCCAGATGTTTTGTCACGTTTGAATGATTTTACTTCTTTAATGAATTAATGGAATTGACCTGTTGGGTCTTTTGTAGAAACATTCTAGTTTAAGTAAATTTTTGTTTCAATGCCACTTTACTAACATATGGATTGTAGATGATACAAAGTCAAAGGACAGTGACTCCCTAACTGGCCACCCTGTCAGCGCTCTCCCCAGGGAGAAAGGCACAAGGAGGAATTCTGTCTGGCTTCTGACCCCCGAACTCCCTCCCTGGCTTCTCCACAACTGTTCTGCCCCCTCCTTCTTTCTCTCTGCCTGTGCTCCAAGGCAAGCTTAAGTAAATGTTGTGCTGTGTTTTTTTTTTTTTCCAGAGTCAAGCAACATTTATCCTAACCAACATTTACNCTCCCTCCCTGGCTTCTCCACAACTGTTCTGCCCCCTCCTTCTTTCTCTCTGCCTGTGTTCCAAGGCAAGCTTAAGTAAATGTTGTGCTGTGTTTTTTATTTTTTTCCAGAGTCAAGCAACATTTATCCTAACCAACATTTACCCAAATCGATACATTTTAATTGAAACTAATGGTGGTTAGCTTAAACCAACAGATTTTTCACTGGCCAAAGTACATTAAATCAATGTATTTCTCAAAATTGCTATATCTTATGTAAAACAATGCATTTTCGTTTTATTCAGGACACATTTTTATTTCACTCTAATCTGCCAAGTTAAAAAGTCAGACTGAAGTAATAGATTTCTTTTTTTATACTAGCCCTAAGATCTTGAATGAAAGAAATATATTAATCATTCAGATATATGAATTCAATTTCATTTGGTTTAATGTAACAGACATTTATTGAGCATCTACTGTTTGTGAGATACTGTGTTTGACACTCCAGGGGGTACAAAGTGATTAAGACAGAGTTTCCACTGATAAAAGTTCATAATTTAGTGGTGTCTACTTCCATGGACAGAGTTCATTATAACCTATGACAAACACCTAAGTAAATGCAATGGAGAAAGATATTAACTGATAGAGGAATTCAGAAGGAGATGCAAAAGAAGTTGCATTTAAGCTAATCTTTGAATGATGGAAACCGGAAGTGGCAAAAACATGCTGGATAGATTGGATAGATGGAACAGGATATTTCCTAAGTAATACCAGCTACTGTAACTAAATATACATCTTAAATTTTTAGGAGCTTAACAAAATAGAAATTAATTTCTCACACACAATATAATCTATAGCAACTGTTCCTGATCAGAAATTCACTATTTTTAACGTGATATTTCTAAAATGAAGGGTCCTTCCAACTGGTGACTTCAGCATCCCCCAGAACTTCAAGGGCTTTGCATGCAGAAGTGGAGAAGACACATCTTCTTCTAACAACTTTAGCTGAGAAGTGATACCAAGCACTTCTGCTTATGTTCCATGGGTAAACACTGGTCTCACATTGTATCTTGATGCAGATGGACCAGGAGATATTGATCTTATTTGGGAAGCGACATCCTAGTGATAACTACATACTGTGCAAGGAGCAATATGAGCTTAAGTGGACACCAGGTTCTTTGTCACAGTCAAAGACACAGATGAGAAATATAGAGGGTTATGAACAGGGTGTAAAAGGTAGATGATTACTATTTTAGAAGGAAAGCAAGGCCAGAGTATGAAGAGCTGTCTACACTATCCTGGGGTGTTAAATCTGCAGACAAATGGGAGTCACTGAGTGGAATTCATGTTCTTATAAAAGAGACCCCACAGAACTCCCTCCTGCCTTCCCCATGTGAGGCAACAGTGTGAAGTCATCAGTCTGCATACTGGAACAGGGGCTTCTCCAGTCCCTAACCATGCTGGCACCCTGATCTTGAAATTCAGAACTTTGAGATTTAAGTGTCTATTATTTATAAGTTACCCTTTCTGTGGTAATTTTTTATAGGAACTCTAAAGGACTAAATAGGGTTCTATTTGAATTTTTCATCAGTAAAATGGAGAAAGGAGTACCTCTTACACAGCAAATTCCTCTGTGACTTACCTCTGGATTACCCAAAAGGGCAATGAGGTGACCTTCTATAACCATTTCTTTTAAAATGAAAATATATGTTTATATCACTTAGGTTATACAAACTCAAGAACAATGCTGTGCTGTGCTTTGTCCTTCAGTTGAGTCCAACTCTTTGTGACCTCATGGTCTGTAGCCCACCAGGCTCCTCTGTCNCCCTAAAGGACTAAATAGGGTTCTATTTGAATTTTTCATCAGTAAAATGGAGAAAGGAGTCCCTCTTACACAGCAAATTCCTCTGTGACTTACCTCTGGATTACCCAAAAGGGCAGTGAGGTGACCTTCTATAACCATTTCTTTTAAAATGAAAATATATGTTTATATCACTTAGGTTATACAAACTCAAGAATAATGCTGTGCTGTGCTTTGTCCTTCAGTTGAGTCCAACTCTTTGTGACCTCGTGGTCTGTAGCCCACCAGGCTCCTCTGTCCGTGGTATTCTGAAGAATACTGGAGTCGGTTGCCATACCCTCCTTCAGGGGATCTTCCCAACCCAGGAATCAAACCCAGGTATCCCGCATTGCAAGTGGGTTCTTTACCATCTGAGCCAACAGGGAAGCCCAAGAATAATGGAGTGGGTAGCCTATCCATTCTCGAGGGGATCTTCCTGAGCCAGGAATTCCAGGGTCTCCAGCATTGCAACCAGCTGAGCTATGAGATAATAATGTAGCCATCATTTGTTGAGGATCTACTGTATGCTGAATGTGTTGTATACATTCTAATCCTTACATAGACATAGAGGATAAATGTATGGACACCAAGGGAGGAAAAGGGGAGTGGGATTAATTGAGAGATTGAGACACTATTGATGTGCCTGTGTGCTCATTCACTTAGTTGTGTCCAGCTGTTTGCAACTCTATGGACTGTAGCCTGCTAGGCTCCTCTGTCCATGGGATTCTCCTGGCATGCATACTGGAGTGGGTTGCCATGCCCTCCTCCAGGGGATCTCCCTCACCCAGGAATCACATCCACGTTGTGTATAAAATAGGTATCTAGCGAAAGCCTACTGTATAACTCAGGGAACTCTACTCAGTGCTCTGTGGTAAACTACATGGGAAGGAAATCCAAAATAGAAAGGGCATATATATGTATACATGTAGCTGAATCACTTTACTGTACAGCAGAAACTAACACAACATTATAAAGCAGCTATACTCCAATAAAAAATTAACTTAAAAAAACCACCCCGCTTTGAGATTTCTTTCACTTAATGGGTTGGCCTTCTGCTAGCTGTCTCTGCCCTCTTCATTTTTGACTGATTTTCAACAGTATCCTTGTGACAAGAATAAACCACAAAATTGTTCCGTTTTCAAGAAGGTGCACCGGTATTGCATTGGGTAAAGTTGGCAATTGCCTGCCTAATTGGGCACATGATTGTATTCTGCCAACATATCAGCATTTCCAGCAGGTAAGACCTATGAGAAATGAAACTGTTACTCTGGCAACAGCCACCAAGCAATCTTCTGGCCATAGGCTGGGGATCATGGCCATCTCTCTGAGCACTCAATTATACATGCAAGATTATTTGTTGCTTGATTGCTTACCAAAAATTTATTCATGAAGTTACTTGTATAATTATGATTTATTGACAATCACCAGGCTTACAAAGCTCTGTGTCTGCATTTTCTTTCTATCCCAAGGGAAAATATGATATTTTGTGGTTGTTGTTTAATCACTAAGTCATGTCCAACTCTTTTGTGACCCCATGAACTGTAGCATGCCAGGTTCCTCTGTCCATGGGACTTTCCAGGCAAGAATACTGGAGTGGGTTGCCATTTCCTTCTCAAGGGAATCTTCCAAACTCAGGAATCCAACCAGGTCTCCTGCATTGGCAGGTGAATTCTTTACCACTGAGCCATCTGGGAGGCCAAAAATGTGATATTTACATTGTTCATAAGAATATATGTATTTATTTATTCATAAAAAGCATAACATTCTATAACAATGAGAAAAATCCCCTTTGCTCTCTCGTGTGTGCATGCTCAGTCATTCAGCCGTGTCTGACTTTTGCTACCCCATGGATTGTAGTCTACCAGGCTCCTCTGTCCACAGGATTCTCCAAGCAAGAAAACTGGAATGAGTTGCCATTTCATCCTTCAGGGGATCTTCCAAACAGAGGGACTGAACCTGCATCTCCTGCACTGGCAGGTGGTTTCTTTACCATTGTGCCACATAGGAAGCCCTTCACAATCACTCCCCAATGTGACTCCTGATAGTGTTCCAACTTTGCCAAAAGGAAACCTTTCCCATCTTTGCTTAATGGCTCAGTTCAATTCAGTCAGTTAACTCACTCAGTCGTATCCAACTCTTTGTGACCCCATGAATTGCAGCACGTCAGGTCTTCCTGTCCATCACCATCTCCCAGAGTTCACTCAGACTCACGTCCATTGAGTCAATGATGCTATCCAGCCATCTCATCCTCTGTCGTCCCCTTCTCCTCCTGNCCCAGCCCAGGGATCGAATCTAGGTCTCCTGCACTGCAGGCACATTCTTTATCAACTGAGCTACCAGGGAAGCACCTTATATATATATATATATGTGTGCGTGTGTGTGTGTGTGTGTGTGTACATGGATATGGGGGCTTCCCAGGTAACTCAATGGTAAAGAATCCACCTGCAATGCGGGAGATACAAGTTTGATGCCTGGGTTGAAAAGATCCTCTGGAGTAGGAAATGGCAGCCCAGTCTAATATTCTTGGCTAGGAAATCCCATGGAGAGAAATGCCTGGTGGGCTACAGTCCACGTGGATGAGAAAGAGTCAGACACAACTTAGTGACTAAACAACAAAAACACACACATATATATGAAACAAATTTAACACCTGACACGACTGAGTGACTTCACTTTCACTTTTCACTTTCATGGGTAGGAGAAGAAAATGGCAACCCACTCCAGTGTTCTTGCCTGGAGAATCCCAGGGACAGGGGATTCTGGTGGGCTGCCATCTCTGGGGTCGCACAGACTCGGACACGACTGACGCAACTTAACAGTAGCAGCAGCAAGGGCACCTAGTAAATTTTATTAAAAGAATGTTACTCATATAACAACAACTACCATAATGTGTATAATTTGTATCACATATGTGCAAATTCTATGCAAATGTTAGAGATTATTATTGATCATAATGGAAATTATTGACCAAACTGTATTGAATTTATCTTTATTTCCTAAATGTTTACCCTGATTTTCTTTATTTCAAAGCCAGAGAAAATAAACATAAATATATCCTCTTAAGAAAACCAACTCTCATTCTTTATATTTATGTCATTACAATGGAAATGGTAGATGCGTGATCACAGGGGAAGTTAAATATAAGATTGAAGAAAATATTTAAAAGTACAGCAGACTGGCTAAAATGAGTCTGTACTAGCACAGGGGAGGGTCCTGGTGACACGCTAGGTCTTCTCCTCATCTAATTTTGATAATATGATTGATGATGTGATTTCTCATAAGAGGTGGAAAGAAACAACATCAAAACTAATCACATTATGCTGGCATTTGAAAGCCTGAATAAAAGGTATGTGAACTCATTACAGGAGGATATTTTTTCATTTGAAATTTAAATTTGCCAGCCCATCCATATTTGTCTGGGAAAGTTGTGAATTTGTTTGTAGATGAAAATGACCAGAAATGAGTAATCAGTTCTAGCTGATTACAGTTTATAATAGGCAGCCCAGGGACTTCCTGGCAGTTACAGATCTGCTTTTACAAATCTCAATAAGGAGGATGATGCGATGCCCTGAGTCTTTATGGCCATATTTCTATGTCCCTTCAAAGGAAGAAATGACTCCCTTCCACCAGCCAGATGCTAATGAAATTTCTGTTTGCAAACGTGGTTTTCTCTGTAGTTAGATTTTTTCCTTTAAAATGGAAATGTTTAGGAGTTTTAGTTAAGAGGATAGTATGCCTTTATTTCATAGACTTTTCAATGATATAGTCATGACTGTGTGGCAGTGTCTACCAAGGGGGATATTAACTTTAATATAAAAACACACAGCTAGGAGAACTCAAGAAGTCTATCATTTTTCCAATATGCGGTATTCAAGCCCCACAGTGGCACACCCTACACTTAAGCTATCAAGAAATTTAAGCTATTTGAAATGTTACAAATGTGCAAGCAATACCCATTATCCTAGATGGGCAATACAATTTATGGAAGATATAATAAATAGGGGGAAATTTAGTATGTTTGTTCAATATAGAGTAGGTAATTGAAGTACAGGATCCAAAGTAAAACCATAAACAATAATTAGATAGTGAAAATGTGGAGAGTTAACTGTGACCCACATAATAATACAGCTGAGCATCAGCAAAGACAGAAACTGGCTTGCATTTGGGAACAGATTATAAAGGGAATGTGTGCTTAATAAACATCTGGAGAAGCTGTGATGATATCTGAAGAATATTTTGAAGAAGGGAACTCTCTAATCTTAACCTTACAATCTTAATTTGTGGAGGAACATATGATTACGTAAATGTTATTATGTACATCTGGAGTGGAGTTAGTATAATATCCTTATGAGCCTCAGCATTGAGCAAATTGCAATAAAAATGTGTAGAGTTGCTTAGTACAGCTAGTACCACTGATAGTTTCAAGTTAAAAGTTCTCTTCAAGTTTTCAATACTGTTTAGGGTCTTGGGTACAAAGAACAGGAAGAGATTATGTCTACATTAAGCAAATAATAGAATTTAAAGGAGAGATACAAGGGGCTCACAGCATTATTGGGGATNATTATGTACATCTGGAGTGGAGTTAGTATAATATCCTTATGAGCCTCAGCATTGAGCAAATTGCAATAAAAATGTGTACAGTTGCTTAGTACAGCTAGTACCACTGATAGTTTCAAGTTAAAAGTTCTCTTCAAGTTTTCAATACTGTTTAGGGTCTTGGGTACAAAGAACAGAAAGAGATTATGTCTACATTAAGCAAATAATAGAATTTAAAGGAGAGATACAAGGGGCTCACAGCATTACTGGGGATGAAAGGATAGAACTGTAAAAATGAGTAGGGCAAAGCAGCAGGAATAGTCTTGGGTAAAGTGAAAGTGAAAGTCTCTCAGTCGTGTCCAGCTCTTTGCAACCCCATGGACTATAGAGTTCATGGAATTCTCCAGGCCAGAATACTAGAGTGGGTAGCCTTTCCCTTCTTCAGGGGATCTTCTCAACCCAGGGATCAAACCCAGGTCTCCTGCATTGCGGGTGGATTCTTTTAAAAGCTGAGCTACAAGGGAAGCCCAAGAATACTGGAGTGGGTAACCTATCCCTTCTCCAGTGGATCATCCCAACCCAGGAATCAAACCCGGGGTTTCCTGCATTACACGATTCTTTACCAACTGAGCTATCATGTAAGCCTCAGTCTTGGGTAATGTACTCTCATTTCAGCTGCAATGCACACTTTCTAACCAGTACTGACCACTCAACCAAGAGTCAAAGTACCAGGAGAGAACATCCGATTGGTTGATGGTAAATTGAATGTACATCCATCATGGTACTGGGGCAAAGAGGCAGACTATGTCACCTGAAACTTTCCTTAGGAAGCATGTGCTTCTTAATGCCTGTTATGTAACAAACACTTTAGAGTGTCTGTTTTATAAAAATATTATATAATATATACTAGTATTATATAATAAACATCACAAAGCTTTAGGAAGTTCTGCCTTTGGGGAATTTATTTTGTACATTTAATTACTGCAGGAGGTAAGAAAGAGAAGTACAAGATAGAACCAAAACTGGGAGCATATGTTACATGCAAGGAAGGAGATGCCATAACAGTGATATAACACACAACATATTACTCAGCTTGAAGAAAAAGAAATGAAAATCATGAGTACTGTCCAATGAGTCAGTTAGGGTGGCTATAGTTTACTGACCAAATCAGAACATTTTTGAGAGTGAAAGGCTTGCCATTAATATTTTTGCCCAGACAATAGGCTTAAATAGGAGTATCCTTGGTTTATCATATCCTTAGTATATAAGAATGCAATAATCTTGAGAATGACAACATTCTACAAAAGACATTGTTTACTGGCTTTGTCCACTTTAGGCAGAAACGACAAGAACAGTGTCGACTGAAGGATGGAAATGTTGTTTTTTCATGTGTCCAGTGTGTGGAATCTGTCCAAAGTGTGTCAGATGTTAACTACATGTGGTTATTGATCTCTTGAAATGTAGCTAATATGACTAAGGAACTAAATATTTAAATTATTTCAATTTAATTAATTTAAATGTGAATATATATGCATGCCTGGTGGGTACCAATAGGAATAGCACAGAAACAGATTTTAATTTTAACTTAGGGTTCATTAGATTTTTATAGCTATTTACCACAAGACTCTAAGAGGTGTTTCAACGTGGGACTTTATCATGGAAGAAGGATTAATGGTTACCTAAAAATGATATTCATAGACTAAAAATGATAAGTAATATTCAACTGGAGTAAGTGAAAAAAATATATACCAAATATGGCAAATAAGTCTCTGATATTTATGTCTAATTCCATTTCATTAAGTAGTTGTAAAAGTCTGGATATTCTCTTTGCTTCTTATTGTAGGAAAAGGAAAATAATTTACTCTCTTCCATTCTAGGTTCTTGGCTGAGACCCTCCTGTAATAAAAGGTATTAATAAGAGAAAAACAAACAGAAGTTTAATAACACGTATGCTTCCTATACACATGATAGATACTCAGGAATACTGAGCCAAAATGGCTTGAAACACCGCCTGAAATTCTATCTTCAGCTATTATTTTTCTCCCCTACCTTTGCTCACGCAGAGTTTTGCTTTGTTTTGTTTTGTTTTCCTTTATCTGTGACTGATCTGCTTTGGAAGCCAGGGTTGGTGTGAGATGCTGACTAATTGCTTTACCCCAGGAATGACCTCTGTCAAAATAATCCCAAAGTCCTTAGTTCTTTTTCTTATCTACTTGCTTCTGTGTGTGTCCACCCTGCTTCTGAGGGAAGAAAGGGATTTTATATTTCATTTCTTGGCATAAAGAGTAACTACAGCTTGAGTGTAACAAATTGGGTCCCCCACTGGGCTAAAGTTTCGGATACCATTAAGCAGTATAATAGCATGGTTGGAAATACAGGCTCCGGTGAAAAGCTATTCAATCAATTACTAACTGGATGATCTTGGGCAAATTATTTACCTTTCTTGCATCTCAGTTTCCTCATTTATAAAACAAATTTTAAAATGTGCTTTCCTCTACAAGTTACTGTGGGGCTGTGTATATAAAGCACAATATACGGTTATAATGCTGATGTAAAGTAAGCATTAATTCAAGTCAATTACACTTTTGAGCCCCTGTTGAGTATGCCAAGGGCTGAAAAATGTGTCATGGAGCTGACAGTTTAGTGGTAATTCTGCCCGCACCCCAATCCCTGACTCTATGTTGATATATGTCAATAGCTTAACGGGAGTTCTCTTGTGTGGGACTTTATTTTCCTCTTGCTCCCTTTAGAATTCTCTCTTTAACTTTGGCCATTAATTATGACATGTCTGGGTGTGGATCTCTTGGAGTTCATCTTGTTTGAGGTTCTCTATGATTCCTATAGCNTATTTTTATTCCATATTATAATGATTGCAGCCATGAAATTAAAAGATGCTTGCTCCTTGGAAGGAAAGTTATGACCAACTTAGACAGCATATTCAAAAGCAAAGACATTACTTTCCCAACAAATTTCCATCTAGTCAAGGCTATGGTTTTTCCAGTGGTCATGTATGGATGGATGTGAGAGTTGGACTGTGAAGAAAGCTAAACGCTGAAGAACTGATGCTTTTGAAAAGTTGTGTTAGAGAAGACTCTTGAGAATCCCTTGGATTGCAAAGAGATCCAACCAGTCCTTTCTGAAGGAGATCAAACCTGGGATTTCTTTGGAAGGACTGATGCTAAAGCTGAAACTCCAATACTTCGGGCCATCTCATGTGAAGAGTTGACTCATTAGAAGAAACTCTGATGCTGTAAGGGATTGGGGGCAGGAGTGAAAGGGGACGACAGAGGATGAGATGGCTGGATGACATCACTGACTTGATGGACATGAGTTTTAGTGAACTCCGGGAGTTGGTGATGGACAGTTAGGCCTGGCATGCTGTGATTCATGGGGTCAGAAAGAGTCGGACACGACTGAGTGACTGAACTGAACTGAACTGATAGTGAATCTTTATTTTGCTGTATCTTTAGTACTGGGTATCTAGAGTGTATTTCACTAAGACTGATGCTCCAGGCACATTCTTAATGTACCTGGTCTTTAGGTCAGGATGGAGAGGACAGTATCAGACTCNTGAATTCCCATTGAGTTACTTCCTCAGCCACTTAGATAGCCTTTCCAACCCTTAGTTTTCTCAGCTGTGAAATGGGGTGAAAGCACATACGTTAGAGGGTTGCCATTATAATCACAAAAGATAGGGCATCTTAAGAACTTATAGGTAGTTAAGAACTTATGGGTAGTTGTCACTTTAGATAACTGAAGAGGATGAATCTCTGACACTTTAAAGAAAGAAAAAATGGGTACAGGTATCTTAACTGAACCTAAAAAGTGATTCAATAAGCGAAGTTGTTAGGAGATATTGGGTGTTTACTGGGAGGATAACACAAAATCTTCCTGGTATACCTGAAGCAATTTACCCACTGGGTGTGCTATGGACCCTGAGATTCCAAATTCATTTTTTTATGACCTTGGATGTTTAAAAATGTGTGAAAGCATAAAATAGTAAATAGAATAATAAAAGTTAATATAGATTGAGTGATTTCTAAGCAGCATGAACTGTCACAGGATAGTTACCAATATTATTTAATCATGTCAGTATTAAAAATAATGGTTAATATTTATTGAGTGCTGACAGTGTGCCAGGCAATATTCTAAGTGTTTGATTTAAGCTAAAAAATCCTGAGTTAGATATGTTGTTATATTCATCTTAAAAATGAGGCACAGATAGGTGAAATAATTTGTCCAGTGCTTTGCTGCTAGTAAACAGGCAAAATCAGATTAGGAATTTAGACAACCTGAGTCTAGTATAGACTCTTAATGCCTAAATTTACCAGAGTATTCTGTCTTCACCCTATGCCCTGCCTTTTATCTAAACTGTAATGTGTCTGTTAAAAAAAAAAATGCTTAACTATGTTGACTTTTAGGGTAGCTTGAAAGTACGAAAGAAAGAGGCTGTTTTACATGTCAAAGTGGAACTCTGGTTTAAATAGACATTAAAAGGGGTCACAAGAGAGTAGTGGTTGGGGTGGCTAAGTATGATGTCACTGGAGCCACATTCTTGGTTTTACGTCCAGCTATTTTGGGCTTCCCTGATGTCTTAGATGGTGAAGAATCTTGCTTGCAATGCAAGAGACCTGGGTTTGATTCCTGGATTGGGAAGATCCCCCAGAGGAAAGAATAATACCCACTCCAGTATTCTTGCCTGAAGAATCCCATGGACAGAGGAGCCTAGCAGGTTACAGTCCATGGTGTCGCAGAGAGTCAGCCACGACTGCGCAACTAACACCACTACTACTACTATGCCACTCTTGGCAGCTATTTCTCCTTTTAGCTCAGCTTCCTTACCTGAAAATAAGTTTATTAGTACCTTCTCACCGAGAAGGCAATGGCAACCCACTCCAGTACTCTTGCCTGGAAAATCCCATGGATGGAGGAGCCTGGTAGGTTGCAGTCCATGGGGTCACTAAGAGTCAGACACGACTGGGCGACTTCACTTTCACTTTTCACTTTCATCCATTGGAGAAAGAAATGGCAACCCACTCCAGTGTTCTTGCCTGAAGAATCCCAGGGACAGGGGAGCCTGATGGGCTGCTGTCCATTGCTTTGGACAGAGTCGGACAAGACTGAAGCGACTTAGCAGCAGCAGCAGCAGCAGTAGTACCTTCTCAGAGATTTCTGAGTTAGTATAAGTTAATGTGATTAAAGTATTTAGAGCTAGTTCTGACATATTAATAATAAGCAATATGTAAATTAGTTAATGTTATCATTTGGATCCATATGCGGAGCTAGAATCATAAGTCTTCTGGAAACAGATTTCAACACACTAAGAGTTGATTTAAAAGACTGTCCAAAGGTGGAACTAGGAGAAATGAGCTCCTCATCATTGGAAGCATCCAAGAAACCCAGATTTGGTATAACTTCTGAGAGGTCATACTGACTGAATCACTTCAGGCCAGCTCGCTAGAAACTGACTTTTAATTAGGAGGTTTTATGCTTCTGTGACCATTTGTAATCTTTATCTCTAATGGCCACATCAGAGCAGTTAATACAAGAGAATAAAGAACTAAAGTAGTTAGAATAGTGAGGTGTGCTGGGAAGAGACAAAGGCTTAAGTCAGCAGAGGGCTTGACCTTGCAATTTTGGGAAAGTCCTTAACTGCTGTGAACTTTTCACACACACGCACACACACACACACAGGGAGGGAGAGAGATGCTCTAGGATACAGTACATAACTTAGGCTGTGTAAAGAACCGTAGATCAGGGTTTCATTTACTATGAGAAAGAAGGAATCAGCTAAGGCCTCGAGCATGAAATACCACCCAGGATGACCAAAAGGCAAACAAGCAGAGAACCAGGAAGACACTGGTTTGCTGGAGGGACTGAGTTAGGATAGGAAAGCACAGAACTGGAGGCGCTCCAGGTCTTGGAAACAAAACTATTTGCTGAATAAATCCACCTGAGACTTCTAGCAGCATCTTTCCCACCCTCCCAGTCAGAGCTCCATCAAGAGAATTCTGGTGAAATAAGTATCACCTCACCCTGCATTTCAGCAATCTCTGGCTACAATACTATAGAAGCCACCATTCTTAAAGAGTGTCATCTTTTATTTATTAGCATCATGAAACATCCTGGCAGTGACTGAATTATGCGATCAATGTAAATGCTAATCAAAGTTATCAACGTCGAGTGTTCTCCTCTCCACATGGCAGGTCCTTGCTGCTCCCATGATGCCAATTGCATGATTTGTACATAGCCCTAATTTGCTGATTACACTGATCTTCTCAGTTCCTGCTATTCTGAGTCCTTACCCTCTTGCTATTTTTGGTTTCAGTTCAGCATTAATATTAGGGAAATGCCATTAGGAAGAACAAGGTATTCAAAAGAAAAACCAGTCAGATAAATTTTAGAACCTAAAATAAGCGACTCTTTTGAGTCTCTCAGTTATTAACCATTCAGTTTTCAATAAATAATTTAATCAGATTAGAAGGGAAACTGGTTTTAAAAATATACATTTATTTCACATATAAGCCTCAGTCAAACCATAACAGGAATCAGTAAGTCACATGCCAAGTACAGAAAATTACTTCCTGCAATAAGTGCATTTCTCTTATTTCATTGTATCAGACGGTAAGTATAAATTCATACATAGATGCATTAGAACATCATTGTAGAATATGCTATTTCTTCCTGGACAGAAGGAGGGTTTCTGGAAAGAGAGGAAATGATTCAAGAGGTATTAAAAGGAAATTGAAGCTGGGGGAGGGGGCAGGGGATGGTTGGATTCAGAGTTTGGGACTAACAGATGCAAACTGTTATATACAGAACGGATAAACAAGGTCCTATCGCATAGCACAGGGAACTGTATTCAATTTCTTCATTTGTGTGTGCTCAGTTATGTCTGACTCTTTGTGACACCATGGACTATAACCTGCCAGGCCCCTCTGTCCATGGGATTTTGCAGGCAAGAATCCTGGAGCGGCATGCCATTTCCTCCTCCAGGGGATCTTCCCAACCCAGGGATCATACTTGTGTCTCCTACCCTGCAGGCAGAGACTTTTCTGCTGAGCCACTGGGGATGCCTATATATGTAAATATATTAATATTTGTATGTAAATAGTTGAGATATATATATGTAATCTGCTAGATTGTTTCCAACTTTTTCTCTATTAGCATTAGTGGTGCAACTTATATCTTGATGTTATAAACTTTTATCTAATTTATATTGTGACCTTAAAGTGGATCTCAAAAAATGAACTCACTAACTCCAAGGCAAGTCTTGTATTTAACTACTATGCATTCAAATAGTGTATCTGCTAGCATTCATTCGTATTAGTAGGTAGTGATACTGTATCAATAGTTTAATGTTTTCAATGAGAACTATTTTCTAAGAGTATAGAGATTTTTTTAATGCATCATTTTTGAAAGAGATTTTTACAATTCAATTTGCAAAGTTCTCACCAAGCTGAGCTAAAATAAAATCTACCAGGTTATACTGAAATTCTCTGCTTGCAAACATAAGAAACACAAATTTATCACAGAAGTTTAATCAATAGAATATAATGGAAAAAATATTAAATCTATAGATTACTCAAAAGCTGAAAATCTCCCTCAAGGAACATTCTTAGTAGCAGATCCACTTTCCAGACTCACTCCAGGAGCTCAGAGCAGCAAGTGGCTTATTCTGCTGCCCAGCCTTCCTGCTTCCCCCGACCGGTCTTGTCCTGTGGGCCCTGCTTCCTGCTGGGTGGGACTAGCACTATTGGTTCAACAGGTCCTCATCTCCACTGCCGCCATATCTCAGTTCTCCAGAATCTTCTCCAGTCTTGTTTGGAGAAGGAAGGATCTCATTCTTGGGTTTTTTTCCTGTGAACTGCGGCTTCTTTTGGCCTCTCCCATCCCTCCACGTGGGACCAGCCTTCTTCGTGCCTTGGAGGCAGCACACACAGTTCCTTTCCTTTAGCTCTCTCTCTCCAGGGGCTTTGCCGGCTGTCGGGCTTCCCAGGGGGTGCTAGTGGTAACGCATCCGCCTGCCGATGCAGGAGGTGAGAGGAAAGGGAGGAGGGTTCAATCCTTGGGTCAGGAAGATCCCCTGGAGTAGGAAACGGCAACTCACTCCAGTATTCTTACCTAGGAAATCCCATGGACAGAGGAGCCTGGTGGGCTACAATCCATTGGGTCACAAAGACATGAAGAGACTTGACTGACTGATCTACCATCAGGCCTGCTTCCCGTTTGACAGTGAGAAAGTAATATCCAGATGCCTCAAGGAAGGTGTAAGAAAGGAGCGTTACTTTGTTCTATCAGTCTTCAATAAAATGAATCTGAAAGTTAAATACAAGCATATGAAATAAGCACTTTAAATCAACCACATTATTATAACAGAGGTTAAAGAAGCAAATAAACGAATAATAAGAACAACTTTATTTTTCTGTAAAAATCTAATCAATTTCAGAAGACCTTGATCAATGGATAGTCAGGAAGGTTTACAAAACATATTAATTGGACATATACTCCTCTTCCTTAACCTAAGCTCATCTCTATCTTACAAACATCCCATCAAGATCACCTTCCTTTCCTCTGCTCTTTACCAAGGTAGTGTCTGAGAGCAGGAGAGAGCTCTCAGCCTGTAGGAACTGGTGATGAAGTGGCGTCTCGCCTCTGGCCCCGGTTCCCCGCATCGGGGGAGCTGGTCTCTGAGTGGGCACTGCAGGCGTATTTTGAAATGCACATCTGCCTCCGTATCTGGGCCCCTTGTGGCTTGTGCTGCTGCTGTCTGCTACCAGGGCTCTTTTGTTCTGTTTGTTTTGACTTGATCAGGTTCTCAGCCCCGTCTTACTTCTCCCTAGTGCTGCCTCCAGAGTCCAGACTGTGACAACTAGACCATCCCTGGTCTGGGTGCTGCTCAGTTGTCTCAGACATAGTGTAACATCCTCCTGTCACTGTACACTCCTTGTTAGGTTTCCTAACCAGTCCACGAGCTCTCTTCACCTCCAGACCTATTACAAGCTCTTTCCGCTCAGGATCTCAGTGTCCAGCTCTGGATTATTACCCTGGGCTCACTCTGGCCCACCTCTGCTCATTCTGCCTCTGCCAAGTTGGAAGAGGGCCACACAACACAGAGAACTCTGAGGAACATAAGGAGGAGCTCATCAAACATCAAAGCACTGTTGCTTTTATCTTTCCTTTGGTTACCATCTCTCTTTCCTCTGGGAAGGCAATCAGAATTTTTCCTACTAACTCTCCCTTTTCCTTCCCACAGTTGCCAGCCAGCAGGACCAGTTTTCTTTTTTTTTCTTACTCTCTGGTGATGACTTTTACAGTGCTTATTCTCTCTTTTTCTGGAGGCCCTAAACCTGACAATATAGCTTTAATTGTAGACAGAGTAAAGAAAGGGAAATACACTTACATATAGTGAACATATATGATTAAAATTTTAGAAATATTATTTCCATCACTTATTTTATGTTATGGTTCTGTTGGTATAACAGGGCTTCCCAGGTGGCTCTAGTGGTAAAAAATGTACCTGCCAATGCAGGAGGTAAGAGACATGGGTTCAATCCCTGGGTTAGGAAGATCCCCTGGAGGAGGACTTGGCAACTCACTCCAGTATTCTTGCCTGGAGAATCTCATGGACAGAGGAGCCTGGTGGGCTCTAGTCCATAGAGTCATACAGAGTTCAGATGGCAAGAGTCTGCCTGCAATGCAGGAGACCCAGGTTCCTTATATGGGTTGGATAATCCCCTGGAAAAGGAAATAGCAACCTACTCCAGTGTTCTTGCCTGGAGATTTCTATGGATAGAGGAGTCTTGTGGGCTATAGTCCATGGGGTTACAAAGTGCCAGAGATGACTGGGTGACTAACACTTTTTTGGTATAACAAGAGGAGAGATTGATTTATAAGAAACTCCATGGAATATTCTATTGGAATCAAGATAGAAAGATTACTTCTGGATTTCACACCATAATAATAATTGCTAACACATATATTAATAACATTGCTAAATGCCAAGTCTGTTCCGAGAATGTTACATACAGCTCACTTCCTCAGAACAGTTTTATGATACAGGCACAATTATTCTATTTTAGAGATGAGGAAGAGAATGCATGGAGAGGTTATTTTTCCAGGACCAAACAGCTAGTAAGTATTTATTTAAGAATTAAATTTTTGAAGCAAGAAAACCTGGCTCCAGAATTAGTCTTCTTGACCATGATGCTTCCCTGCCTTGGTATGCTCAACTCATGACATATCATCACCTTCCTTTCTTCCTTCTTTGTTTCATCATTTGCTTATCACCTGTCTTCTAGATTCTGGGCAATGTTCTAAGAGCTGGACTCTATTAATAAAGAAAAATGATGCCCTGGAAAAATAAAGTGGGGAAGATTAGAAGAAGCAAGCTTTAATGTATTCACTATTTCAGAAAAAAAAATCATCTTAGTGACCAAAGTGGTAAAATTTGGTCAAAGCCTACCTCGTGATATCAAGGAAAATATTCAAAGCAGAAAAACTTACTTACTTCCCTACTTACTTATTTCCCTACTCGTATTTCCCATGCTGCACTGGTTAAAGAAGGGTACATGGAAAAAAAGTAAAAATTTAAGGCTCAGTAGCTTAGCAAACAAAGATTATTCCTTATTCTCACAAAGTCCAGTGTGGCTATTCCTGATTGGGCTATTCTGAGTGGACTCCTTCTGAGCAGTGACTCACCTGTATAGGTTCATGAACTCTTTCCTTCTCATTCAGATGAACAGGCAGGAGACAATGTATGGATAACCTGGAGCATTTTGATATACAGCAGCCCCTTTGCAACCATGAACTTAAGGATGAACCCCATTAACACACGACAAATGGAAAAGCAAAATGATACTTGGGTCTTTGTTGATAGAATTCAAACAAGTGAACCAAAATCTGAGCCACCAAACACCAGCAACTCTTCTCATGTATAAATATTAATACCTCCTTGATTGGGCCACTTGTTGCTGCTACAACTGCTGCTAAGTTGCTTCAGTTGCTTCAGTCGTGTCTGACTCTTTGCGACCCCATGGACTGCAGCCCACCAGGCTCCGCTGTCCCTGGGTTTCTCCAGGCAAGAGTACTGGAGTGGGTTGCCATTGCCTTCTCTGGGGCCACTTGTTAGACCACAACTATTTGGGTTTTATTTCACTTGCAGTGAAATATCTCTGAACTGTTACAAAAGTATACTACCTATTCACTGAATTTGTAATATATATAATATATTTCTGTTATATCAGTATATACCAACTTAAAATCAACTCCCATTTTATGACTTTTTGAAGTATAACACATATATAATTTACCCATTTAAAGTATAAAATTCAGTGCATTTTGAGTACATGCAGAGCTATAAAATCAATTTTTAAATATTTTATCATTCTCAAAAGAAATTCTGTATTCATTAGTAGTCCCTATTTCCCTTGAAAACCTTGAAAATACTTGAGTTGTTTCCACTTTGGGTCTGATATGCATATTACTGCTATATCTTACACATACAAGCTTTTGTGTAGACATATGTTCTTATTTTTCTTTCATATCTAGGGGTAAAACTGCTGGGTCATAGAGTAACTCTTATGTTTAATCTTTTGAGGAATTACCAGACTGTTTTTCAAATATTAATATTAATATTCTCATCAACAGTATTTAAGATATCAATCTTGCCACATACTCAACATTTGTTATTATCTGACTTTTGTTTTAAAGAAAAAACATTGGAGTTTTATTTTAAAAATCAATAAAAACTCAAAAACTAGTTCTATAACACTGATGTCACTCCTTAAGATATATCCTGAAATATTTCAACATTTCCAACCCTATGGTCAGGAAAATAATAATTTTAGAACACTTTTAAGTTTTTTTTTTAGTTTATATATTTTTTATTGAAGGATAATTGCTTTACAGAATTTTGCTCTCTTCTGTCAAACCTTAACATGAATCAGCCATAGGTATACATATATCTCCCTCCCTTTTGAACTTCTTTTCCATTACCCTCCCCATCCTACCCCTCCAAGTTGACACAGAGCCCCTGTTTCAGTTTCCTGAGCCATACAGCAAATTCCGTTGGAAATCCATTTTACATATGGTAGTGTAAGTTTTCTTGTTACTCTTTCCATACATCTCACCCTCTCCTCCCCCTTCCCCATGTCCATAAGTTTATTCTTTATGTCTCTTTCCCCACTGGTGCCCTGTAAATAAATTCTTCAGTACCATTTTCTAGATTCTATATATATGCATTAGAATACAGTATTTATCTTTCTCTTTCTGACTCACTTCACTCTGTATAATAGGATCTAGGTTCATCCACCTCATTAGAAGTGACTCACATGCGTTCTTTTTATGGCTGAGGAATATTCCATTGTGTAGATGTACCACTACTTCTTTAGCCATTCATCTGTCGATGGACAACTAGGTTGCTTCCATGTTCTAATATTGTAAATCATTCTGCAATAAACAATGGGATACATGTGTCTCTTTCAATTTTGGTTTCCTCAGGGTATATGCCTAGGAATGGGATTGCTGACTCATATTGTGGTTTTATTCCTAGTTTTTTAAGGAAATGCCATACTGTCTTCCATAGGAGCTCTATCAATTTACATTCCCACCAACAGTGCAAGAGTGTTCCCTTTTCTCCACACCCTCTCCAGCATTTATTGTTTGTAGACTTTTTGACGAGGGCCATTCTGATTGATGTGAGGTGATATCTGATTGTAGTTTTGCTTTGCATTTCTCAAATAATGAGCAGTGTTGAGCATATTTTCATATTGTTTGTTAGCCATCTGTACATCTTCTTTGGAGAAATGTCTGTGTAGGTCTTTTTACCACTTTTTGACTGGGCTGTTTGTTTTTCTTGTATTGAGTTGTACGAGCTGCTTGTATATTTTGGAAACGAATCCTTTGTCAGTTGTTTCATTTGTTATTATTTTCTCCCATTCTGAGGGTTGTATTTTTACCTTGCTTATAGTTTCATTTGCTGTATAAAAGCTTTTAAGTTTAATCAGGTCCCACTTGTTTATTTTTGATTTATTTCTGTTATTCTAAGAGGTGGGTCATAGAGGTTCTTGGTTTGATTTATGTCATCAAGTGTTCTGCTTATGATATCCTTTAAGAGTTTTATAGTTTCTGGTCTTACATTTAGGTCTGTAATCCATTTTGAGTTTATCTTTGTGTATGGTGTTAGGAACTGTTCTAATTTCATTCTTTTACATGTAGCTGTACAGTTTTCCCAGCACTATTTATTGAAGAGGCTGTCTTTGCCCAATTGTATATTCTTGCCTCCTTTGTCAAAAATAAGGTACCCATAGGTGCATGGGTTTATTTCTGGGCTTTCTGTCTTGTTCCATTGATCTGTATTTCTGTTTTTGTACCATCCTGTCTTGATGACTGTAGCTTTGTAGTATAATGTGAAGTCAGGAAGGTTGATTCTTCCAGCTCCATTCTTCTTTCTCCAGACTGCTTTGGCTATTCGGGGTCTTTTGTGTTTCTGTATGAATTGTGAAACTTTTTGTTCTAGTTCTGGGAAAAATGCCATTCATAATTTGATAGGGATCACATTAAATCTGTAGGCTGCATTTGGTAGTATAGTCATTTTCACAGTATTGATTCTTCCTACCCAGGAATATTGAATATCTCTCCATCTGTTTATGCCATCTTTGATTTCTTTCATACGTGTCTTATAACTTTCTGTGTACAATTCTTTTGTCTCTTTAGGTAAGTTTATTCCTAGATATTTAATTCTTTTTGTTGTAGTGGTGAATAGGATTGATTCCTTAATTTCGCTTTCTGATTTTTCTTGTTAGTATATAGAAATGCAAGTGATTTCTGTGTATTGATTTTGTATCCTGCAACTTTGCTAAATTCACTGATTAGCTCTGGTAATTTTCTGATACTATCTTTAGGGTTTTCTATATACACTATCATGTCATCTTCAAACAGTGAGAGCTTTGCTTCTTTTCCAATCTGGATTCCTTTCATTTCTTTTTCTTCTCTGATTGCTATAACTAGGACTTCCAGAATTATGTTGAATGATAGTAGTGAAAGTGGACACCTTTGTCTTGTTCCTGATCTTAGGGGGAATGCTTTCAGTTTTTCACCATTGAGAATAATGTTTGCCATAGGCTTATCATATATGGCCTTTACTCCTTCTATGCCCATTTTTTGAAGAGTTTTAATCATAAATAGGTGCTGAATTTTGTCGAAGTCTTTTTTCTGCATCTACTGAGATGATTATATGGTTTTTATCTTTCAATTTGTTAATAAGGTGTATCTCATTGATTGATTTCCATATATTGAAGAATCCTTGCATCCCTGGAATAAACCCAACTTGATCTTGGTGTATGAGCTTTTTGATGTGTTGCTGAATTCTGTTTGTTAAAATTTTGTTGAGAATTTTTGCATCTATGTTTATCGGTAACATTGGCCTGTAGTTTTCTTATTTTGTGTTGTCTTTGTCTGGTTTTGGTGTCAGGGTGATGGTGGCCTCGTGGAATAACTTTGGAAGTGTTCCTTCCTCTGAAATTTTTTGAAAGAGTTTTAGAAAGATAGGCATTAGCTCTTCTCTAAATGTTTGATAAAATTCTCCTGTGAAGCCATCTGCTCCTGGCTTTTGTTTTTGGGGAGATTTTTGATCACAGCTTCAATTTCACCACTTGTAATTGGGTTGTTCATAATTTCTATTTCTTCCTGGTTCAGTTTTGGAAGATTGAACTTTTCCAAGAATCTGTCCATTTCTTCCAGGTTATCTATTTTATTGCCATATAGTTGTGCATAATAGTCTCTTACATCCTTTGTATTTCTGCATTGTCTATTTTAACCTCTCCTTCTTTATTTCTAATTTTGTTGATTTGATTCTTCTCTCTTTTTTTCTTTATGAGTCTGGCTAATGGTTTATCGATTTTATCTTCTCAAAGAACCAGCTTTTAGTTTTATTAATCTTTACTATTGCTTCTTTCATTTCTTTTTAGTTCTGCTCATATGTTTATGATTTATTTTTTTCTATGAATTTTGGGGTGTTTGTTTTTTGTTTGTTCTTCTTTTTCCAGTTGTTTCAGGTGTAACAATAGACTGTCCATTCGATGTTTGTCTTGTTTCTTGAAGTAAGATTGTATTGCTGCAAACTTCCCTCTTAGGACTGCTTTTGCTGCATCCTATAGGTTTTGATTCGGAGAAGGCAGTGGCACCCCACTCCAGTACTCTTGCCTGGGAAATCCCATGGACAGAGGAGCCTGGTAGGCTGCAGTCCATGGAGTCGTGAAGAGTCGGACACGACTGAGCGACTTCACTTTCACTTTTCACTTTCATGCATTGGAGAAGGAAATGGCAACCCACTCCAGTGTTCTTGCCTGGAGAATCCCAGGGACGAGGGAGCCTGGTGGGCTGTTGTCTATGGGGTCACACAGAGTCAGATACGACTGAAGTGACTTAGCAGCAGCATCATAGGTTTTGATTTGTCAGGTTTTCATTGTCATTTGTTTCTAGAAATTTTTTCATTTCCCTTTTGATTTCTTCACTAACCTGTTGTTTATTTAGAAATGTGTTGTTTAATATCCATGTGTTTCTTACAGCTTTTTTCTTGTAATTGATATCTAGTCTCATAGTGTTGTGGTCACAGAAGATGCTTGACACAGTTTCAATTTTCTTAAATTTATTGAGGTTTGATTTGTGACCCAAGATGTGGTCTATCCTGCACATGTTTCATGTGCACTTGAGAAGAAGGAGTATTCTTCTGTATTTGGATGGAATATCCTGAAGACCCATCAACGAGACCCATCTCATCTAATGTATCATTTAAGACTTGTGTTTCCTTACTAATTTTCTGTTTTGATGATCTGTCCACTGGTGTGAGCAGGGTGTTAAAGTATCCTAATATTATTGTGTTACTGTCAATTTCTCCTTTTGTGTCTGCTAGTGTTTGTCTTATGTATTGAGGTGCTCCTATGATGAGTGCATAAATATTTACAGTTGTTATGTCTTCCTCTTGGATTGATCCCTTGATCATTCTGTAATCTCCTTCCTTATCTTTTGTAATCTTTATTTTAAGGTCTATTTGTCTGATATGAGGATTGCTACAGCAGCTTTTTTTTTTTT
>SJYW01019857.1:0-20991 GCA_006410735.1 Raphicerus campestris | reverse complement strand
CAAGCCCTGAGCCTTTGGAGTTGGGGCACTGACTCCAAGACCCTAGACTACCAGAGAACTAACCCTAGGGAGTATCAAATAGTGAGAACTCACACAAAGAAAACCACTTGAATACAAGACCCAGCATCACCCAACCACCAATAGCACCCTGTGCAAGACACCTCATCTAAAAAACAAAAGAAAACAAAAATATAAACCCAATCATCAGCAGACAGGATTACCACCTCACTCAGCCTTGCCAATCATAGGAAAAACAAACAAACAAAATATCAATCAGCATAAATCTCACCCTACAGAAAGTTCACACAAACCACGGAACCAACTTTAGGAGGGCAGAAACTAAAGGAGCAAAGAATTCAACCTTCTTCAAGGAAAGAATTCAACTTTCCTTGAAGCCTGGGAAAAGGAGACCTCAAACACAGTAACTTAAAAAAAAAAAAAAAGAAAGAAAGAAAAAGAAAAGGCAGAGAAATACTGCACAAATGAAGGAACAAACTAAAAACACAGAAGTCCAAATAAATGAAAAGGAAATAGGAAAATTACCTGAAAAAGAATTTAGTATAATGATAGTAAAGACGATTAAAAAAAAAAAAAAACTTTGAAAACAATGGAGAAAATGCAAGAACTAATTAACAAAGACCTAGAAGAATTAAAGAGTAAACATACAGAGACTAACAGCACAATTACTGAAATTAAAAGTACTCTGCTGCTGCTGCTGCTACTAAGTCGCTTCAGTCGTGTCTGACTGTGCGACCCCATAGACGGAAGCCCAGAGGGCTCCCCCATCCCAGGGATTCTTCAGGCAAGAACACTGGAGTGGGTTGCCCTTTCCCTCTCCAATGCACGAAAGTGAAAAGTGAAAATGAAGTCGCTCAGTCGTGTTCGACTCTTAGCAACCCCATGGACTGCAGCCTACCAGGCTCCTCCATCCATGGGATTTTCCAGGCAAAAAATACTATAGAAGGACTCAATAGAATATCTGAAGCAGAAGAACAAATCAGTGAGCTGGAAGGTAAAATGGTGGACATAACTTCTGAAGAGCGGAATAAAATAAAAAGAATGAAAAGAACTGAGACAATCTCATGGACCTCTGGGACCATATCAAACTCACCAACATTCAAATTATAAGGGTCCCAGAAGAAGAAGAGAAAAAGAAAGGGTATGAGAAAGTTTTTGAAGAGATTATGGTTGAAAATTTCCTCAACATGGAAAAGGAAATAGTCAATCAAGTCCAAGAGACACAAAGAATCCCATACAGGATAAACCCAAGGAGAAACAAGCCAGAGTGAAGTCGCTCAGTTGTGTCCGACTCTTCATGACCCCATGGACTGCAGCCCACCAGGCTCCTCCATTTATGGGATTTTCCAGGCAAGAGTACTGGAGTGGGATGCCATTGTCTTCTAATCAAACTAACAAAGACTAAACACAAAGAAACGATATTAAAAGCAGCAAGGGAGAAGCAACAAGTAACACACAAGGGAAAATCCATATACTTAACAGATGATCTTTCAGCAGAAACTCTGCAGGCCAGAAGGGAACTGCAGGATATATTTAAAGTACTGAAAAGGAAAAATCTACAGCCAAGATTACTGTACCCAGCAAGGATCTCACTCAAAATTAATGGAGAAATGAAAAGCTTTTCAGACAAGCAAAAGTTAAGAGAATTCAGTACCACCAAACCAGCTTTACAACAAATGTTAAAGGGATTTATATAGTCAAGAAATATAGAGGCAGCAGCCATGGCGGGACAAGAGGATCTGGTGCAGCGGGAGATTCACCAGGACTGGGCGAACCGGGAGTACATTGAGGTCATCACCAGCAGCATCAAGAAAATCACAGACTTTCTCAACTCATTCGATATGTCTTGTCACTCAAGACAAGAAACGAGAAATTGACAGCTCTTGAACGGAGAATAGAGTACATAGAAACCAGGGTGACAAAAGGTGAAACCCTCACCTAGGACTGTGCCATGCTGCTGCTGGGAAGTTTGCTTTTACAGCAGGCAGCACCCTCTCGTGGGAAAGGCCCCAGCAGCCTTCAACTCCTTCCTCTCTCCTTAAAGAACAACAGGGCTTATTCTTGTTTTTCTTTTTTTCAAAAGTGTGGCCTTTAGGCTCTGCCATGCACACCCAGAAGTGTGATGTGGTGTGTGGGGAGGAGTCCAGGGACCTCTTGGAAACATTGTTAGGCATTTTACCTCTTCAGTAACCTTCTGTAGAAGTACATGTCAACACATTTGAGGCACTGAGAGCCAAAAGTCTGGGACTCTGTCAAGGTCCTCCCCAACTCTCTCTCTCTCTCTCTCACTCTCAGTCTTTCCTTATAGCTCTCATTGCCTGTGCATTGATTCTACAAACAGTCCTTGTCTTCTTCCCACCTTTGGCTGGGGGTGGGAAGCATTCCTGGCTGAGATGCCCTGGTGAGGTGGCTGCCAGAGAATGTTGTTGACCTCCTTTTGGGGAGGTCAAGGCCAGGCCCCCACTTAGCTTGAAAAGGGACATTTTCAGAGTTTCCTGTCTGTCACTTGGGATGTCTTTACCTCTCATATTTCCCTAATAAACTCCTCAACTTAAAAAAAAATGAAAGAAATACAACAGAAGGAAAAAAATCTACAAAATCAAGCCCAAACAATTAGAAAATGGCAATAGGACCATATATATCAATAATGACTTTAAGTGTAAATGGATGAAATGCTCCAACCAAAAGAAACAGACTGGCTGAATGGATACAAAAACAAGACCATGTTTTGTTTTTGCTGTCTACAAGAAACCCACTTCAGACCTCAAAACACATATAGACTGAAAGTGAGAGGATGGAAAAATATATTCCATACAAATGGGAAGCGCAAAAAAAAAAAAAAAAAAAAANGACACCTCATCTAAAAAACAAAAGAAAACAAAAATATAAACCCAATCATCAGCAGACAGGATTACCACCTCACTCAGCCTTGCCAATCATAGGAAAAACAAACAAACAAAATATCAATCAGCATAAATCTCACCCTACAGAAAGTTCACACAAACCACGGAACCAACTTTAGGAGGGCAGAAACTAAAGGAGCAAAGAATTCAACCTTCTTCAAGGAAAGAATTCAACTTTCCTTGAAGCCTGGGAAAAGGAGACCTCAAACACAGTAACTTAAAAAAAAAAAAAAAGAAAGAAAGAAAAAGAAAAGGCAGAGAAATACTGCACAAATGAAGGAACAAACTAAAAACACAGAAGTCCAAATAAATGAAAAGGAAATAGGAAAATTACCTGAAAAAGAATTTAGTATAATGATAGTAAAGACGATAAAAAAAAAAAAAAAACTTTGAAAACAATGGAGAAAATGCAAGAACTAATTAACAAAGACCTAGAAGAATTAAAGAGTAAACATACAGAGACTAACAGCACAATTACTGAAATTAAAAGTACTCTGCTGCTGCTGCTGCTACTAAGTCGCTTCAGTCGTGTCTGACTGTGCGACCCCATAGACGGAAGCCCAGAGGGCTCCCCCATCCCAGGGATTCTTCAGGCAAGAACACTGGAGTGGGTTGCCCTTTCCCTCTCCAATGCACGAAAGTGAAAAGTGAAAATGAAGTCGCTCAGTCGTGTTCGACTCTTAGCAACCCCATGGACTGCAGCCTACCAGGCTCCTCCATCCATGGGATTTTCCAGGCAAAAAATACTATAGAAGGACTCAATAGAATATCTGAAGCAGAAGAACAAATCAGTGAGCTGGAAGGTAAAATGGTGGACATAACTTCTGAAGAGCGGAATAAAATAAAAAGAATGAAAAGAACTGAGACAATCTCATGGACCTCTGGGACCATATCAAACTCACCAACATTCAAATTATAAGGGTCCCAGAAGAAGAAGAGAAAAAGAAAGGGTATGAGAAAGTTTTTGAAGAGATTATGGTTGAAAATTTCCTCAACATGGAAAAGGAAATAGTCAATCAAGTCCAAGAGGCACAAAGAATCCCATACAGGATAAACCCAAGGAGAAACAAGCCAGAGTGAAGTCGCTCAGTTGTGTCCGACTCTTCATGACCCCATGGACTGCAGCCCACCAGGCTCCTCCATTTATGGGATTTTCCAGGCAAGAGTACTGGAGTGGGATGCCATTGTCTTCTAATCAAACTAACAAAGACTAAACACAAAGAAACGATATTAAAAGCAGCAAGGGAGAAGCAACAAGTAACACACAAGGGAAAATCCATATACTTAACAGATGATCTTTCAGCAGAAACTCTGCAGGCCAGAAGGGAACTGCAGGATATATTTAAAGTACTGAAAAGGAAAAATCTACAGCCAAGATTACTGTACCCAGCAAGGATCTCACTCAAAATTAATGGAGAAATGAAAAGCTTTTCAGACAAGCAAAAGTTAAGAGAATTCAGTACCACCAAACCAGCTTTACAACAAATGTTAAAGGGATTTATATAGTCAAGAAATATAGAGGCAGCAGCCATGGCGGGACAAGAGGATCTGGTGCAGCGGGAGATTCACCAGGACTGGGCGAACCGGGAGTACATTGAGGTCATCACCAGCAGCATCAAGAAAATCACAGACTTTCTCAACTCATTCGATATGTCTTGTCACTCAAGACAAGAAACGAGAAATTGACAGCTCTTGAACGGAGAATAGAGTACATAGAAACCAGGGTGACAAAAGGTGAAACCCTCACCTAGGACTGTGCCATGCTGCTGCTGGGAAGTTTGCTTTTACAGCAGGCAGCACCCTCTCGTGGGAAAGGCCCCAGCAGCCTTCAACTCCTTCCTCTCTCCTTAAAGAACAACAGGGCTTATTCTTGTTTTTCTTTTTTTCAAAAGTGTGGCCTTTAGGCTCTGCCATGCACACCCAGAAGTGTGATGTGGTGTGTGGGGAGGAGTCCAGGGACCTCTTGGAAACATTGTTAGGCATTTTACCTCTTCAGTAACCTTCTGTAGAAGTACATGTCAACACATTTGAGGCACTGAGAGCCAAAAGTCTGGGACTCTGTCAAGGTCCTCCCCAACTCTCTCTCTCTCTCTCTCACTCTCAGTCTTTCCTTATAGCTCTCATTGCCTGTGCATTGATTCTACAAACAGTCCTTGTCTTCTTCCCACCTTTGGCTGGGGGTGGGAAGCATTCCTGGCTGAGATGCCCTGGTGAGGTGGCTGCCAGAGAATGTTGTTGACCTCCTTTTGGGGAGGTCAAGGCCAGGCCCCCACTTAGCTTGAAAAGGGACATTTTCAGAGTTTCCTGTCTGTCACTTGGGATGTCTTTACCTCTCATATTTCCCTAATAAACTCCTCAACTTAAAAAAAAATGAAAGAAATACAACAGAAGGAAAAAAATCTACAAAATCAAGCCCAAACAATTAGAAAATGGCAATAGGACCATATATATCAATAATGACTTTAAGTGTAAATGGATGAAATGCTCCAACCAAAAGAAACAGACTGGCTGAATGGATACAAAAACAAGACCATGTTTTGTTTTTGCTGTCTACAAGAAACCCACTTCAGACCTCAAAACACATATAGACTGAAAGTGAGAGGATGGAAAAATATATTCCATACAAATGGGAAGCGCAAAAAAAAAAAAAAAAAAAAAGCTGCTGTAGCAATCCTCATATCAGACAAATAGACCTTAAAATAAAGATTACAAAAGATAAGGAAGGAGATTACAGAATGATCAAGGGATCAATCCAAGAGGAAGACATAACAACTGTAAATATTTATGCACTCATCATAGGAGCACCTCAATACATAAGACAAACACTAGCAGACACAAAAGGAGAAATTGACAGTAACACAATAATATTAGGAGACTTTAACACCCTGCTCACACCAGTGGACAGATCATCAAAACAGAAAATTAGTAAGGAAACACAAGTCTTAAATGATACATTAGATGAGATGGGTCTCGTTGATGGGTCTTCAGGATATTCCATCCAAATACAGAAGAATACTCCTTCTTCTCAAGTGCACATGAAACATGTGCAGGATAGACCACATCTTGGGTCACAAATCAAACCTCAATAAATTTAAGAAAATTGAAACTGTGTCAAGCATCTTCTGTGACCACAACACTATGAGACTAGATATCAATTACAAGAAAAAAGCTGTAAGAAACACATGGATATTAAACAACACATTTCTAAATAAACAACAGGTTAGTGAAGAAATCAAAAGGGAAATGAAAAAATTTCTAGAAACAAATGACAATGAAAACCTGACAAATCAAAACCTATGATGCTGCTGCTAAGTCACTTCAGTCGTATCTGACTCTGTGTGACCCCATAGACAACAGCCCACCAGGCTCCCTCGTCCCTGGGATTCTCCAGGCAAGAACACTGGAGTGGGTTGCCATTTCCTTCTCCAATGCATGAAAGTGAAAAGTGAAAGTGAAGTCGCTCAGTCGTGTCCGACTCTTCACGACTCCATGGACTGCAGCCTACCAGGCTCCTCTGTCCATGGGATTTCCCAGGCAAGAGTACTGGAGTGGGGTGCCACTGCCTTCTCCGAATCAAAACCTATAGGATGCAGCAAAAGCAGTCCTAAGAGGGAAGTTTGCAGCAATACAATCTTACTTCAAGAAACAAGACAAACATCGAATGGACAGTCTATTGTTACACCTGAAACAACTGGAAAAAGAAGAACAAACAAAAAACAAACACCCCAAAATTCATAGAAAAAAATAAATCATAAACATATGAGCAGAACTAAAAAGAAATGAAAGAAGCAATAGTAAAGATTAATAAAACTAAAAGCTGGTTCTTTGAGAAGATAAAATCGATAAACCATTAGCCAGACTCATAAAGAAAAAAAGAGAGAAGAATCAAATCAACAAAATTAGAAATAAAGAAGGAGAGGTTAAAATAGACAATGCAGAAATACAAAGGATGTAAGAGACTATTATGCACAACTATATGGCAATAAAATAGATAACCTGGAAGAAATGGACAGATTCTTGGAAAAGTTCAATCTTCCAAAACTGAACCAGGAAGAAATAGAAATTATGAACAACCCAATTACAAGTGGTGAAATTGAAGCTGTGATCAAAAATCTCCCCAAAAACAAAAGCCAGGAGCAGATGGCTTCACAGGAGAATTTTATCAAACATTTAGAGAAGAGCTAATGCCTATCTTTCTAAAACTCTTTCAAAAAATTTCAGAGGAAGGAACACTTCCAAAGTTATTCCACGAGGCCACCATCACCCTGACACCAAAACCAGACAAAGACAACACAAAATAAGAAAACTACAGGCCAATGTTACCGATAAACATAGATGCAAAAATTCTCAACAAAATTTTAACAAACAGAATTCAGCAACACATCAAAAAGCTCATACACCAAGATCAAGTTGGGTTTATTCCAGGGATGCAAGGATTCTTCAATATATGGAAATCAATCAATGAGATACACCTTATTAACAAATTGAAAGATAAAAACCATATAATCATCTCAGTAGATGCAGAAAAAAGACTTCGACAAAATTCAGCACCTATTTATGATTAAAACTCTTCAAAAAATGGGCATAGAAGGAGTAAAGGCCATATATGATAAGCCTATGGCAAACATTATTCTCAATGGTGAAAAACTGAAAGCATTCCCCCTAAGATCAGGAACAAGACAAAGGTGTCCACTTTCACTACTATCATTCAACATAATTCTGGAAGTCCTAGTTATAGCAATCAGAGAAGAAAAAGAAATGAAAGGAATCCAGATTGGAAAAGAAGCAAAGCTCTCACTGTTTGAAGATGACATGATAGTGTATATAGAAAACCCTAAAGATAGTATCAGAAAATTACCAGAGCTAATCAGTGAATTTAGCAAAGTTGCAGGATACAAAATCAATACACAGAAATCACTTGCATTTCTATATACTAACAAGAAAAATCAGAAAGCGAAATTAAGGAATCAATCCTATTCACCACTACAACAAAAAGAATTAAATATCTAGGAATAAACTTACCTAAAGAGACAAAAGAATTGTACACAGAAAGTTATAAGACACGTATGAAAGAAATCAAAGATGGCATAAACAGATGGAGAGATATTCAATATTCCTGGGTAGGAAGAATCAATACTGTGAAAATGACTATACTACCAAATGCAGCCTACAGATTTAATGTGATCCCTATCAAATTATGAATGGCATTTTTCCCAGAACTAGAACAAAAAGTTTCACAATTCATACAGAAACACAAAAGACCCCGAATAGCCAAAGCAGTCTGGAGAAAGAAGAATGGAGCTGGAAGAATCAACCTTCCTGACTTCACATTATACTACAAAGCTACAGTCATCAAGACAGGATGGTACAAAAACAGAAATACAGATCAATGGAACAAGACAGAAAGCCCAGAAATAAACCCATGCACCTATGGGTACCTTATTTTTGACAAAGGAGGCAAGAATATACAATTGGGCAAAGACAGCCTCTTCAATAAATAGTGCTGGGAAAACTGTACAGCTACATGTAAAAGAATGAAATTAGAACAGTTCCTAACACCATACACAAAGATAAACTCAAAATGGATTACAGACCTAAATGTAAGACCAGAAACTATAAAACTCTTAAAGGATATCATAAGCAGAACACTTGATGACATAAATCAAACCAAGAACCTCTATGACCCACCTCTTAGAATAACAGAAATAAATCAAAAATAAACAAGTGGGACCTGATTAAACTTAAAAGCTTTTATACAGCAAATGAAACTATAAGCAAGGTAAAAATACAACCCTCAGAATGGGAGAAAATAATAACAAATGAAACAACTGACAAAGGATTCGTTTCCAAAATATACAAGCAGCTCGTACAACTCAATACAAGAAAAACAAACAGCCCAGTCAAAAAGTGGTAAAAAGACCTACACAGACATTTCTCCAAAGAAGATGTACAGATGGCTAACAAACAATATGAAAATATGCTCAACACTGCTCATTATTTGAGAAATGCAAAGCAAAACTACAATCAGATATCACCTCACATCAATCAGAATGGCCCTCGTCAAAAAGTCTACAAACAATAAATGCTGGAGAGGGTGTGGAGAAAAGGGAACACTCTTGCACTGTTGGTGGGAATGTAAATTGATAGAGCTCCTATGGAAGACAGTATGGCATTTCCTTAAAAAACTAGGAATAAAACCACAATATGAGTCAGCAATCCCATTCCTAGGCATATACCCTGAGGAAACCAAAATTGAAAGAGACACATGTATCCCATTGTTTATTGCAGAATGATTTACAATATTAGAACATGGAAGCAACCTAGTTGTCCATCGACAGATGAATGGCTAAAGAAGTAGTGGTACATCTACACAATGGAATATTCCTCAGCCATAAAAAGAACGCATGTGAGTCACTTCTAATGAGGTGGATGAACCTAGATCCTATTATACAGAGTGAAGTGAGTCAGAAAGAGAAAGATAAATACTGTATTCTAATGCATATATATAGAATCTAGAAAATGGTACTGAAGAATTTATTTACAGGGCACCAGTGGGGAAAGAGACATAAAGAATAAACTTATGGACATGGGGAAGGGGGAGGAGAGGGTGAGATGTATGGAAAGAGTAACAAGAAAACTTACACTACCATATGTAAAATGGATTTCCAACGGAATTTGCTGTATGGCTCAGGAAACTGAAACAGGGGCTCTGTGTCAACTTGGAGGGGTAGGATGGGGAGGGTAATGGAAAAGAAGTTCAAAAGGGAGGGAGATATATGTATACCTATGGCTGATTCATGTTAAGGTTTGACAGAAGAGAGCAAAATTCTGTAAAGCAATTATCCTTCAATAAAAAATATATAAACTAAAAAAAAAACTTAAAAGTGTTCTAAAATTATTATTTTCCTGACCATAGGGTTGGAAATGTTGAAATATTTCAGGATATATCTTAAGGAGTGACATCAGTGTTATAGAACTAGTTTTTGAGTTTTTATTGATTTTTAAAATAAAACTCCAATGTTTTTTCTTTAAAACAAAAGTCAGATAATAACAAATGTTGAGTATGTGGCAAGATTGATATCTTAAATACTGTTGATGAGAATATTAATATTAATATTTGAAAAACAGTCTGGTAATTCCTCAAAAGATTAAACATAAGAGTTACTCTATGACCCAGCAGTTTTACCCCTAGATATGAAAGAAAAATAAGAACATATGTCTACACAAAAGCTTGTATGTGTAAGATATAGCAGTAATATGCATATCAGACCCAAAGTGGAAACAACTCAAGTATTTTCAAGGTTTTCAAGGGAAATAGGGACTACTAATGAATACAGAATTTCTTTTGAGAATGATAAAATATTTAAAAATTGATTTTATAGCTCTGCATGTACTCAAAATGCACTGAATTTTATACTTTAAATGGGTAAATTATATATGTGTTATACTTCAAAAAGTCATAAAATGGGAGTTGATTTTAAGTTGGTATATACTGATATAACAGAAATATATTATATATATTACAAATTCAGTGAATAGGTAGTATACTTTTGTAACAGTTCAGAGATATTTCACTGCAAGTGAAATAAAACCCAAATAGTTGTGGTCTAACAAGTGGCCCCAGAGAAGGCAATGGCAACCCACTCCAGTACTCTTGCCTGGAGAAACCCAGGGACAGCGGAGCCTGGTGGGCTGCAGTCCATGGGGTCGCAAAGAGTCAGACACGACTGAAGCAACTGAAGCAACTTAGCAGCAGTTGTAGCAGCAACAAGTGGCCCAATCAAGGAGGTATTAATATTTATACATGAGAAGAGTTGCTGGTGTTTGGTGGCTCAGATTTTGGTTCACTTGTTTGAATTCTATCAACAAAGACCCAAGTATCATTTTGCTTTTCCATTTGTCGTGTGTTAATGGGGTTCATCCTTAAGTTCATGGTTGCAAAGGGGCTGCTGTATATCAAAATGCTCCAGGTTATCCATACATTGTCTCCTGCCTGTTCATCTGAATGAGAAGGAAAGAGTTCATGAACCTATACAGGTGAGTCACTGCTCAGAAGGAGTCCACTCAGAATAGCCCAATCAGGAATAGCCACACTGGACTTTGTGAGAATAAGGAATAATCTGTTTGCTAAGCTACTGAGCCTTAAATTTTTACTTTTTTTCCATGTACCCTTCTTTAACCAGTGCAGCATGGGAAATACGAGTAGGGAAATAAGTAAGTAGGGAAGTAAGTAAGTTTTTCTGCTTTGAATATTTTCCTTGATATCACGAGGTAGGCTTTGACCAAATTTTACCACTTTGGTCACTAAGATGATTTTTTTTTCTGAAATAGTGAATACATTAAAGCTTGCTTCTTCTAATCTTCCCCACTTTATTTTTCCAGGGCATCATTTTTCTTTATTAATAGAGTCCAGCTCTTAGAACATTGCCCAGAATCTAGAAGACAGGTGATAAGCAAATGATGAAACAAAGAAGGAAGAAAGGAAGGTGATGATATGTCATGAGTTGAGCATACCAAGGCAGGGAAGCATCATGGTCAAGAAGACTAATTCTGGAGCCAGGTTTTCTTGCTTCAAAAATTTAATTCTTAAATAAATACTTACTAGCTGTTTGGTCCTGGAAAAATAACCTCTCCATGCATTCTCTTCCTCATCTCTAAAATAGAATAATTGTGCCTGTATCATAAAACTGTTCTGAGGAAGTGAGCTGTATGTAACATTCTCGGAACAGACTTGGCATTTAGCAATGTTATTAATATANTGATTTGCATTTCTCTAATAATGATTGGTATTGATTTTCACGTCTTTTCATGTGTTTGTTAGCCATCTGTATGTCTTCTTTGGAGAAACAGCTCTTTGGTATTTTTCCCCACTTTTTGATTGGGTCATTTGTTTTTCTGTTGTTGAGTTGTGTGAGTTCCTTGCATATGTTTCCTATCATTAAATAGATAGTAACATCCCACTATGGGAAAGAAATATTCAAGATCAATTAAGATGATGTTTGAATAAATACTTCTGCTAGATAATCTAAGCCTTATTACAGATTTTTACTAAGTCAGTCATGAGCCAGTTTTAAACTTTTCCCAAGCTAAATGATATGATGATACAACTATAATACCATAACTGGTGATATAATGTGTGTACTTTTACTTGGTGATGGAACCTGAACTGCTCATATAATTAAATAAATCTAAACACAGAGCTTATAGCTTTCAAAAAAATCAAATCTATTTTGAATTGCAGACTCAAGTGTAAAAGCAAAGTGTAAAATTTCTAGAAGGCATCACTGGAGAAAATAGGTAACTTCAGTTTGGGGAATGACTTTTTCATACAATACTAAAGCATCATTTATAAAAGGAAAACTGATAAGATGTACTTCACTTAAATTAAATAGTTTTGGTTTTTCAAAAAACACCATTAAGACAATGAAAAAGTAAGCCACATGTGGAACAAATATTTGCAAAAGACACATCTAACAGAAGACTCTAGTGAGTAAAATCCATGAAACAAAAGTTCTAGACAGTAACCTATAATAAGGGACTTACTTTATTATGGTTATCTATACAAAAGCATTTCATCTTCTTATTTTGCAACATGGGATGGATCTGAATTTCTGTTTTGAACATTTATTCTTTTTTCACATTCCTCTACCAGCTGACCNTCTAGACAGTAACCTATAATAAGGGGCTTACTTTATTATGGTTATCTATACAAAAGCATTTCATCTTCTTATTTTGCAACATGGGATGGATCTGAATTTCTGTTTTGAACATTTATTCTTTTTTCACATTCCTCTACCAGCTGACCCAGGTCCTCTGACTCTGTAATATCCTCAGATTTTTTTCCAACTGTCACAGGAAAATATTAGAGAATTAATTGAGCATATGTCCCCCTCATTTCTAATTTTACAGATTGAAATTTGAGTAATTTCTGAAGCTGTATTCCTTATGTTTATCATTCCAAATAACTGATCTCAGTGACTCTTACAGAATAATATGAGATTATTTATGTGTGGATAAATGGAACTGTGCTTTCTCCATGATATGGATCTTCAAATCTATTACACATATTATTTACAGTACCAAATCTCTAGAAAATATTGACAATAAATATCAATCAAGAGTCTGGAATTCTTTTTAATATCAAATAGTTGGTGCTATATCTAGTATAAAAGAAGGAAATAATAATTTGTATATATGTAAAAAAATTAAGTGCACTGAGACACTCATTTAACAAATAAAATGCAAAATGATAGATTTGTGTTAGTTTTCTCTTTATTCAATAGACTTCAACTAGAAATCATGAGCATGAAAAAAACAAGTGAAACAGTTTTAATTAGCTATCTCAGCTGCTGGAGATGATCCTACATTTTCTGATATTCAAAAATTAAATTACTGTTGTCTCTTTTCAAAGCATAAGAAACAGGGTTTCTAATATTATTGTTCATTATTACCTTTAAGATGATTTACTATATAATTCATTGTTAATATCCTTGTTGTTGTTCAATATCTATTAATTTCCTTTTTGTGGATTCATGTTTTGGGTGTTAATTTGCTAAGTGGAACTCAGAAGAAGGAAAGAGGTCAGGTAGGTTCTCTTCCTCTTCTGAATGAAGTTATCATAGTGTTTTAAGTGAACAAATACATGACATATTGCACGAACATTTAAAATATAATGATCATGTTTGAGTTCAGTTCAGTTCAGTCGCTGAGTCGTGTCCAGCTATTTGCGACCCCATGAACTGCAGCACGCCAGGCCTCACTGTCCATCACCAACTTCCAGAGTCCACCAAAACCCATGTCCATCGAGGCAATGATACCATCCAACCATCTCATCCTCTCTTGTCCCCTACTCCTGCCCTCAATCTTTCCCAGCATCAAGGTCTTTTCAGTGAGTCAGCTCTTCACATCAGGTGGCCAAAGTATTGGAGTTTCAGCTTCAACATCAGTCCTTCCCATGAACACCCAGGACTAATCTCCTTTAGGATGAACTGATTGGCTCTCCTTGCAGTCCAAGGGACTCTCAAGAGTCTTCTCCAACACTACAGTTCAAAAGCATCAATTCTTCAGTACTCAGGTTTCTTTAGAGTCCAAATCTCTCATCCATACATGACCACTAGAAAACCCATAGCCTTGGCTAGATGGAACTTTGTCGGCAAAGTAATGTCTCTGCTTTTGAATATGCTATCTAGGTTGGTCATAAGTTTCCTTTCAGGAGTAAGTGTCTTTTAATTTCATTGCTGAAATCGCCATCTTCAGTGATTTTGGAGCCCAGAAAAATAAAGTCAGCCACTGTTTCCACTGTTTCCCCTTCTATCTGCCATGAAGTGATGGGACCAGATGCCATGATCTTCGATTTCTGAATGTTGAGCTTTAAGCCAATTTTTTCACTCTCCTCTTTCACTTTCATCAAGAGGCTATTTAGTTCTCCTTCACTTTCTCCCATAAGGGTGGTTTGATCTGCATATCTGAGGTGTTTGATATTTCTCCCAGCAATCTTGACTTCACAATGTGCTTCCTCCAGCCCAGTGTTTCTGATGATGTACTCTGCATATAAGTTAAATAAGCAGGGTGACAATATACAGCCTTGATGTATTCCTTTTCCTATTTGGAACCAATCTGTTGTTTTATCTCCAGTTCTAATTATTGCTTCCTGACCTGCACACAGGTTTCTGAAGAGACAAGTCAGGTGGTCTGGTATGTCCCTCTGTTTCAGAATTTTCTGCAGTTTATTGTGATCCACATAGTCAAACGCTTTGGTATAGTCAATAAAGCAGAAATAGACATTTTTCTGAAACTCTCTTGCTTTTTTGATGATCCATCAGATGTTGGCAATTTGATCTCTGGTTCCTCTGCCTTTTCTAAAACCAGCTTGAACATCTGGAAGTTCACGGTTCACATATTGCTGAAGCTTGGCTTGGAGAATTTTGAGTATTACTTTACTAGTGTGTGAGATGAGTATAATTGTACTGTAGTTTTAGCATTCTTTGGCATTGCCTTTCTCTGAAAACTGACCTTTTTCAGGCCAGTAACACTGAAGAAGCTGAAGTTGAACACTTCTATGAAGTGNGTATTACTTTACTAGTGTGTGAGATGAGTATAATTGTACTGTAGTTTTAGCATTCTTTGGCATTGCCTTTCTCTGAAAACTGACCTTTTTCAGGCCAGTAACACTGAAGAAGCTGAAGTTGAACACTTCTATGAAGTGTTCTACAAGACTTTCTTGAACTAACACCCAATTATGATGTCCTTTTCACTATGGGGGACTGGAATATAAAAATAGGAAGTCAAGAAACATCTGGAATAACAGGCAAATTTGGTCTTGGAAAACAGAATGAAGCAGGGCAAAGGCTAACAGAGTTCTGCCAGGAGAATACAGTGGTCATAGCAAACACCCTCTTCCAACAAAACAAGAGAAGTCTCTACACATGGACATCACTAGATGGTTGACACCAAAGTCAGATTGATTCTATTCTTTGCAGTCAAAGATGGAGAAGCTCTTTACAGTCAGCAAATATAAGACTGGGTGTTGACTGTGGCTCAGATTATGAACACCTTATTGCCAAATTCAGACTGAAATTGAAGAAAGTGGAGAAAACCACTACACCATTCATGTAAGACCTGAATCCCTTATGACTATACAGTAGAAATGAGAAATAGATTTAAGGGACTAGACCTGATAGACAGAGTGTCTGACGAGCTATGTATGGAGGTTTGTGACATTGTACAAGAGATAGGAATCAAAACCATCCCAAGAAAAAGAAAGGCAAAAAAGCAAAATGGCTGCCTGAGGAGGCCTTACAAATAGCTGTGAAAAGACAGAAAGTGAAAAGCAAAGGAGAAAAGGAAAGACATACCCATTTGAATGCAGAGTTCCAAAGAAGAGCAAGGAGAGATAAGAAAGCCTTCCTCAGTGATCAATGCAAAGAAATAGAGGAAAACAATAGAATGGTAAAGACTGGAGATATTTCAAGAAAATTAGAGATACCAAGGGAACATTTCATGCAAAGATGGGCTCAATAAAGGACAGAAATGGTAGAGACCTAACAGAAGCAGAAGATATTAAGAGGTGGCAAGAATATACAGAAGAACTGTACATAAAAGATCTTCATTACCCAGATAATCTCAATGGTGTGATCACTCACCTAGAGCCAAACATCCTGGTATGTGAAGTGGGCCTCAGGAAACATCACTATGAACAAAGCTAGTGGAGGTGATGGAATTCCAGTTAAGCTATTTCAAATCCTGAAAGATGATGCTGTGAAAGTGCTGCACTCAATATGCCAGCAAATCTGGAAAACTCAGCAGTGGCCACAGGACAGGAAAATGTTAGTTTTCATTCTAATCCCAAAGAAAGGCAATGCCAAAGAATGATCATGTTTAGGGATAATATTTGATGACCTTTGTTCCTGTACAAACACAGACATATACACACTGTTCTTTTCCTTAAATAAAGTAATTTCTAATGACTTTGAAATGAACAAATCTTATTTAAAAACTCTGAATTTGAATGTGCTCTCAAATATTTACTAAACCATCATTATTAAGCACATACTTTACATAAAGTATAATTGGCACTTGTAATGTAAAGTTGAATAATATATAATTCCAGATCTTAAAGAAAAGAAATTCTATTAGAAAATACAAATATGTTAATTAGCATTTACAATAGATTCTAATGGTGTACTGTTATACTGTTGTTATGTTGTAATAGCCATGGGTGCCTCAAAAGATTGACTGTAGCTTGGGCAGTCTTTCACCCAAGACTTATGTCTTGGGTATGTTTGTGTATGTTTATGTTTTATATAGTGTTTGTATATTTATATAGTGTGAGTGGATCTTCATGAAAATATAATACAATTCCAAATGAATATATGGACTAGTGCTAGTCCTAAGTCACTCCGGTCATGTCTAACTCTATGTGACCCTATGAACTGTAGCCTGCCAGGCTCCTCTGTCTATGGGATTCTCCAGGCAAGAAACAAGTGTGTTGCCATTTCCTTCTCCAGGGGATCTTCCCAAAAAGGAGAGTGAACCTGAAATCTCTTACATCTCCTGCATTGCCAGGTGGGTTCTTTACCATTAACCCACCTGGGAAGCCCAAAGAATATGTACTATATTCTAATACCTGGGTTCATAGTTAAGCACAGCTATGTCTTAAGTGTAATTCAGGTATGTTTATAGATAAGAAATTCTGTGTTCTTCAACATTATTACATCAAAATAGAGATAATAATAATTCTTTTATGTAAGGAGTTACCACATATAGGCAAGTTCCTGGCACATGTTAAATTTCAGTAAACTTTGACTTCTTTATTATTATTACTATATTATTGTAATTAAATGCAAAATGTACCACTTGCTACAGGCTGCAATTTCATCACTATCTCAGTAATTTTTTCAGACCTTGGAAAGCCTTATATAGGCCATCTTTCTGCTAGTTTTGTTGTATCCAAGTACCCCTTTTCTAGTATGTTAGGGATATTAAACTTGTACTCTTTTTAAATCCCATTCACTAAATATTCTCTTTCCTTGAGTTCTTTCTATACTGAACCTAGATGTGCTGTGCATTATACTAGGTTCTAAGAAGACCATGGTAAGCAAAAAGAAAGACACAGTGTCTTTCTACTGATGGAGTTTATCATCTAGTTCAGCTAGTGATATTAGTAAGTGTTGAAAGTGAAAGTGTTAGTCAGTCAGTTGTGTCCAACTCTTTCAGACCCCATGAACTGTATGTTGTCTGCCAGGCTTCTCTTTTTAGGCAATCTTGCAGACAAAGATACTGGAATGAATAGCCATTCTCTTCTCCAGGGGATCTTCCCAATCTAGGGATCAAACTCAGATTTCCTGCAGTGCAGCCACATTCTTTACTGTCTGAGCCACCAGGGAAGCTCATGATAATATTACGAAGAAATTAGAATAATATTATCAGTCTATCATAGGCAGATGACTTAGTGATTTCAGGAAAAGTTCTGTTAGGAAGCTACAGATGAGGTCTGTAATACAATTTACAGTTTACAAAGTAAAGGAAAGAGGGAGTAGGAAGAGGCTATGAATTTGGATGAAATCCATTGTGACTGCAATGAGCAATATATGGGGAGCATATATTGAGATGGAGTAGAAGAAACTGATAATTTCATGTCATGCAGGCAGCTGGAGGTCCTGTTGAGATATTTAGATTTTAGTATTATTGTGGTTTTGTTTATTTATTTATTTACTTAGTTTAATTTCTGAGAGTCCTGGGCAATCACTAAAATGGTGTGTGTATCTGTGTGCATGTGTATACTTATACATATCTAGGGTGGGATGTATGATAAAGTTAAATTTGAGTTTTCAAAAACTCGGAATCAAATTTATACCAAATTTTAATCCCCAAATTTTTCTTGTCAGATTTTTCCAGGAACACATAAAGAACATTCATCTGCTGATATTTCTCTTTGGCATTTTTTACTTCCCTGAGTGACTAGAGTGATTGCAGTTTCTACATGTTTTGCCTGTCTCCACCTGGAAGATAAGCCTTCTCATTCTAGGCAGTAATGGCATCTTCAAAAGCACATTACTTAGTGTTTGCTATTATTTGTTCTAGACACCAGTCTCTATTTAACTTTCACATTTCCTCCCATAACTTGGTTTGGTTCCTGGCCCAAGTGGATCAGTCTGATTTTTTTCTATTCATATTTCTTCTTTTAATCAAGCTCTCCAACCAACCACTTAACTTCTTAGATATATTTTGAATTCTTAAAGAATCAGTTAAATCTGAGCTTTCAAAGTTGAAGTACATATATTCCTGCTAAAAAGGATGTTTTTCAACATGTATATGAAAACAGACATCTTAACCTACTTTGCTGTATCTTTTTTAATCATTTGAAAGCAGGAATTGGAACAAGAATAACTACTGGGAATTAGCCTAAATTCATGGAAACAATTTTTCAGGATCTGATTTTAACCCTAGGGCAATGCTTTTGACAGCATATGGTTTAGATTTGGCATAAGACTGGAAGCATGCTGAAATCACTGTCTAGAGATTCATAGTCCTTTAATACAGACGTGTTCCAGTTAGATTTGGTCAGAGATCACAGAAGCACATTTCCAGAGAATGCTTCAAGGTGTAAAATGTACTAAAGAATACAGCAATGCAACCACAGGACCACAATTCAGCCACCATTATTAGGCAAGCCACTATATTTCAGGTAATGTGTTGCACATTGGGGACATAAAAAAATTTGAGAACTTTGACCTAGTTCTTTCTTCAAACAGCTCATATTATAAAGGTATAAGAGATAACTAATAATAGAATGTGAAAGTATGAGTCAAGCAATTTTGCTAAAAAAGCTATGAGAATCTAAAGAACTAAGCTTTGCTCAGGCCATGGTGACAGGGAAGGTATTACAGAGTAGGTGGCATTTAATCTGAAATTGTAAAAATTAAGTATGATGTTTCTAAAAGTGGGGGATGATATTTCAGGTAAATGGAATGGTAGATGCCAAAGTAGAGAGATGTGAAACTGTGTGGCCAAGAACATCATTCATGAGTTTTTCCTGGCGGCCTAGATGGTAAAGAATCTGCCTTCAATGCAGGAGACCTGTGTTCTGACCCCTGGGTTGGGAAAATCCCCTGGAGAAGAGGATGGCTACCCACTCCAGTATTATTGCCTGGAAAATTAAATGGACAGAGGAACCTGGTGGGCTGTAGTCCATGGAGTCTCAAGGAGTCAGACATGACTGAGCGACTAATACATTCACTTTTTCATACAGTAAAGGATTTGAGAGTTAAAAAGGCAGATTTGTTTCAGTTCACAAATAATACATCAGAAGGACTGATGCCTAGCTTCAAAATATTTTAAGTCCTGATGGAATAAAGGTGACCATGGTTTGCAAGTAACCCAACCACATAATATATCCTGGAAAAGATAGCAATACCCCAGACTTCCATTTACCTCTGTAAGACAGTCAGCACACTATCCAAAATAAATGGCTATACAGAGACAAGATTTAATTGATATCAGGAGGGAGAATAAGCAGAAGATAGAGTCATTGAATGTACATTCTAAAATACAGTATAGGAAAAGTTTGAGAATTCCCACAGCAAAATGGAAACTATCTTAATATTTAATAAAAATTTTAGACTTGAAAAATTTATAGGTAAATTTATTCATTTAATAGATGGGTTTAACACAGATTAGACACAACAGAAAAGATAATCTGAAAAATAGATAAATAAATATGCAAAGCAAACATGGAAAGACTTAAAATGTTTAAACATCAGAGAAAAGTGCGAGAGGTGAAGGAAATACAACAAATGATGTAGCATATTGGTATTCTGTGTCTTCAAAAACAAGAGAGAGAACATGAGAAGGAAACAACATTTCAAAAGCTAATAGTTCAGAGTTTCAAAAACACAAATGATGTCAAATTATAAAATCAAGAGCTTTTACAAAATCAAGAGCAATTATAAACTCAAACATATTTAGACACATTACAGTATATCTGCAGGGTTAAAAAATAATGCTACTTCTTCAAGAAATAATATGATGTCAAAAAATTAAAAAGAAATATTTTTTAAATACTGAGAAAAACTGTCAACCCAGAACACTATGCCCAAAAATAACTATTATTAAAACCAAAACCTCCAAAACCTGACTTCTTCTGCTTCCAGCTAAAATGGATTAAGCTGTGCTAGAATGTCTTTCCCCTCTGAAACAACCAGAAAAACTAAACCAAATTTATTCAAATAGCAAATTTTGAGATACTGAACACTGAGAAACAAAGGAGAGACACACCAGACAGACAGAAAACAAGGTAAGCCCTATGATTACTTCAGCTTACTATTTGAGACACATTCCAGCCTGAAGCATAGGGAAATGAATCCATGCAGATCTAAGCAGACCCTTGAGTTTAGAATACAGAGCTGAGGATTCTAGGTGCAAAAGGGAGTAATTAGAGGTTAGTGGACAGAGTACCTGAGAGGTGAAAGCTCACAAACAGAATGCCAGTGATCTGCAGAGGGCCCTTCTCAAACATTCAGCCGAGGATTATTAGTGCATGCATGTAAGAAACCTACTTTAGTCAAAAAAA
>SJYW01019853.1:0-35200 GCA_006410735.1 Raphicerus campestris | reverse complement strand
AGAATGTGAGAAGAAGAAAAAGTGAGAAGAAGAAGAAGAAAAAGAAGGTGAGGAGAAGAAGAATTTGAGAAGAAGAGGAAGGTGAGAAAAAGAAGAAGAACGTGAGAAGAAGAAGAAGGTGAGTACAAGAAGAAGGTTTGAAGAAGAAAAAGAAGGTGAGAAGAAGAAGAAGGTGAGAAGAAGAAGAAGGTGAGAGAAGAAGAAGTTTGAAAAGCAGAAGAAGGTGAGAGGAAGAAGATGGTGATAAGAAGAAGTAGTAGAAGGTGAGAAGCCTAAGAAGAAGGTGAGAAGAAGAAGAAGAAGAAGGTGAGAATAATAAGAAGAAAGGGAGAAGAAGAAGAAGAAGGTGAGAAGAAGAAGAAGAAGGCGAGAATAATAAGAAGAAGAAAGGGAGAAGAAGAAGAAGGTAAGAAGAAGAAGAAGGTGAGAAGAAGAAGAAGGTGAGAAGAAGGTGAGAAGAAGAAGGTGAGAAGCAGAAAAATATGAGAAGCAGAAGAAGAACGTGAGAAGAACAAGATTGTGAGAAGAAGAAAAAGGTGAGAAGAAGAAGGTGAGAAGAAGAATAAGGAGAGAAGCAGAAGAAGGTGAGGAGAAGAAGAAGGTGCCTCCCGAGTCGCACTGAGAATGGTCTCTCCTGAGGATACAGGGGCAGGTCCCTGGGGTCCCCGTCGTAAATCGAGAGGACCCTGCCACAACACTAGGAAAACCGGAAGCTCCTCCCCTGCAGGCATGGTGTGAACCTTGTCCCCAACAGCATCTCAGAGGAATTCACCCCTTCCCTCGTGGGCCTCAAAAGCCTCCTTCACACACTTGCTCTGACGCAAGAAATTTCCCGCCCCATCCATCCCCACTCAAGGGAACCTCAAGGGATCCACCAAGACTCAAGAGTAGACTCGTTTTCCCCTGATGAGCCCAGATGAGGGGCCCTATCCCTGCTCCGTAGGGAAACATTTCGCGGTGTTCCCCTCGCATCCCAAGAGGAGGTGATCGCACCTGGAAAATCGGGAGGAGTCTCACAGTTTGGGCCACCATTCCCCAAGACCCCCAAATGCCTCATCCACTTCAGATGAACCTGACTGCACTGAACTGCCTCGACTGTAATCTTGAGGCTCTACCCTGGCACACTGGCACGTGTGACAGCCCTAGGGTACCTCGAGCGCCAGCCATAGAACCCTGTATCCACTCAACAGGGACTCAGACACTGTTATTGAAGTTGGGAAGGAAAGCGGCTGTGCACATCTCCTGTCGAGACGAGGCCCTACACCACTCTGCAGGCTCCATGGCAGCCAAATAATGTCAGCATGGGCTAGGCAATCTCAGGCTGCAGCCTCAGCACCAGAAGGGGACTGAGGACTTGGAGACACTGGGGAGGAATCCCCATCTGTGCCTCACACCTCACACAAGACTTGCCTATCCTGGGGCCACAGGGTGAATCCCTGTGGTCCACGTCTTAACTCGAGAGGACCCAGCCACAACTCGAGAAAAACCAGAAACTTCACCCTTGCAGGCAGAGTGAGGCCCTTGTCCAATGCGGCGTCCTGGGGAAAATCACCCATTTTCTCTTTGACCTCAAAATGCTCTTTCACACCCTTGCTGTGACCCAAGAAGTTCCCCGCCCCACATGTCTCCATTCGAGTGGACCGCCGAGGGTCCCACCACGACTCATGAGGCGCTCCATTTTCCTATGCTCAGCTCCAGATGAGGGGCCCTTTCCCTGCTCCATCGGGAAAGGGTTCCCGGCTCTCCCCTCGCATCCCAAGAGGAGGCACTCACACCAGGCGAGTCCAGCGAAGCCTCAGGCATCGGGTCACATTGCCCCAAGTCCCCCAAATGCCTATTCCACTCCAGATCAATCTGACTGTCCTTCACTGCCTCAACTGTCACCCCGATCTCGACTCCGGCACACTGGCACGTGTGATAGCCCTGGAGTACCTCGATGGCAAATCACAGATCCCTGTGTCCGCTTTACGGGGACCTGGACACCTTTGCTGCAGTTGGGGAGAAAAGCAGCTGTGCACATCCCAAGGCGGGACGACGCCTGACTCCCCTATGGGGGCTCCAGGGGAACCCCAAGACCTATGTCAGCAAGGGCGACGCAAGCACAGGCTCCGACCTCAGTACCAGACGAGGACTGAGGACCCGGCGACATCTCACGAGGAATCCCCACATGTTTGTTGCAACTCGAATGGATACTGGCCTCTCCTGAGGCCACAGGGGCGGGTCCCTGGGGCCCCGTCGTAACTCGAGAGGACTCAACGGCAACTCGAGAAAAAACCGGAAGCTTCTCCTCTGCAGCAAGGGTGAGTCCCTTGTCTGCTGCAGCATCTCTGGGGAAATCACCCCTTCGCTCTTGGACCTCGAAAGGCTCCTTCATACACTTGTTGTCACCTAGGAAGTTCCCTGCCCCGACCATCCCCACTCGAGACAAACCCCGAGGGTCCTGCCGCTACTCAAGAGGAGCTCCGGTTTCCCCTGCTGAGCTCCAGATGAGGGGCCCTTTCCCTGCTTCATCGGGAAAGGTTTTCCGGTGCTCCCCTCGCATCCCAAGAGGTGGCCTCGCATCAGGAGAGTCGGGAGGAGCCTCAGGTGTTCGACCACCACTCCACAAGATCCCCAAATGCGTCATCCACTCCAGTTGAACATGACTGCCCTGCACTCTCTCGACTGTCACCCCGTGGCTTGACTCCCAACACACTGGCACATGAGACAGCCCTGAGTACGTCGATGGCAAGCCACAGATCCCTGTGTCTGCTTTACAGGGAGCCAGACACTTCCACTGCATTTGAGGAAGAAAGAGGCCGTGCAAGTCTCCAGGTGAGAAGAGGCCTGAATCCCCTCTTGGGGCTCCAGAGTAACCTCAAGACCTATGACAGTATGAGCGAGGAAATTTCAGGCTCCGACCACAGAGCCAGACAAGGACTGAGGACCCAGGGATGACTGGGGATGAATCCCCAGAGTCGCCTCACAACTAGCACTGAGAATGGCCTCTCGTGCAGATACAGGGGCGGGTCCCTGGGGTCCCCTTCGTAACTCGAGAGGACCCCGACACAACTGGAGAAAAACCAGAATCTTCACCCTTGCAGGCGGAGTGAGGTCCTTGTCCACTGTGATGTCCTGGCGGAAATCACCCGTTTCCTCTTCGACCTCAAAATGCTCTTTCACACCCTTGCTGTGACCCAAGAAGTTCCCCGACTCACATGTCGCCACTCGAGTGGACCGCCGAGGGTCCCACTGCGACTCATGAGGAGGTCCATTTTCCCATGCTCACTTCCAGATGAGGGGCCCTTTCCCTGCTCCATCGGAAAAGGGTTCCTGGCTCTCCCCTCACATTCCAAGAGGAGGCACTCACACCAAGGGAGTCCAGAGAAGCCTCAGGCATCGGGTCACATTTCTGCAAGACCCCAAATGCCTAGGCCACTCCAGATCAACCTGACTGTCATGCACTGCCTCAACTGTCACCCCGAGGCTCGACTCCAGCACACTGGTACGTGTGATAGCCCTGAAGTACCTTGATGGCAAGACACAGATCCCTGATTCCCCTCGACAGGGATTCGGACAATTTTGCTGCAGTTGGAGAGTAAAGCGGCTGTGCACATCCCAAGATGAGACAAGGCCTGACTCCCCTATTGGGGCTCCAGGGGAACACCAAGACCTATGTCAGCAAGAGTGACGCAAGCACAGGCTCTGCCCTCAGCAACAGACGAGTACTGAGGACCCGGGGAGGTCTCGGGAAGAATCCCCACAGTTGCCTCCCAACACCCATGGAGACTGGCCTCTCCTGAGGCCACGGGGGCAGGTCCCAGGGGTCCCAGTCATAACTCGAGAGGACCCCACCGCAACTCGAGAAAAACCAGAAACTTCTCCCCTGCAGGGAGGGTGAGTCCCTTGTCCACTGCAGCATCTCGGGGGAAATCACCTGTTCCCTCTTGGACCTCGAAAGTCTCCTTCATACCCTTCTTGTGACATAGGAAGTACCCCGCCCCAACCGTCCAACCTAGAGAGGGACGACGAGGGTCCTGCCGCGACTCTAGAGGAGCCCCGTTTTCCCCTGCTGAGCTCCATATGAGGGGCCCTTTCCCTGCTCCATTGTGAAAGGATTTCTGTACTCCCCTCACATCCCAAGAAGTGGCCTCGCATCAGGAGATTTGGGTGGAGCCTCAGGTGTCCGAGCACCACTCCCTAAGATCCCCAAATGCCTCGTCCACTTCAGATGAACAAGACTGACCTGCACTGACTCAACTGTCATCCCGAGCCTCGATTCCCAACACACTGGCACGTGAGACAGCCTTGGAGTACCTCGATGGCAAGCCACAGATCCCTGTGTCCGCTTCACGGGGAGCCAGACACTGCCACTGCAGTTGTGGAAGAAAGAGGTCGTGCAAGTCTCCTGGCGAAAAGGGGCCTAACTTCCCTATGGGGGCTCCAGAGTAACCTCAAGCCCTATGAAAGCATTAGCGGGGAAATCTCAGGCTCCGACTTCAGCACCACACGAGGACTGAGGACCAGGCGATGACTGGGGAGGAATCCCCAGAGGCGCCTCGCAACTCGCACTGAGAGTGGCCTCTCCTGTGGATACAGGGGCGGGTCCCTGGGGTCCCCGTCGTAACTGGAGCGGACCCCGCCGCAACTGGAGATAAACCGGAAGCTGCTCCCCTGCAGGCATGGTGTGGCCCTTGTCCCCAACCGCATCTCAGGGGAATTCACTCAGTCCCTTGTGGACCTCAAAACGCTCCTTAACACCCTTGATGTGAAGCAAGAACTTCCCCGCACTAACTGTCCCCACTCCAGCGGAATGCCAAGGGGCTGCCAAGACTGAAGAGGACTCCTGTTTTCTCCTGCTGAGCTCCAGATGAGGGGCCATTTCGCTGATCATTTGGGAAAGGTTTCGCGGTGTTCCCCTCGTATCCCAAGAGGAGGTGCTTGCACCTGGAAAATCAGGAGAGGTCTCACAGTTTGGGCCACCATTCCCCAAGTCCCCCAGATGCCTGGTCCACCTCAGATGAACCTGAATGCCCTGCACGGCCTCGACTGTCACCTCGAGGCTCGACTCAGGCACACTGGCAAGTGTGATAGTCCTGGGGAACCTCGAGGGCAAGCCACTGATCCCTGTATCCTCTCAACAGGCACCTGGACACTTGCTGCATTTGGGGAGGAAAGCTGCTGTGCATGTCCCCAGGCGAGACTAGACTTGATTCCCATATGGGGGCTCCAGGGGAACCCCAAGACCTATGTCAGCATGGGCAAGGCAAGCACAGGCTCTGGCCTCAGCACCAGTCAAGGAGTGAGGACCCAGCGACCTCTCAAGAGGAATCCTCACAGGGGCCTCACAACTCGCATGGTGACTGGCCTCTCCTGAGCCCACAGGTGTGGGTCCCTGGGGTCCCCATTGTAACTGGAGAGGACCCCGCTGCAACTCGAGAAAAACCAGATACTTCTCCCCTGCAGGGTGGGTGAGTCCCTTGTCCGCTGCAGCATCTCGGGGGATATCACCCCTTCCCTCCTGGACCTCGAAAGGCTCCTTCATACCCTTCTGGTGACCTAGGAATTTCCCCGCTCCAACCTTCCCCACTAGTGAGGAAGCCCGAGGGTCCCACCGAGACTCAAAAGGAGCCCCGTTTTCCCCTGCTGAGCTCCATATGAGGAGCCCTTTCCCTGCTTCATTGGGAAAGGTTTTCCGGTGCTCCCCTCGCATCCCAAGAGGTGGCCTCGAATCAGGAGAGTCGGGAGGAGCCTCAGGTGTCTGAACACCACTCCCCAAGATCCCCAAATGCCTCATAAACTCCAAATGAACATGACTGCCCTGCACTGACTCGACTGTCATCCCGAGCTGCGACTCCCTACACACTGGCATGTGAGACATCCGTGGAGTACCACGTTGCCCAGCCACAGATCCCTGTGTCCGCTTTATGGGGAGCCAGACACTGCCACTGTAGTTGTGGAAAAAAGAGGCCGTGCAAGTCTCCAGGCGAGAAGAGGCCTGACTCCCCTATGGGGGCTTCAGTGTAACCTCAAGATCTATAAAAGCATGAGCGAGGAAATCTCAGGCTCTGAACTCAGCACCAGACGAAGACTGAGGACTTGGCGATGACCGGGGAGGAATCCCCAGAGGCACCTCGCAACTAGCACTGAGAATGTCCTCTCCTGAGGATACAGGGGCATGTCCCTGTGGTCCCCATTGTAACTGGAGAGGACCCCGCCGCAATTGGAGAAAAACCGGAAGCTTCTCCCCTGCAGGCGTGGTGTGGCTCTTGTCCCCAACAGCATCTCAGGGAAATTCACCCCGTCCCTTGTGGACCTCGAAACGCTCCTTCACACCCTTTCTGTGACCCAAGAACTTCCCCGCCCCAACCGTCCGCACTCGAGAGGAACCCTAAGGGGCCCGCCAAGACTCAGGAGGAGTCCCGTTTTCCCCTGCTGAGTTCCAGATGAGGGGCCATTTTCCTGCTCCTTCAGGAAAGGTTTCGCGGTGTTCCCCTCGCATCCCAAGAGGATGTGCTCGCACCTGGAAAGTCGGGAGGAGTCTCACAGGTTGGGCCACCATTCCTCAGGTCCCCCAGATGCCTTGTCCACTCCACATGGACATGACTGCCCTGCACCACGAGGCTCGATTCCCAACACACTGGCACGTGAGACAGCCCTGGAGTACCTCAATTTCAAGCCACAGATCCCTGTGTCCGCTTCACAGGGAGCCAGACACGGCCACTGCAGTTGTGGAAGAAAGAGGCTGGGCAAGTCTTCAGGCGAAAAGGGGACTGACTCCCCTATGGGGGCTCCACAGTAACCTCAAGACCTATGAAAGCATGAGCGAGGAAATCTCAGGCTCCGACCTCAGCACCAGACGAGGACTGAGGATCCGGCGATGACTGGGGAGGAAACCCCAGAGGCTCCTGGCAACGCACACTGAGAATATCCTCTCCTGAGGATACAGGGGCGAGTCCCTGTGTTCCCCGTCATAACTCGAGAGGACCCCGCCGCAACTTAAGAAAAACCGGAAGCTTCTCCCCTGCAGGCATGGTTTGGCCCTTGTCCTCAAAGGCATCTCAGGGAATAAACCCTGTCCCTTGTGGACCTCAAAAGGCTCCTTCACACCCTTTCTGTGACTGAAGAAGTTCCCTGCCTCACCCTTCCCCACTAGCGAGGAACCCCAAGTGTCCCGCCAAGATTCAAGAGGAGCACCATTTTCCCCTGCTGTGCTCCACAGGAGGGGCCCTTTCCCTGCTCCATCGGGAAAGGTTTTGCGGTGTTCCTTTCGCATCCCAAGAGGAGCTGCTCACACCTGGAATGTCAGTGGGAGTCTCACAGTTTTGGCCACCATTCCCCAAGACCCCTAAATGCGTCGTCCACTTCAGATGAACCTGACCGCCCTGCACTTTCTCAAAGGTAACCCTGAGGCTGGACTCTGACACACTGGCACATCTGACAGACCTATGGTACGTCTAGCGCAAGCCATAGATCCCTGTGTCCACTTTACGGGGAGCTGGAAACTGGCGCTGCAGTGGGATGTAAAACTGCTGTGCACATACCCAAGCGAGAAGAGGCCTTACTCCGCTATGGGTCATCCAGGGGAACCGCAAGACTTATGTCAGCATGGGCGAGGCAAGAACAAGCTCCGGCCTCAGCACCAGACGAAGACTGAGGACCCGGCGATGTCTCCGGAGGAATACCCACAGGTGCCTCGCAACTCGCATGGAGACTGTCTTGTCCTGAGGCCACAGGTGTGGATCACTGGGGTCCCCGTCATAACTGGAGAGGACCCCACTGCAACTCGAAGAAAACCAGCAGCTTCAACCCTGTAGGGAGGGTGAGTCCCTTGTCCGCCTCAGCATCTTGGGGTAAATCACCCCTTACCTCTTGGACCTCTGAAGGCTTCTTCATACCCTTGTTGTGACCTAGGAAGTTCCCCACCCCAACCGTCGCCACTCAAGAGGAACCCCGAGGATCCCACCACGACTCAAGAGGAGCCCCGTTTTTCCCTGCTGAGCTCCAGATGAGGGGCCCTTTCCCTGCTCCGTCGGGAATGGTTTCCGGTGTTCGCCTCGCATCCCAAGAGGAGGTGCTCGCACCTGAAAAGTCGAGAGGAGTCTCACAGGTGAGACCACCATTCCCCAAGACGTCCGAATGCCTCGTCCAATTCAGATGAATCTGACTGCCCTGCATGCCTCGACTGTAACCCCGAGTCTCGACTCCGGCACACTGGCACGTGTGACAGCACTAGGGTAACTCGAGCGCAAGCCATAGATCCCTGTATAAGCTCGACAGTGAACCAGACACTGTTACTGCAGTTGAGAAGGAAAGTGGTCATGATGTCTCCAGTCGAAACGAGGCATGACTCCCCTCTGTGGGCACCAGGGGAAGCCCAATAGATATGTCAGCACGGGAGAGGCAATCTCAGGCTGCAGCCTCAGCACCAGAAGGGGACTGAGGATTTGGCGCCACTGGGGAGGAATCCCCAGATGTGTCTCGCCCCTCGCACAGAGACTGGTCTATCCTGGGGCCACAGGGGCGGATCCGTGTGGTCCCTGTCGTAACTCGAGAGGACCTCACTGCAACTGGAGAAAAACCACAAGCTTCTCCCCTGCAGGAAGAGTGAGTCCCTTGTCACTGCAGCGTCTTGGGGGAAATCACCCCTTCCCTCTTGCACCTCAAAAGGCTCCTTCATTCCCTTGTTATGACCTAGGAAGTTCCCCGCCTCAAACTTCCCAACTCAAGAAGAATACTGAGGGAGACATCACGACTCAAGATGAGCCCCGTTTTCCGATGCTGAGCTCCAGATGAGGGGCTCTTTCCCTGCTTCTTCGGGAAAGGTTTTCCGGCGCTCCCCTCGCATCCCAAGAGGTGGCCTCGCATCAGGAGAGTCGGGAGGAGCCTCAGGTGTCCGACCACCACTCCCCAAGATGCCCAAATGCCTCGTCCACTCCAGATGAACATGACTGCCCTGTAACCCGAGGCTAGACTCCCAACACACTGGCAAATGAGACAGCACTGGAGTACCTCGATGGCAAGCCACAGATCCTTGTGTCCGCTTTTCGGGGAGCCAGACACTGCCACTGCAGTTGGGGAAAAAAGAGGCCGTGCAAGCCTCCAGGCGAGAAGAGGTCTGACTCCTCTGTGGGGGCACCAGAGTAACCTCAAGTCCCATGAAAGCATGAGTGAGGAAATCTGAGGCTACGACTTCAGCACCAGACGAGGACTTAGGACCAGGCGATGGCTGGGGAGGAATCCCCAGAGGCACCTCGCAACTAGCACTGAGAATGGCCTCTCCTGAGGATACAGGGGAGGGTCCCTGTGGTCCGAGGCGTAACTCAAGAGGACCTCACCGCAATTTAAGAAAAAATGAAAGTTTCTCCCTTGCAGGCGTGGTGGGGCCCTTGTCTGCAACGTCATCTCAGGGGATCGCACCCCTTCCCACTTAGACCTCTAAAGGCTCCTTCATATCCTTGTTGTGACCTAGGAAGCTCCCCACCTCAACCGTATGCATTCGAAAGGAACCCCGAGGGTCCCACCACGACTCAAGAGGAGCCCCATTTTCCCCTGGTGAGCTCCAGATGAGGGGCCTTACACTGCTCCATCAGGAAAGGATTTCCGGCGCTCCCCTCGCATCCCAAGAGGTGGCCTCGCATCAGGAGAGTCGGGAGGAGCCTCAGGTGTCCGACCACCACTCCCCAAGATGCCCAAATGCCTCGTCCACTCCAGATGAACATGACTGCCCTGTAACCCGAGGCTAGACTCCCAACACACTGGCAAATGAGACAGCACTGGAGTACCTCGATGGCAAGCCACAGATCCTTGTGTCCGCTTTTCGGGGAGCCAGACACTGCCACTGCAGTTGGGGAAAAAAGAGGCCGTGCAAGCCTCCAGGCGAGAAGAGGTCTGACTCCTCTGTGGGGGCACCAGAGTAACCTCAAGTCCCATGAAAGCATGAGTGAGGAAATCTGAGGCTACGACTTCAGCACCAGACGAGGACTTAGGACCAGGCGATGGCTGGGGAGGAATCCCCAGAGGCACCTCGCAACTAGCACTGAGAATGGCCTCTCCTGAGGATACAGGGGAGGGTCCCTGTGGTCCGAGGCGTAACTCAAGAGGACCTCACCGCAATTTAAGAAAAAATGAAAGTTTCTCCCTTGCAGGCGTGGTGGGGCCCTTGTCTGCAACGTCATCTCAGGGGATCGCACCCCTTCCCACTTAGACCTCTAAAGGCTCCTTCATATCCTTGTTGTGACCTAGGAAGCTCCCCACCTCAACCGTATGCATTCGAAAGGAACCCCGAGGGTCCCACCACGACTCAAGAGGAGCCCCATTTTCCCCTGGTGAGCTCCAGATGAGGGGCCTTACACTGCTCCATCAGGAAAGGATTTCCGGCGCTCCCCTCGCATCCCAAGAGGTGGCCTCGCATCAGGAGAGTCGGGAGGAGCCTCAGGTGTCCGACCACCACTCCCCAAGATGCCCAAATGCCTCGTCCACTCCAGATGAACATGACTGCCCTGTAACCCGAGGCTAGACTCCCAACACACTGGCAAATGAGACAGCACTGGAGTACCTCGATGGCAAGCCACAGATCCTTGTGTCCGCTTTTCGGGGAGCCAGACACTGCCACTGCAGTTGGGGAAAAAAGAGGCCGTGCAAGCCTCCAGGCGAGAAGAGGTCTGACTCCTCTGTGGGGGCACCAGAGTAACCTCAAGTCCCATGAAAGCATGAGTGAGGAAATCTGAGGCTACGACTTCAGCACCAGACGAGGACTTAGGACCAGGCGATGGCTGGGGAGGAATCCCCAGAGGCACCTCGCAACTAGCACTGAGAATGGCCTCTCCTGAGGATACAGGGGAGGGTCCCTGTGGTCCGAGGCGTAACTCAAGAGGACCTCACCGCAATTTAAGAAAAAATGAAAGTTTCTCCCTTGCAGGCGTGGTGGGGCCCTTGTCTGCAACGTCATCTCAGGGGATCGCACCCCTTCCCACTTAGACCTCTAAAGGCTCCTTCATATCCTTGTTGTGACCTAGGAAGCTCCCCACCTCAACCGTATGCATTCGAAAGGAACCCCGAGGGTCCCACCACGACTCAAGAGGAGCCCCATTTTCCCCTGGTGAGCTCCAGATGAGGGGCCTTACACTGCTCCATCAGGAAAGGATTTCCGGCGCTCCCCTCGCATCCCAAGAGGTGGCCTCGCATCAGGAGAGTCGGGAGGAGCCTCAGGTGTCCGACCACCACTCCCCAAGATGCCCAAATGCCTCGTCCACTCCAGATGAACATGACTGCCCTGTAACCCGAGGCTAGACTCCCAACACACTGGCAAATGAGACAGCACTGGAGTACCTCGATGGCAAGCCACAGATCCTTGTGTCCGCTTTTCGGGGAGCCAGACACTGCCACTGCAGTTGGGGAAAAAAGAGGCCGTGCAAGCCTCCAGGCGAGAAGAGGTCTGACTCCTCTGTGGGGGCACCAGAGTAACCTCAAGTCCCATGAAAGCATGAGTGAGGAAATCTGAGGCTACGACTTCAGCACCAGACGAGGACTTAGGACCAGGCGATGGCTGGGGAGGAATCCCCAGAGGCACCTCGCAACTAGCACTGAGAATGGCCTCTCCTGAGGATACAGGGGAGGGTCCCTGTGGTCCGAGGCGTAACTCAAGAGGACCTCACCGCAATTTAAGAAAAAATGAAAGTTTCTCCCTTGCAGGCGTGGTGGGGCCCTTGTCTGCAACGTCATCTCAGGGGATCGCACCCCTTCCCACTTAGACCTCTAAAGGCTCCTTCATATCCTTGTTGTGACCTAGGAAGCTCCCCACCTCAACCGTATGCATTCGAAAGGAACCCCGAGGGTCCCACCACGACTCAAGAGGAGCCCCATTTTCCCCTGGTGAGCTCCAGATGAGGGGCCTTACACTGCTCCATCAGGAAAGGATTTCCGGCGCTCCCCTCGCATCCCAAGAGGTGGCCTCGCATCAGGAGAGTCGGGAGGAGCCTCAGGTGTCCGACCACCACTCCCCAAGATGCCCAAATGCCTCGTCCACTCCAGATGAACATGACTGCCCTGTAACCCGAGGCTAGACTCCCAACACACTGGCAAATGAGACAGCACTGGAGTACCTCGATGGCAAGCCACAGATCCTTGTGTCCGCTTTTCGGGGAGCCAGACACTGCCACTGCAGTTGGGGAAAAAAGAGGCCGTGCAAGCCTCCAGGCGAGAAGAGGTCTGACTCCTCTGTGGGGGCACCAGAGTAACCTCAAGTCCCATGAAAGCATGAGTGAGGAAATCTGAGGCTACGACTTCAGCACCAGACGAGGACTTAGGACCAGGCGATGGCTGGGGAGGAATCCCCAGAGGCACCTCGCAACTAGCACTGAGAATGGCCTCTCCTGAGGATACAGGGGAGGGTCCCTGTGGTCCGAGGCGTAACTCAAGAGGACCTCACCGCAATTTAAGAAAAAATGAAAGTTTCTCCCTTGCAGGCGTGGTGGGGCCCTTGTCTGCAACGTCATCTCAGGGGATCGCACCCCTTCCCACTTAGACCTCTAAAGGCTCCTTCATATCCTTGTTGTGACCTAGGAAGCTCCCCACCTCAACCGTATGCATTCGAAAGGAACCCCGAGGGTCCCACCACGACTCAAGAGGAGCCCCATTTTCCCCTGGTGAGCTCCAGATGAGGGGCCTTACACTGCTCCATCAGGAAAGGATTTCCGGCGCTCCCCTCGCATCCCAAGAGGTGGCCTCGCATCAGGAGAGTCGGGAGGAGCCTCAGGTGTCCGACCACAACTCCCCAAGATCCCCACATGCCTCATCCACTCCACATGAACATGAATGCCCTTCACTGTCTCGACTGTCACCCCAAGGCTCTACTCCCAACACACTGGCACATGAGACAGACCTGCAGTACATCGATGGCAAGCCACAGAACCCTGTGTCCGCTTTACGGGGAGCCAGACAATGTCGCTGCAGTTGGGGAAGAAAGAGGTCATGCAAGTCTCCAGGCGAGAAGAGGCCTGACTCCCCAGTAGGGGCTCCAGAGTTACCTCAAGACCTATGAAAGCATGAGCGAGGAAATCTCAGGCCACGACCTGAGCACCAGACGAGGACTGAGGGCCCGGAGATGACTGGGGAGGAATCCCCAGAGGTGCCTCAGAATTCACACTGAGATTGGCCTCTTCTTAGGATTCAGGGGCCGGTTCCTGGGGTCCCAGTCGTAACTCGAGAGGACCCCGCTGTAACTCGAAAAAGAAACAGAAGATTCTCACCTTCAGGCATGGTGTGGCCCTTGTCCCCAACAGCATCTCACGGGAATTCACCCCGTGTTTCGTGGACCTTGATAGGCTCCTTCAAACTCTTGCTGTGACCCAAGAAGTTCCCCGCCCCAACCCTCCCTACTTGAGAGGAACCCCAAGGGTCCCGACAGGACTCATGAGGAGTCCCATTTTCCGATGCTGAGGTCCAGGTATGGGGCCCTTTCCCTGCTCCATTGGGAAAGGTTTCGCGATGTTTCCCTCGCATCCGAAGAGGAGGTCCTCGCACCTGGAAAGTCGGGAGGAGTCTCACAGTTTGGGCCACCATTCCCCAAGACTCCCAAATGCCTCGTCCACTTCAGATGAACCTGACTGCCCTGCACTGCCTCGACTGTCACCCCGAGGCTAGATTCCGGCACACTGGCAAGTGTGACAGCCCTAGGGTACCTGTAGTGCAAACCATAGATCCCTGCATCCGCTCTACAGGGACCCTGACCCAGTTACTGCAGTTGGGAAGGAAAACGGCCGTGCACGTCTCCAGTCGAGACGAGACCTGACTCACATTTGTGGACTCCAGGGGAAGCCCAATACAAATGTCAGCACGGCGAGGCAATCTCAGTCTGCAGCCTCAGCACAAGAATGGGCCTGAGGACTTGTCGCCACTGGGGAGGAATCCCCAGATGTGCCTCGCCCCTCACATGGAGAATGGCCTATCTTGGGGTCACAGGGGCGGATCCCTGTGGTCCCCACCATAACTCGAGAGGACCCTGCCGCAACTCAAGAAAAACCAGAAGCTTCACAGTTGCAGGCGGCCTGAGGCCCTTATCCGCTGCGGCGTCCCAGGGGAAATCACCTGTTCCCTCTTGGAAGTCAAAAACGTCTTCATACCTTTGCTGTGAGCCAAGAAGTTGCCCGCCCCAAAATGTAGCCACTCAAGAGGACAGCCGAGGGTCAAGCTGGGACTCAAGAGGAGCTCCATTTCCCATGCTCAGCTCTAGATGTGGGGCCCATTCCCTGCTCAATCGGGAAAGGGTTCCCAGCTCGCCCCTCGCATTCCAAGAGGAGGCACTCACCCCAGGCGAGTCCAGAGAAGCCTCAGGCATCAGGTCACATTTCCACAAGACCCCCAAATGCCTAGTCACTCCACATGAATCTGACTGTCCTGCACTGCCTCGACTGTCACCCCGAGTCTCGACTCCAGCACAGTGGCACGTGTGATAACCCTGGGGTACCTTGAGGTCCAGCCACTGATCCCTGTATCCGCTCGACAGGGACCTGGACACTGTTGCTGCAGTTGGGGAGGAAAGCGGCTGTGCACGTCCCCAGGTGAGATGAGACCTGACTCCCCTATGGTGGCTCCAGGAGAACCCCAAGACCTATGTAAGCATGGGCGAGGCAAGCACAGGCTCCATCCTCAGCACCAGACGAGGACTGAGGACCCCGCAACGTCTCAGGAGGAATCCCCACAGATGCCTCGCAACTAGCATGGAGAATGGCCTCTCCTGTTGCCACAGGTCCCAGGGGTCCCAGTTGTAACTCGAGAGGACCCTGCCTTACTCGAGAAAAACCAGAAGCTTCTCCCCTGCAGGGAGGGTGAGTTCCTTGTCCGCTGCAGCATCTCAGGGGAAATCACCCCTTCCCTCTTGGACCTCAAAAGGCTCATTCATACCCTCGTTGTGACCTAGGTAGTTCCCAGCCCCAACCGTCCCCACTCAACAGGAACCCCAAGGGTCCTGCCGTGAAACAGAGGGCCCCGTTTTCCCCTGCTGAGCTCCAGATGAGGGGCTCTTTCCCTGCTCCATCAGGAAAGGTTTTCCGGTGCTCCCCTTGCCTCCCAAGAGGTGGCCTCGCATCAGGAGACTCAGTAGGATTTTCAGGTGTCTGACTACCACTTCCAGGACCCCAAATGCCTCATCCATTCCAGATGCACATGAGTGCTGTGCACTGTCTCGACTGTCACACAGAGGCTCGACTCTCAACACACTGGCACGTGAGACAGCCCTGGAATACTTCGATGGCCATCCACAGATTCCTGTGTCCGCTTTATGGGGAGCTGGACACTGCTGCTGCAGTTGGCAAGAAAGAGACCATGTAAGTCTCCAGGCGAAAAGCCTGACTCCCCTGTGGGGGCTTGAGAGTAACCTCAAGACCTATGAAAGCATGAGCGAGGAAATCTCAGTCTCTGACCTCAGCACGAGAAGAGGACTGAGGACCCGGTGATGACTGGGAAGGAACCCCCAGAGGCGCCTCACAACTCGCACTGAGAATGGCCTCTCCTGAGGATACAGGGTCGGTTCCCTGTGGTCCCCATCATAACTCGAGAGAACCTCGCCGCAACTCGAGAAAAATCTGAAGCTTGTGCCCTGTAGGCGTGGTGTGGCCCTTGTCCGCAATGGCATCTCAGTTGAATTCAACCCGTCCCTCTTGAAATGCCCTTTCACACCCTTCTTGTGACCCAAGAAGTTCTTCTCCCCTCCTGTCCCCATTCGAGAGGACCGCCGAGTGTCCTGCCAGGACTCAAAAGGAGCTCCATTTTCCCATGCTCAGCTCGAGATGAGGGGCCCTTATCCTGCTCAATTGGGAAAGGGTTCCCGGTTCTCCCCTCGCATCCCAAGAGGAGGCACTCACACCAGGCGAGTCCAGAGAAGCCTTAGGCGTTTGGTCATATTTCCACAAGACCCACAACTGCCTAGTCCACTCCACATGAATCTGACTGTCCTGCACTGCCTCGACTGTCACCCCGAGTCTCGACTCCAGCACAGTGGCACGTGTGATAACCCTGGGGTACCTCGAGGTCCAGCCACTGATCCCTGTATCCGCTCGACAGGGACCCGGACACTGTTGCTTCAGTTGGGGAGGAAAGCAGCTGTGCACGTCCCCAGGCAAGACGAGGCCTGACTATCCTATGGGGGCTCCAGGGGAAACCTAAGACCTATGTCAGAATGGGCGAGGCAAGCACAGACTCCGGCCTCAGCTCCAGCGAGGACTGAGGGCCTGGCGACGTCTAGAGAGGAATCCCCACAGATGCTTTGCAACACGCATAGAGACTGGCCTCTCCTGAGGCCAAAGGGGCGGGTCCCTGTAGTCCCCATCGTAACTCGAGAGGACCCCGCTGTAAATCGAGAACAACCAGAAGCTTCTCCCTTGCAGGGAGGGTGAGTCCCTTGTCCACTGCAGCATCTCGGGGGAAATCACCCCTTCCCTCTTGGACCTCAAAATGCTCCTCCATACCATTGTGACCTAGGAAGTTCCCCGCCCCAACCGACCCCACTCAAGAGGAACCCAGAGGGTCCCGCCGCGACTCAAGAGGAGCCCCGACTTCCCCTGCTGAGCTCCAGATGAGGGGCTGATTCGCTGCTCCATCAGGAAAGGATTTCTGGCGCTCCCCTCACTTCCCAAGAGGAGGCCTTGTATCATGAGAGTGGAAAGGAGCCTCAGGTGTTCGACCACCACTCCCAAAGATCTCCGAATGCCTCGTCCAGTCCAGATGAACATGACTGCTCTGCACTGTCTTGACTGTCACCCCGAGGCTCGACTCCCAACAAACTTGCAGGTGAGACAGCCCTGGAGTACCTCGATGGCAAGCCACAGATCACTGAGTCCGCTTTACTGGGAGCCAGACACTGCTGCTGCAGTTGGGAAAGAAAGAGGTTGTGCAGTCTCCAGTCGAGAAGAGGCCTGATTCCCCGGTGGGGGCTTCAGAATAACCTCAAGACCTGTGAAAGCATGAGTGAGAAAATCTCAGGCTTCCACCTCGGCACCAGACGAGGACTGAGGACCCGGAGATGACTGGGGAGGAATCCCCAGAGGCCCCTTGCAACTCACACTGAGAATGGCCTCTCCTGACGATTCAGTGGTGGGTCCCTGGGGTCCCCGTCTCAACTCGAGGTGACCCCACCGCCACTCGGAAAAAAACAGAAGCTTCCCCCCTGCAGGCGTGGTGTGGCCCTTGTCCGAAACGGCATCTCAGGGGAATTCACCCCATCCCTCGTGGATCTCGAAAGGCTCCTTCACATCCTTGCTGTGACCCAAGGAGTTCCCCGCCCCACCCATCCCCACTCGAGAGGAACCCCAAGGATACCGCCAAGACTCAAGATGAGGCCCGTTTTCCCCTGCTGATATCAAGATGTTGGGCTCATTCCCTGCTCTGTCTGGAAAGGTTTCGCATTGTTCCCCTCACATCTCAAGAGGATGTGCTCACACTTGGAAAGTAAGGAGGAGTCTCACATGTTGATCCACCATTCCCCAAGAACCCCAAATGCATCGTCCACTTCAGATGAATCTGACTGCCCTGCACTGCCTCGACTTTAACCCCGAGGCTCGACTCAGGCACACTGGCACGTGTGATAGCCCTGAGGGACCTCGAGGTCCAGCCACTGATCCCTGTATCTGCTTGACAGGGACCTGGACACTGTTGCTGCAGTTGGGGAGAAAAGTGGCTGTGCACGTCCCCAGGCGAGATGAGGCCTGACTCCCCTTTGGGGGCTCCAGGGGAGCCCCAAGATGCATGTCAGCATGGGCCAGGCAAGCACAGTCTCCGGCCTCTGCACCAGATGAGGACTGAGGACCCGGTGAAGTCTAGGGAGGAATCCCCACAGATGCATCCCAACTCGCATGGAGACTGGACTCTCCTGAGGCCACAGGGGCGGGTTCCAGGGATCCCCATTGTAACTCGAGAGGAATCCGCCGCAAATTGAGAAAAACCAGAAGCTTCTCCCCTGCAGGGAGGGTGAGCCCTTTTCCTCTGCAACATCTCGGGTGAAATCATCCCTTCCCTCTTGGACCTCGAAAGGATCCTTCATACCCTTGTTGTGACCTAGGAAGTTCCCTGCCCAAACCGTCTCCTCTCAACAGGAACCTCAAGGGTCCTGACGCAACTCAAGAGAAGCCCCGTTTGCCCCTGCTGAGCTCCAGATGAGGGGCCCTTTCCCTGTTCCATCAGGAAAGGTTTTCCAGCGCTCCCCTCGCATTCCACGAGGTGGCCTCCCATCAGGAGTGTCGGTAGGAGCTTCAGGTGTCCGACTACCAATCCCCAAGATCTCCAAATGCCTCGTCCACTCCAGATGAACATGACTGCCCTGCACTGTCTTGACTCATCCAGAGGCTCGACACTCAACACACCAGCACATGAGACAGCCTTGGAATCCTTCGATGACAAGCCACAAATCCCGGTTTCCACTTTACGGGGAGTCAGACACTGCCGCTGCATTTGGGGAAGAAAGAGGCCGTGCAAGTTTCCAGGCGAGAAGAGGCCTGATTCCCCTGTGGGGGCTCCAGAGTAACCTCAGTACCTATGAAAGCATGAGCGAGGAAATCTCAGGCTCCGACCTCAGCACTAGACGAGGACTGAGAATCCGGCGATGACTGGGGAGGAATCCCCAGAGGTGCCTCACAACTCGCACTGAGAATGGCATCTCCTGAGGATACAGGGGCGGGTCCCTGGCGTCCCCGTCATACCTCCAGAGGACCAGGCATCAACTCGAGAAAAATTGGAAGCTTTTCCCCTGCAAGCGTGGTGTGGCCCTTCTCCGCACCCACATCACAGGGAATTCACCCCGTCCCTGGTGGACCTTGAAAGGCTCCTTCACACCCTTGCTGTGACCCAAGAAGTTCCCTGCCCCACCCGTTCCCATTCTAGAGGAACCCCAATGGTCATGTCAAGACTCAAGAGGAGCCTCGTTTTCCCCTGCTGAGCTCCAGTTGAGGGGCCCTTTCCCACCTCCGTCAGGAAACGTTTCGCGGTGTTCCCCTCACATCCCAAGAGGAGGTGCTCGCACCTGGAAAGTCGGGAGGAGTCTCACAGGTTGGGCCACCATTCCCCAAGACCCCCAAATGCATTGTCCACTTCAGATGAACCTGACTGCCCTACACTGCCTCGACTATAATCCCGAGGCTCAACTCCGGCACACTGGCACGTGTGACAGCCCTAGGGTACCTCGAGCAGAAGCCATAGATCTCTGTGTCCGCTCGACAGGGACCCGGACACTGTTACTGCAGTTGGGAAGGAAGCAGCCGTGCACATCTCCAGTCGAGACGAGGCCTGACTCTCCTCCACGGGCTCCAGGGGAAGCCCAATACAAATGTCAGCATGGGCGAGGCAATCTCAGGCTGCAGCCTCAGCACCAGAAGGGGACTGAGGACTTGGCGCCACTAGGGAGGAATCCCCAGATGTGCCTCGCCCCTCGCACGGAGACTGGCCTATCCTGGGGCCACAGGGGCAGAACCCTGTGGTCCCCGTCGTAACTCGAGAGGACCCCACCGCAACACGAGAAAAACCAGAATCTTCACCCTTGCAGGTGAAGTGAGGCCCTTGTCCACTGCGGCATCCTGAGGGAAATCACCTGTGCACTCTTGGACCTCGAAATGCTCTTTCACATCATTGCTGTGACCCAAGAAGTTCCCTGCCCCACACGTCACCACTCGAAAAGACCACCGAGGGTCTCACCGCAACTCAAGAAGAGCTCCATTTTCCCATGCTCAGCTCCAGATAAGGGGCCCTTTCCCTGCTCCATTGGGAAAGGGTTCCCGGCTCTCCACTCTCATCCGTAGAGGAGGCACCCACACCAGGAGAGTCCAGAGAAGCCTCAGGCATCGGATCAAATTTCTGATGGCCCCCAAATCCCTAGTACACTACAGATGAATCTGACTGTCCTGCACTGCCTTGACAGTCGTCCTGAGGCTCGATTCCGGCACACTGGCACGTGTGATAGCCCAGGGGTACCTCGAGGTCAATCCACTGCTCCCTGTATCCACTCGACAGGGACCCGGACACTGTTGCTGCAGTTGGGGAGGAAAGCAGCTGTGCACGTCCCCAGGCAAGACGAGTCCTGACTCCCCTATGGGTGTTCCAGGGGAACCCCAAGACCTATGTCAGCATGGGCGAGGCAAGCACAGGCTCCGACCTCAGCACCAGATGAGGACTGGGGACCAGGCGACGTCTAGGGAGGAATCCACACAGGTACCTCGCAACTGGCATGGAGACAGGCCTCTCCTGAGGCCACAGGGGCAGGTCCGAGGGGTCCCAGTCGTAACTGGAGAGTACGCCAGCACAACTCGTGAAAAATCAGAAGCTTCTCCCCTGCAGGGAGTGTGAGTCCTTTGTCCACTGCAGCATCTTGGAGAAATCGCCCCTTCCCTCTTGGACCTCAAAAGGCTCCTTCATATCCTTGTTGTGAAATAGGAAGTTCCCCGCCCCAACCATCCCCACTGGAGAGGAACCCCGATGGTCCTGCTGCAACTCAAGTGGAGCCCCGTTTTCCCCTGCTGAGCTCCAGATGAGGGGCCCTTTCCCTGCTCCATCGAGAAAGGTTTTCCAGCACTCCCTTTGCATCCCAAGTGGTGCCATCGCCTCAGGAGAGTTGGGAGGAGCTTCATTTGTCTGACCACCACTCGCCAAGACACCCAAATGCCTTGTCCACTCCAGATGTGAATTCTTGGGTCACAGCAGGTTTCACGGTGTTCCCCTCGCATCACAAGAGGAGGTGCTCGCACCTGGAAAGTCGGGAGGAGTCTCAGAGTTTGGCCCACCATTCCCCAAGACCCCCCAAAGTCTTGTCCACTTCAGATGAACCTGACTGCCCTGCACTGCCACGACTTGAACCCCGAGGCTCAACTCTGGCACCCTGGCATGTGTGACAGCCACAAGGTATCTCGAAGACAAACCATAGATCCCTGTATCCACTCGACAGGAAACCGGACACTTTTACTGAGGTTGGGAAGGAAAGCTGCTGTGCACGTCTCCAGTCGAGATGAGGCCTGACTCCCCTCTGTGAGCTCCAGGGGAAGCCCAATACAAATGTCAGCACAGGTGAGGCAATCTCAGGCTGCAGCCTCAGTACCAGAAGGGGACTGGGGACTTGTTGCCACTGGGGAGGAAACCCCAAATGTACCTCGCCCCTCGCATGGAGACTGGCCTATCCTGAGGCCACAGGGTCGGATCCCTGTGGTCCCTGTCGTAAATCGAGAGAACCCCGCCGCAACTCAAGAAAAAACAGAAGCTTCAGCCTTGCAGGCGGAGTGAGGACCTTGTCTGCTGCAGCGTCCCGGGGGAAATCACCCGTTCCCTCTTGGACCTCTCAATGCTCTTTCACATCCTTGCTGTGACCCAAGAAGTTCCCTTTCCCACACATCCCCAGTCGACAGGACCGCTGAGGGTCCTGCCGCATCTCAAGAGGAGCTCCATTTTCCCATGCTCAGCTCCAGATGAGGGGCCCTTTCCCTGCTCCATCAGGAAAGTGTTACCGGCTCTCCCCTGGCATCCCAGGAGGAGGCACTAACACCAGGCTAGTCCAGAGAAGCTTCAGGCGTCTGGTCACATTTCCGCAAGACCCCCAAATGCCTAGTCCACTCCACATGAATCTGACTGTCCTGCACTGCCTCGGATGTCACCCTGCAGCTCAACTCCGGCACAATGGCACGTGTGATAGCCCTGGATACCTAGAGGTCAAGCCACTGATACCTGTATCCGCTCAACAGGGACCCGTACACTGTTGCTGCAGTTAGGGAGGAAATTGGCTGTGCACGTCCCCAGCCAAGACGAGGCCTGACTTCCCTATGGGGGCTCCATGGGAACCCCAATACCTATGTCAGCATGAGTGAGACAAGCACAGGCTCCGGCCTCAGCACCATATGAGGAGTGAGGACCCGGCGACATCTTGGGAGAAATCCCCTCATGGGCCTCGCAACTCGCATGGAGACAACTCTCCTGAGGCCACAGGGGCGTGTCCCTGGGTTCCCAGTCTTAACTCGAGAGGACTCCGCTGCAACTTGTGAAAAACCAGAAGCTTCTCCCCTGCAACATGGGTGAGTCCCTTGTCCGCTGCAGCATATCGGGGAAATCACCCCTTCCCTGTTGGACCTCGAAAGGCTGCTTCATACCCCTGTTGTTACCTAGAAATTTCCCCGTTCCAACCGTCCCCACTCGAGAAGAATTCCTAGTGTTCTGCCGTGATTCAAGAGGAGCCGTTTTCCCCTGCTGAGCTGCACATTAGGGGCCTTTTCCCTGTTCCATCGTGAAAGGTTTTCCTGAGCTCCCCTCGCATACGAATCAGGAGTTTCGGGGGGAGCCTCAGGTGTCCGACCACCACTCCCCAAGTCCGAAAGTGCCTTGTCCACTCCAGATGAACATGACTGCCCTGCACTGTCTCGACTGTCACCGCGAGGCTCAACTCCCAACACACTGGCACGTGAGACAGCCCTGGAGTACCTCGATAGCAAGCCACAGATCCCTGTATCTGCTTTACGGGGGGCTGGACACTGCTGCTGCAGTTGAGGAAGAAAGAGGCCGTGCAAGTTTACGGGCGATAAGAGGCTTGACTCCCCTGTGGAGGCTCCAGAGTAACCTCAACACCTATGAAAACATGAAGGAGGAAATCTCATGCACTGACCTCAGCACCAGACAAGGACTGAGGACCCGGCGATGACTGGGGAGGAATCCCCAGAGGCGCCTTGCAACTCGCACTGAGAATGGCCTCTTCTGAGGATACAGGGGCGGCTCCCTGGGGTCCCCATCGAAACTCGAGGGGACCCCGCCGCAACTCGAGAAAAACCGGAAGCTTCTCCCCTTAAGGAGTGGTGTGGACCTTGTCTGCAATGGCATCTCAGGGGAATTGACCTAGTCCCTCTTGAACCTTGAATAGCCCCTTCACACCCTTGCTGAGACCCAAGAAGTTCCCCGCCCCACCTTCCCCACTCGAGAGAAACCCCAAGGGTCCCGTCAAGACTCAGGAGGAGACCCGTTTTCACCTGCTGAGCTCCAGATGAGGAGCCCTTTCCCTGCTCCGTTGGGAAAGGTTTCGTGGTGTTTCCCTCACATCCCAAGAGGAGGTGCGCCCACCTGGAAAGTCGAGAGGAGTTCACAGGTTGGGGCACCATTTCCCAAGACCTCCAAATGCCTTGTCCACTTCAGATGAACCTGACTGCCCTGCACTGCCTCGACTTGAACCCCAAGGCTCCACTCTTTCCACTGGCATGTGTGACAGCCCAAGGGTACCTCGAGCGCAAGCCATAGATCCCTGTAACCGCTCGACAGGGACCCAGTCACTTTTGCTGAGGTTGGGAAGGAAAGCTGCCGTGCACGTCTCCAGTCGAGATGAGATCTTACTCCCCTCTGCAGGTTCCAGGGTAAGCCCAATACAAATGTCAGCAAGGGCGAGGCAATCTCAGGTTGCAGCCTTAGCACCAGAAGGGGACTGAGGACTTGGCACCACTGGGGAGGAATCCTCAGATGTACCTCGCCCCTTGCATAGAGACTGGCCTATCCTGCGGTCAGGGATCAGATCCCTGTGGTCCCTGTCATAAGTCGAGAGGACCCCACCACAACTCGAGAAAAACCAGAAACTTCAGCCTTGCAGGTGGAGTGAGGCCCTTGTGGGCTCTCCGCGTCCTGGGGAAAATCAACCGTTCCCTCTTGGACCTCGAAATGCTCTTTCACACCCTTGCTGTGACCCACGAGTTTCCCCACCCCACAGGTCCACACTCGACAGGACTGCCGATGGTCCCGCCGCATCTCAAGAGGAGCTCCATTTACCCATTCTCAGCTCCAGATGAGGGGCCCTTTACCTGCTCCATCGAGAAAGGGTTCCCGGTTCTCCCCTTGCATTCAAACAGGAGGCACTGATACCAGACGAGTTTCGAGAAGCCTCAGGCGTTGGGTCACATTTCCGCAAGACCCCCAAATGCCTAGTCCACCTCAGATGAATCTGACTGTCCTGCACTGTCTCGAATGTCACCCCGTGGCTCAACTCCGGCACACTGGCACGTGTGATAGCCCTGGGGTACCCCAAGGTCAAGCCACTGACCCCTGTATCCGCTCAACAGGAACCCGGACACTGTTGCTGCAGTTGGGGAGAAAAGCAGCTGTGCATGTCCCCAGGCGAGACGAGGCCTGACTCCCCTGTGGTGGCTCCAGGAGATCCCCAAGACCTATGTCAGCATGGGATAGGCAAGCACAGGTTCTGGCCTCAGCACCAGACGAGGACTGAGGACCCGGTGACGTATTGGGAAGAATCCCCACAGGTGCCTCGCAACTCGCAAGGAGACTAGTCTCTCGTGATGCCAAAGCGGCGGGTCCCTGTTGTAACTCGAGAGGACACCACCGAAACTCCAGAAAAAGCAGAAGCTTCTCCCCTGAAGGGATGGTGAGTCCCTTGTCTGCTGCAGCATCTCGGGGAAAGTCACCCCTTCCCTCTTGGACCTCAAAAGGCTCCTTCATACGCTTGTTCTGACTAGGAAGTTCCCCACCCCAACCGTCCCCACTCGAGAGGAACCCTGAGGGTCCCGCTGAAACTCAAGAGGACCCCCGTTTTCCCCTGCTCAGCTCCCAATGAGGGGCCGTTTTCCTGCTCCATCGTGAAAGGGTTCCCGGCTCTCCCCTCGAATCCCAAGAGGAGGCCCTCGAACCAGACGAGTCCAGAGGAGCCTCAGGTGTCTGGTCACCTTTCCCCAAGAACCCCAAATGCCTTGTGCCCTCCAGATGACTTTGACTGCCATGCACTGCCTAGACTGCCTCCCAGAGGCTCTGCTGCTGACACACTGGCATGTGTGACAGCCCTGGGGTATCTCGAGTTCAAGACACTGATCCTTGTATCCGCTCGACAGGGACCCGGACACTGTTGCTGCAGTTGGGGAGGAAAGCGACTATGCAAGTCTCCAGGCGAGACGAGCCCTGACTCCCCTGTGGGGGCTCCAGGGGATCCCGAAAACCTATGTCAGCATGGGCGAGGTAAGCACACGCTCCAGCCTCAGAACCAGACGAGCACTGAGGACCTGGCGACATCTCAGAAAGAATCCCCACAGGTGCCTCGCAACTGGCATGGAGACTGGCCTCTTCTGAGGCCACAGGGGCAGTTCCCTGGGATCACCGTCGTAACTCGAGAGGACTCCGCCGCAACTCGAGAAAAACCAGAAGCTTCTCCCCTTCAGGGAGGGTGAGTCCCTTGTCCGCTGCAGCATCTCGGGGGAAATCACCCCTTCCCTCTTGGACCTCGAAAGGCTCCTTCATACCCTTGTTGTGACTTAGGAAGTTCCTCGCCCCAACCGTCCCCACTCAAGAGGAACCCCGAGTGTGCTGCTGAGACTCAAGAGGACCCCCGTTTACCCCTGCTGAGCTCCAGATGAGGGGCCCATTTCCTGCTCCATTGGGAAAGCTTTCCAGCACTCCCCTCGCATTCCAAGAGGTGGCCTCGCATCAGGAGAGTCAGGAGGAGCCTCAGGTGTTCGACCACCACTCCCCAAGACCCCCAAATTCCTCGTCCACTCCAGATGAACATGACTGCCCTGCACTGTCTTGACTGTTACCCGAGACTCGACTCCCAACACACTGGCATGTGAGACAGCCCTGGAGTACCTCGATGGCAAGCCACAGATCCCTGTGTCCGCGTTACAGGGAGCTGGACACTGCTGCTGCACTTGGGGAAGAAAGAGGCTGTGCAATTTTCCAGGCGAGAAAAGGCCTGACTCCGCTGTGGGGGCTCAAGAGTAACCTCAAGTCCTATGAAAGCACTAGTGAAGAAATCATAGGCTCGACCTCAGCACCAGAGGACTGAGGACCAGGCAACGACTGGGTTCTTATCCCCAGAAGGGCCTCGCAACTAGCACTGAGAATGGCCTCTCCTGAGGATACAGAGGCGGGTCCCTGGGTTCCCGTCATAAAGCAAGTGGACACCGCCTCAATTCGAGAAAAACCAGAAGCTTCTCCCCTGCAGGCGTGGTGTAGCCCTTGTCTGCGGTGGCATCTCAGGGAAATTCATCCCGTTCCTCGTGGACCTCAACAGGCTCGTTCACAACCTTGCTGTGATCCAAGAATTTCCCCGCCCCACCCGTCCCCACTAGAGAGGAACCCGGAAGGTCCAACCAAGTCTCAACAGGAGCTCCGTTTTCACCTGCTGAGCTCCAGATAAGGGGCCCTTCCCTGTAATATGGGGAAAGGTTTCCCTGTGTTCCCCTGGAATCCCAAGAGAGGTGCTCACACCTGCAGGGCGGAAGGAGTCTCACAGATTGCACCACCATTCCCAAAGACCCCCAAATGCCTCGACCACTCCAGATGATCCTGACTGCCCCACACTACCTCGACTGTCACCGGGAGGCTCGACTCTGGCATACTGGCACGTGTGACAGCCCTTGGGTACCTCGATGGCAAGCCACAGATCCCTGTGTCCGCTCAACAGGGACCCAGACACTGTTACTGCAGTTGGGAAGGAAACCAGCCATGCACGTCTCCAGTCGAGAAGAGGCCTGACTTCACTCCACGTGCTCCAGGGGATGCCCAATAAAAATGTCAGCATGGACGAGGCAATCTCAGGCTGCAGCCTCAACACCAGAAGGAGACTGAGGACTTGGCGCCACTGGGGAGGAATCCCCAGATGTGCCTCGCCCCTCACACGGAAACAGGCCTATCCTGTGGTCACAGGGGCAGATCCCCGTGGTCCCCGTCGTAACTTGAGAGGACCCCACCGCAACTCAGGGAAAACCAGAAGATTCACCCTTGCAGGCGGAGTTAGGACCTTGTCCACTGCGGCATCCTGAGGAAAATCACCCATTCCCTCTTGGACCTCGAAATGCTCTTTCATATCCTATCTTTGACCCAAGATGTTCCCCGCCCCACACGTCCCCACTCGAGAGGACCACCGAGGGTCCTGCCGCGATTCAAGAAGAGCTCCATTTTCCCATGCTCAGCTCCAGATGAGGGGCCCCTTCCCTGCTCCATCGGGAAAGGGTTCCCGGCTCTCCACTCTCATCCCTAGAGGAGGCACCCACACCAGGCGAGTCCAGAGAAGCCTCAGCCGTCAGGTCAAATTTCCTAAGACAACCAAATGCCTAGTACACTACATATGAATCTGACTGTCTTGCACTGCCTCGACTGTAGCCCCGAGTCTCGACTTCAGCACAGTGGCACGTAAAATAGCAATGGGATACCTCGAGGTCAAGCCACTGATAACAGTGTCCACTTGACAGGGACCCAGACACTGTTGCTGCAGGTGGGGAGGGAAGCGGCTGTGCAAGTACCCAGGCAAGACGAGGCCTGACTCCCCTATGGGTGTTCCAGGGGAACCCCAAGATCTATATCAACATGGGCGAGGCAAGCACAGGCTCCGGCCTCAGCACCAGTGGAGGACTGAGGACCCAGCATCATCTCGGAAGGAATCCCCACCGGTGCCTCGTAACTCACATGGAGACTGGCCTCTCCTGAGGCCACAGGGGCGGGTCCCTGGGGTCCCTATCATAACTCGAGAGGACCCCGGCGAAACTCGTGAAAAACCCAAAACTTCTCCCCTGCAGGGAGGGTGAGTCCCTTGTCGGCTCCAGCATCTCGGGGAAAATCACCCCTTCCCTCTTGGACCTCGAAAAGCTCCTTCATACCCTTGTTGTGATCTAGGAAGTAGCCCGCCCCAACTGGCCCCACTAGAGAGGAACCCCGAGGGTCCCATCGTGACTCAAGAGGAACCCCGCTTTCCCATGCTGAGCTCCAGATGAGGGGCCCTTTCCCTGCTCCATCAGGAAAGGTTTTCAGGCGCTCCCCTCGCATCCCAAAGGAGGCCTCGCATCTGAAGAGTCGGGAGGAGCCTTAGGTATCCGACCACCACACCATAAGATCTCCAAATGCCTTGTCCACTCCAGCGAAACATGCCTGCCCAGGACTGTATCGACTGTCACCCTGAGGCTCGACTACCAACACACTGTCACGTGAGTCAGCCCTGGAGTACCTGGATGGCAAGCCTCAGATTCCTGTGCCTGCTTTACGTGGAGCTGGAGCTGCAGTTGGGGAAGAAAGTGGCGATGAAAGTCTCCAGGCGAGAAGATGCCTGACTCCCCTGTGGGAGCTTCAGAGTAACCTCAAGACCTATGAAAGCATGAGGGAGGATATCTCAGGCACCGACCTCAGCACTTGATGAGGACTGAGGACCCGGTAATGACTGGGGAGGTATCCCCAGAGGTGCCTCACAAACTGCACTGAGAATGGCCTCTCCTGAGGATACAGGGGCAGGTCGCTGGGGTCCCCGTCATTTCCTGAGTGGACCCCTCTGCAAGCCGAGAAAACCAGAAGCTTCTACCCTGCAGGCGTGGTGTAGCCCTTATCTGCAATGGCATCTCAGGGGAATTCACCCCATCAATCATGGACTTCGAAAGGCTCCATCACACCCTTGCTGTGACGCAAGAAGTTCCCCGCACCCCCCGTCCCCACTAGAGAGGAACCCCAAGGGTCCTGCCAAAACTCAAGAGGAGCCCCATTTTCCCCTGCTGAGCTCCAGATGAGGGGCCCTTTCCCTGATGTGTCAGGAAAGGTTTCACGGTGTTCCCCTCGCATCCCAAGAGAAGGTGCTCGCACCTGGAAAGTCGGGAGGAGTCTCACAGGTTGGGCCACCATTCCCCAAGACCCCCAAATGCCTCGTCCACTTCAGATGAACGTGACTGCCTTGCACTGCCTCGTCTGGAACCCCGAAGCTCTACTCCGGCACACTGACACGTGTGACAGCCCTAGGGTACCTTGAGCGCAAGCCATAGATCCCTGGATCCGCTCGACAGGGACCCAGACACTGTTACATTAGTTGGGAAGGAAAGCAGCCATGCACGTCTCCAGTCGAGATGAGGCCTGATTCCCCTCTGTGGGCTACAGGGGAAGCCCAATACAAATGTCAGTAAGGGTGAGGAAATCTCAGGCTGCAGCCTCAGCACCAGAAGGGGACTGAGGGCTTGGCGCAACTGGGGAGGAATCCCGAGATGTGCCTCGCCCCTCGCACGGAGACTGGCCTATCCTGGGCCACAGGGGCGGATCCATGTGGTCCCCGTCGTAACTTGAGAGGACCCCGCCACAGCTCGAGAAAAGCCAGAAGGTTCACACTTGCAGGCAGAGTGAGGCCCTTGACAACTGAGGCGTCCAGGGGAAATCACCCAGTCCCTCTTGGACCTCGAAATGCACTTTGACACCCTTGCTGTGACCCNCAAACTGCACTGAGAATGGCCTCTCCTGAGGATACAGGGGCAGGTCGCTGGGGTCCCCGTCATTTCCTGAGTGGACCCCTCTGCAAGCCGAGAAAACCAGAAGCTTCTACCCTGCAGGCGTGGTGTAGCCCTTATCTGCAATGGCATCTCAGGGGAATTCACCCCATCAATCATGGACTTCGAAAGGCTCCATCACACCCTTGCTGTGACGCAAGAAGTTCCCCGCACCCCCCGTCCCCACTAGAGAGGAACCCCAAGGGTCCTGCCAAAACTCAAGAGGAGCCCCATTTTCCCCTGCTGAGCTCCAGATGAGGGGCCCTTTCCCTGATGTGTCAGGAAAGGTTTCACGGTGTTCCCCTCGCATCCCAAGAGAAGGTGCTCGCACCTGGAAAGTCGGGAGGAGTCTCACAGGTTGGGCCACCATTCCCCAAGACCCCCAAATGCCTCGTCCACTTCAGATGAACGTGACTGCCTTGCACTGCCTCGTCTGGAACCCCGAAGCTCTACTCCGGCACACTGACACGTGTGACAGCCCTAGGGTACCTTGAGCGCAAGCCATAGATCCCTGGATCCGCTCGACAGGGACCCAGACACTGTTACATTAGTTGGGAAGGAAAGCAGCCATGCACGTCTCCAGTCGAGATGAGGCCTGATTCCCCTCTGTGGGCTACAGGGGAAGCCCAATACAAATGTCAGTAAGGGTGAGGAAATCTCAGGCTGCAGCCTCAGCACCAGAAGGGGACTGAGGGCTTGGCGCAACTGGGGAGGAATCCCGAGATGTGCCTCGCCCCTCGCACGGAGACTGGCCTATCCTGGGCCACAGGGGCGGATCCATGTGGTCCCCGTCGTAACTTGAGAGGACCCCGCCACAGCTCGAGAAAAGCCAGAAGGTTCACACTTGCAGGCAGAGTGAGGCCCTTGACAACTGAGGCGTCCAGGGGAAATCACCCAGTCCCTCTTGGACCTCGAAATGCACTTTGACACCCTTGCTGTGACCCAAGAAGTTCCACGCCCCACACATGCCTACTCGAGAGGTCCACCGAGGGTCCCGCCACTATTCAAGAGAAGCTCCATTTTCCCATACTCAGCTCCAGATGAGGGGCCCTTTCAATGCTCCATCGAGAAAGGGTTCCCGGCTCCCCCGTCGCATCCCAAGAGGAGGCACTCACATCAGGCGAATCCAGAGAACCCTCAGGCGTCGGGTCATATTTCCGCAAGACCACCCAATGCCTAGTCCACTCCAGATAAATCTGACTGTCCGGCACTGCCTCGACTGTCACCCCAACACTCGACTCTAGCACATCGGCACGTGTGATAGCCCTGCGGTACCTCGAGTTCAAGCCACTGATCCCTGGATCCCCTCGAAAGGGACCCGGACACTGCTCCTGCAGTTTGGGGAGGAAAGAGACTGTGCACGTCCCCAGGCGAGATGAGGCCTGACTCCCCTATGGGGGCTCCAGGGGTACCCAAAGACCTATGGCAGCAAGGCGAGAAAACCACAGGCTCCGGCCTCAGCAACAGACGAGGACTGAGGAACTGGCGACGTCTGGGGTGGAACCCCCACAAGTGCCTTATAACTCGCAGGGAGACTGGCCTCTCCTGAGGCCACAGGGGCAGGTTTCTGGGGTCCCCGTCGTAACTCGAGAGGACCCACTGAAACTCAAGATAAACCAGAAGCTTCTCCCCTGCAGGTAGGGTGAGTCCTTTGTCCATTGCAGAATCTCAGGGTAAATCAACCCTTCCCTCTTTGACCTCGAAAAGGTCCTTCATTCCCTTGTTGTGACCTAGGAAGTTCCCCGCCCCAACCGTCCCCACTTGAGAGGAACCCCGAGGGTCCCGCTGTGACTCAAGAGGAGCCCCTTTTCCCCTGTTGAGCTCCAACTGAGGGGCCCATTCCCTGGTCCATTGGAAAAGTTTTTTCGGTACTCCCCTCGCATCACAAGTGGTGGCCTCACATCAGGAGAGTCCAGAGAAGCCTCAGGTGTCCGACCACCACTCCCCAAGACCCCCAAATCCCTCGTCCACTCCAGATGAACATGACTGCCCTGCACTGTGTTGACTCAACCAAGACTCGACTCCCAACAGACTGGCACTTGAGACAGCCCTGGAGTACCTCGATGGCAAGCCATAGATCCCTGTGTCCGCTTTATGGGGAGCCGGACCCTGCCGCTGCAGTTGGGGAAGAAAGGCCGGGCAAGTCTCCAGGCGAGAAGAGGCCTGACTACCCTGTGGGGGCTCCAGAGTAACCTCAAGACCCATGAAAACATGAGCGAGGAAATCACAGGCTCTGAACTCAACACCAGACGAAGACTGAGGACCCGGCGATGATTGGGGAGGTATCCCCAGAGGCGCCTCGCAACTCGCACAGAGAATGGCCTCTCCTGAGGATACAGGGGTGGGTCCCTAGTGACCCCGTCGTAACTCGAGAGGACCCCGCCACAACTAGAGAAAAAAAGGAAACTTCTCCCATGCAGGAGTTGTGTGACCCTTGTTCGAAACGGCATCTCAGGGTAATTCAACCTGTCCCTCGTGGACCTCGAAAGGCTCCTTCACACCTTTGCTGTGACCCAAGAAGTTCCCTGCACTACCCGTCCCCACTCGAGAGGAACCCCAAGTGTCCTGCCAAGACTCAAGAGGAGCCCCGTATTTCCCTGCTTAGCTCCAGATGAGGGGCCCTTTCCCTGCTCTGTCGGGAAAGGTTTCGCGGTGTTCCCCTCGCATCCCATGAGGAGGTGCTTGCACCTGGAAAGTCGGGAGGAGTCTCACAGGTTGGGCCACCATTCCCCAAGACCCCCAAAATCCTCGTCCACTTCAGATGAACGTGACTGCCCTGCACTGCCTCGTCTGGAACCCTGAGGCTCTACTCCGGCACACTAGCACGTGTGAAAACCCTACGGTACCTCGAGCACAAGCCATAGATCCCTGTATCTGCTCGACAGGGACCCGGACACTGTTACAGCAGTTGGGAAGGAAAGCGGCCATGCACGTCTCCAGTCGAGATGAGGCTTGAATCCCCTCTGCAGGCTACAGGGGAAGCCCAATACAAATATCAGCACGGGCGAAGCAATCTCAGGCTGCAGGCTCAGCACCAGAAGGGGACTGAGGACTTGGCGCCACTGGGGAGGAATACAGAGATGTGCCTCGCCCCTCGCACTGAGACTCGCCTATCCTAGGGCCACAGGGGCGGATCACTGTGGTCCCCGTCGTAACTCAAGAGGACCCCCACAACTGGATAAAAACCAGAAGCTTCACCCTTGCAGGCAGAGTGAGGCCCCCGTCCGTGGACATGTCCAGGGGGAAATCACTCGTTCCCTCTTGGACCTCGAAATATTCTTTCACACTTCTTGGTGTGACCAAGAAGTTCCTCGCCCCAAAAGTCCCCACTCGAGATGACTGCCAAGGGTCCCGCCATGACTCAAGTGGAGCTCCATTTTCCCATGCTCAGCTCCAGATGAGGGGCCCTTTCCCTGCTCCATGGGGAAAGTGTTCCCGGCTCTCCCTTCGCATCCCAAGAGGAGGCACTCACACCAGCTGAGTCCAGAGAAGCCTCAGGCTTTGGGTCACATTTCCACAAGACCCCCAAATGCCTAGTCCACTTCATATGAATCTGACTGTCCTGCACTTCCTCGACTATCACCTCGAGGCTACTCCAGCTCACTGGCACCTGTGATCACCCTGGGGTATCTCGCAGTCAAGCCACTGATTCCTGTATCCGCTCAGTTGGGACCCGGACCCTGTTTCTGCTGTTGGGGAGGAAAGCGGCTGTCCCTGTCCCCCGGCGAGACAACGCCTGACTACACTATGAGGGCCCAAGGGGAACCCCAAGACCTATGTCAGCATGGGCGAGGCAAGCACAGGCTCTGGCCTCAGCACCATATGAGGACTGAGGACACGGTGACGTCTCAGCAGATATCTCCACAGGTGCCTCGCAACTCACATGGAGACTGGACTCTCCTGAGGCGACAAGGATGGGACCCTGTGTTCCCCATCGTAACTCGAGAGGACCCCGCCACAACTAGAGAAAAAATGGAAGCTTCTCCTCTGCAGGCGTGTGTGGCCCTTGTCCACAACGGCATCTCAGGAGAATTCACCCAGCACCTCATGGGCCTCGAAAGACTACTTCACACCCTTGCTGTGACACAAGAGGTTCCCCGTCCAACCCGTCCCCACTCGAGAGGAACCCCGAGTGTCCCGCCGTGACTCAAGAGGAGCCCCGTTTTCCCCTGCTGAGCTCCAGATGAGGGGCACTTTCCCTGCTCCATCGGGAAAGGTTTTCAGGCACTTCTGTCACATCCCAAGTGGTGGCCTCACATCAGGAGAGTCGGGAGGAGCCTCAGGTGTCCGACCACCACTCCCAAAGTTCCCCAAAGGCTTCATCCACTCCAGATGAACATGACTGCCCTGCACTGTCTCAACTGTCACCCCGAGGCTCTACTCGAAACACACCCGCACGTGAGACAGCTCTGGAGTACCTCGATGGCAAGCCACATATCCCTGTGTCCGCTGTACGGGGAGACGGACACTGCTGCTGCAGTTGGGGAAGAAAGAGGTCGTGCAAGTCTCCAGGCGAGAAGAAGCCTGACTCCACCATGGGGTCGCCAGAGTAACCTCAAGACCGATGAAAACATGAGCGAGGAAATCTCAGGCTCTGACCTCAGCACCAGACCTGGACTGAGGACCCGAAGATGACTGGGGAGAAATATCGAGAAACACCTCGAAACTCGCACTGAGAATGGCCTCTCCTGAGGATACAGGGGCATGTCCCTGGGGTCCCCATCGTAATTCAATAGGACCCCGCCCAGAAGCCTCTCCCCTGCAGGCGTGGTGTGGCCCTTGACTGCAATGGCATCTCAGGGGAATTCAACCCGTCCCTGGTGCACCTCGAAAGTCTCCTTCACACCTTCGATGTGCCCCAAGAACTTCCCCACCCCACCCTTCCCCATTCGAGAGGAACCCCATGCTTTCCACCAAGACTCAAAAGGAGTCCCGATTTACCCTGCTGAACTCCAGATGACTGACCCTTTCCCTACTCCGTCAGGAAAGGTTTTGTAGTGTTCCTCTCACATCCCAAGAGGAGGTGCTCACACCTAGAAAGTCGGGAGGAGTCTCACAGGTTGGGCCACGATTCCAAAGAGCCCTAAATGCCTCGTCCTATTCAGATGAACCTGACTGCCCTGCACTGCCTCGACTGTAACCCCGAGTTCAATTCCAGCACACTAGCAGGTGTGACAGCCCTAGGGTACCTCGAGCGCAAGCCATAAATCCCTGTATCCACTCGACAGGGACCCGGACACTGATACTGCAGTTGGGAAGGAAAGTGGCCGTGCTCGTCTCCAGTTGAGATGAGGCCTGACTCCCCTCTGTGGGCTTCAGGGGTAGCCCAATACAAATGTCAGCATGGGCGAGGCAATCTCAGGCTGCAGTCTCAGCACCAGAAGGGGACTGAGGACTTGGCGCCTCTAGGGAGGAATACACAGATGTGCCTCGCCCCTTGCACTGAGACTGGCCTATCCTGGGGCAGATCCCTGTGGTACCTGTTGTAGCTCGAAAGGACCCCGCCACAGCTCGAGAAAAACCAGAAGCTTCACCTTTGCAGGCAGAGTGAGGCCCTTGTCCAGTGAAGCATCCCGGGAGAAATCACCCGTTCCCTCTTGGACCTGGAAATGCTCATTTACACCTTTGCTGTGACCCAAGAAGTTCCCCGCCTCACCCGTCCCCACTCGAGAGGACCACCGAGGCTCCTGCCATGACTCAAGAGGAGCTCCATTTTCCCATGCTCGGCTCCAGATGACGGGCCGTTTGCTTACTCCTTCAGGAACGTGTTCCGCGCTCACCCCTCACATCCCAAGTTGAGGCACTCACACCAGGCGAGTCCAGAGAAGCCTCAGGGGTCGGGTCACATTTCCCCAAGACCCCCAAATGCCTAGTCCACTCCAGATGAATCTGACTGTCCTGCACTCCCTCGACAGTCACCCCGAGGCTCGACTCTGGCACACTGGCACGTGTGATAGCCCTGGGGTACCTCCAGGTCAAGCCACTGATCCCTG
>SJYW01019839.1:0-31933 GCA_006410735.1 Raphicerus campestris | reverse complement strand
CCTTTGCTAAGGCTTGAGTTTTTCTTAAAGGCCCCTCTTACTTGTAGAGTGGGAGTGGAAATGGGCTGACTGTATTTTTGCTTCTACAGATGCTAGAGGTTTCCAGGGCATCTGGATTCTAATGGGTTGACCATACCTGTCTGCAAATTACCCCCAGGGATACTGAATATCAACAGTAACTTGTTTATTAAGGCTTATGTCTTGTGCTGAGTTTTCTGTTAGTGTTATCTCATTTATAGTACTGAACAAGTGGATAGGATCATTGGCTACATTTTTACAGATATGTAATCTGAAGTTTTGAAAGAATAGTTTACCCCAGGACAGGTGCTTTTTAATTGGTAATGAGAGGCAGAGCTGGGACTTGAACCCAGACCTTGTTGGTCAAAGCACAGGCTTTTCAAAACATTAGTGGTTCGATGACTCTGACTCCAGGCAATGATTTTAACAGAGGGCAGGGCCAGTGATGCATGGCCGCAAAATTGCAGGAAAGTGAAGCTGACTGTAATTGAGCCTTGGAGAGATTAAATGTTACTCTTGTCTTGTCCGGGAGCTGCTGTTGCAGTAACTGACTTTATTTGGTGCTTGTGGTCCTTACCATAAGCAAAGGAATGTGGTGTGGAAGACACATTAGGCTGGGAGCAGGCTTTGAAGGTGTTAAGAGTTGCCTGTACTGCTGTTTTTCTGTTTTCAAGCTGCAAAGGGGTGGGTGGGTGAGATCCAGGCAGAGATTAGGGGAGGGAAGCTGGGTGAACTGCGGAGCCACTGGCAGATTTGTGCCAGGCTTCGAAGCCTGTCTGGAATGAAAAATTGACCCCTGGCAAATTGCAGTGTGTGAAGCTCTTCTGCTTAGCGAAGTTGTATTTTCCTGGAGAGTAATTGTTTCCAGTGGTACCAGGAACTGCTTCGTAAGAACTCTGCGAGGGAAGATGGAGCTCTGTGACAGAGAGAGGTGAGGAGGAAATAGTGTGATGAATAGGAAAAGAGTAATTATCAGTGACTGATTTTCTGCCTTTGGGTTGAGGGGCAGAAACTGACCAACCAGACTTGGGCCTTTCAGGCTGAGCCCTCCGGTTTTGTCTGGCCTCAGGCTGAGCTGAAGGTCCGAAGCGGTCTTGGGTTGAAGTTTGCTGCAACAAAGCGGAATACTCATTCTTCCTCTTCTGAGTGAAGAATGGGTTATAAGGCGATGGAAGGTGGGTGTTTCTTCTGACCTCTGCCTTGCCATCTTAGTAAGTCCTGTGTTCCTTTTTCTAAGGTTGAAGCAGAAAGAACTTGGGACTCACATAGTAAAAAAAATGTTTGCATTTGACCAGTTTTTTAAAATGATGGTAGGGGCTGTGTCTGCTGTTGACAGTAGGAGCCAAGGGACAGAGTTGGTTCTGGAATATATTGAAGGAGGAAGTGGGCAGTGAGTTGACACAATCATTGTGGGGCTCTTCTGTTACTGAGAAGACAGTGAGGATGATGGGAAAGCTGAAGGTGGATTTATATATTTTTTGAGTTGGGATAAGACTGGCAAGTGTGTGGGCAGGTGAAATAGAACCTGGGAAAGTAAATGTCTGTGTCACATGAGATCTTTTCTCGAAACCCTGGAGGATTCTATCTCTGGGTTTCTTGGGTAATTTGCTAGACTTTCTTTAGCTGTCTCAGAATATTGTCAGCCCATGTTAAATAGAGGTTGGGAGAAGTCTCTGGGGTAGTGAATGTGAAATTCAGTCACCCCACTTAGCAGCTACTTAGAGATGGCAATTTTCTCTGGTTTTGCTGACCCCCCATTTATTTCTGTCTTGGGGGACAGAGCCCTTTTTGAAGTCTTTAACACTCCTGTCTTATGTCTGTATGTCTTTTCAAGAAGGAGCACACAGCAGAGTCAATCTGCTGCAGTTGTTGAATCTTCGGTGCTCATCAGAAGCAGCCGTGGCAGCAGCCTATCTCATCCTCCTTATGGTGTGGAAGGCCAAATCCCAATTCCGGTTTCACCCCATCCCATTTAAAAGGGGAATGAATTCCTCTGCTAATCTTTGGCTTGATGGTTAGAACCATGATCCTCGCTAGATGACTTAAGTCCTGCGGCACCTAAAGAAAGAGATGGCCGTAACTTCCTCCCCTGACAGAATTGTGCTGCCAGGCTGTTGGGAAGCGGGCTGTAGGCTTTCTGGTGAGGAGGTTAGTGGGAATGTCTCCAGTGTACAGCTTGTANACTTCCTCCCCTGACAGAATTGTGCTGCCAGGCTGTTGGGAAGCGGGCTGTAGGCTTTCTGGTGAGGAGGTTAGTGGGAATGTCTCCAGTGTACAGCTTGTAGGAATTGCTCTCTGTAATTTAGATCATTACAGTTAAGTGTTTCTAGATTTCTGAGCTAAGAAGTATGCGTCTTCAGAGCCTAGTGAGGACAGAGTATTAGTCTGGTGCTCTGTTCCTTCCTGTGTGCACTTAGCTCGTGCAGACTGTGAAAGAAAAACCTTTCCTAAGCTACTTAAAATACCCTTATTCTACCACTCAAAGGGACAAGGTAGGCGAATAACAGTATTTTACTAGGGCCATTAGCAAAGATTCCCAGGTGGCTTAGTGGTAAAGAATCTGCCTGCCAATGCAGGAGACACAGGTTCGATTGCTGGGTTGGGATGATCCCCTGGAGAAGGAAATGGCCACCCACTCCAGTATTCTTGCCTGGGAAATCTCATGGACAGAGGAGCCTGGTGGGCTATAGTCCGTGGTATCACAAAGAGTTGGACACAACTTAGTGACTAAGCATACATTTGCAAAGCAGTAGGTGGAATAGGATGGAAGACTTTTCCCTCTAGTCTTAAAAGTGTGTACTTCCCAGCAGGTGAGCATGAGTGAGTGAGTGAAAGTTGCTCAGTCATGTCCGACTCTTTGTGACCCCATGGACTGTACAGTCCTTGGAATTTTCCAGGCCAGAATACTGGAGTGGGTGGCCTTTCCCTTCTCCAGGGGATCTTCCCAACCCAAGGATCCAACCCAGGTCTGCCACATTGCAGGTGGATTCTTTACCAGCTGAGCCACAAGGGAAGCCTGCAGGTTAGCATGGTAGCTTTCAATCAAAATTGTAAGTAAGTAAAGGAGCACTAAGTTTTTGTTCTGTCCTAAAGACTTCCTGTCATTTTTCCAGTTTGAAAAAGAAGCATACATTTGGCTCTAGTCATGCTAACAGTGGCCACTGCCATGTACTAACTAATGATAGAGATGATGAGCAATCATATTTCCTTTCTCCAATGAGTTTTATTGATCATCTGTGTCAAGTGCTGCCTGTGTATTGGAGAAACAGTGGTGAAAAAGTAAATCATATCCCTGCCCTTCCAGTTTATGGAGGAGACAGACAAGTAGATAAGAAATAAGCATATGAGAGCGATTTCCAGTAGGGGAATGGAACTGAGTAGTCAGGAGTAAGGGGAGGGGTGGTTCATTTAGATTGGAAGGCTTCCTTCAGCTGAGGTCTGATGGACAAGAAGGAACCAGACACAGAGGAGGAGTTCCCGGCAGAGGGAATAGCATGTGCAGAGATCGTAGGTATCCATTGGTGATCCTCTTCTGAATATTTACAGCAGCTTTTCAATTTCTTAAAGTTCAGTGTTCCACATACATGGTATGGGTTTAACCTGAGCTATTAATGTACATGTTTTAGGGTAAGAAAAGGCAGAAAGGCAGCAGAGGTGGTGGTGGCTCCGGTCTCCTGGTGGGATAAGTTGTTTCATCACTCAGTCGTGTCTGACTCTTGTGACCACATGGACTGTAGCCTGCCAGGGAAGCCCTGGTCAGATCAGTAGCAGACATTAAGTCTACAGGATAAATATAATCAATAGGAGACTGATTTAAAACAAAATGCCTGCTCTTGGTCATGTTTCTTACAGGGCCAAGACCAGGGTTCTTTGACTTCCTACCAGCCAATCGTGTATTCCTGAGGTCACCACCTTTGAGTGGATAGGACCTAGATGAGAAGGTAAATGCTAAGAACAGGCTCAACAAGAGTTGCATAGCATCTAGAACCTGATGAAGTATATGCTTCTGACATCATTTTATTACTACTTGGAATGTAGTAGCTCTTGGCCTCTGGCAGCACTTTTAACCTAGCAAGCTTTAGTAATAGCGATGTTGAAAAGCAGAGTAGCATGCTTCAGAGCTCAAAGTAATGGTCAGGAAGGAAGGGTTCATGCAGGGTTGGGGACTCCTGAGGCTGGATTGTTCTCAGCGCTGGTAATAAGGAGGCAAATGATTTCGTGCATCTATGCCCAGTTTACTTGGAGAATGAAATTGGGGAAATACGTGACTATTTTAGTTTTCATTTGTTAAGTTCAAAAGAGAAAATTGTCAGGTTTTTGAATGCAGTTAAGGAGTCTCTGGGCTTCCCAGGTGGCACTCGTGGTAAAGAACCCGCCTGCCAGTGCAGGANCTGAGGTCTGATGGACAAGAAGGAACCAGACACAGAGGAGGAGTTCCCGGCAGAGGGAATAGCATGTGCAGAGATCGTAGGTATCCATTGGTGATCCTCTTCTGAATATTTACAGCAGCTTTTCAATTTCTTAAAGTTCAGTGTTCCACATACATGGTATGGGTTTAACCTGAGCTATTAATGTACATGTTTTAGGGTAAGAAAAGGCAGAAAGGCAGCAGAGGTGGTGGTGGCTCCGGTCTCCTGGTGGGATAAGTTGTTTCATCACTCAGTCGTGTCTGACTCTTGTGACCACATGGACTGTAGCCTGCCAGGGAAGCCCTGGTCAGATCAGTAGCAGACATTAAGTCTACAGGATAAATATAATCAATAGGAGACTGATTTAAAACAAAATGCCTGCTCTTGGTCATGTTTCTTACAGGGCCAAGACCAGGGTTCTTTGACTTCCTACCAGCCAATCGTGTATTCCTGAGGTCACCACCTTTGAGTGGATAGGACCTAGATGAGAAGGTAAATGCTAAGAACAGGCTCAACAAGAGTTGCATAGCATCTAGAACCTGATGAAGTATATGCTTCTGACATCATTTTATTACTACTTGGAATGTAGTAGCTCTTGGCCTCTGGCAGCACTTTTAACCTAGCAAGCTTTAGTAATAGCGATGTTGAAAAGCAGAGTAGCATGCTTCAGAGCTCAAAGTAATGGTCAGGAAGGAAGGGTTCATGCAGGGTTGGGGACTCCTGAGGCTGGATTGTTCTCAGCGCTGGTAATAAGGAGGCAAATGATTTCGTGCATCTATGCCCAGTTTACTTGGAGAATGAAATTGGGGAAATACGTGACTATTTTAGTTTTCATTTGTTAAGTTCAAAAGAGAAAATTGTCAGGTTTTTGAATGCAGTTAAGGAGTCTCTGGGCTTCCCAGGTGGCACTCGTGGTAAAGAACCCGCCTGCCAGTGCAGGAGATGTAAGAGACTGGGGTTTGATCCCTGGGTCAGGAACATCCCCTGGAGGAGGGCAAGGCAACCCACTCCAGTATTCTTGCCTAGAGAATGCCATGGACAGAGGAGCCTGGGGGGCTACAGTGCATAGGGTCGCACAGAGTCGGACATGACTGAAGTGACTTAGCATGCACGCATTTGAGGAGGAACTAAGGCCTGTTGTGAAACTCACTTATCAGCATGGGCTGTCAAGCCAGCTGACAGGTATGATTCTATCAGTGGTTACAGCAGTAGATATCCTTTGGAACCTGATGTTTAGATTTTATTTCATTTCTTCAAGGAAAAGAATAGCTGAAGATTTTAGGAAATTCTTTGCCTTATCAGGGGCAAGTAATGAAGTAAAGGGATTCAGCTCTTACTGGGCTTATGTAGCTTTTTCTCCTATTTCTTTGGAGATAGATACCCACCCAGGTGTGTGTGTGTGTGTGTGTGTTTGGCTGTGCCAGGTGTTTTAGTCGTGCACACAGGATTTTTTTTTAATACTTATTTATGGTGGTGCTGGGTCTTTGTTGCTACACAGGCTTTTCTCTGGTGTGGCGAGTAGGGGGTTACTCTCTAGTTGTGGTGCGCAGGCTTCTCATTTCGGAGGCTTCTCTTGTTACGGAGCACTGGCTCTACGGCTTCAGTACTTACAGCACGTGGGCTCAGTAGTGTGGCCTCCAGGCTTTGGAGCACAGGCTCAAAATAGTTGTGGTGCACAGGCTTAGTTGCTCCTCGGCACGTGGAATCTTCCCAGAGCAGGGATCGAACCTGTGTCTTCTGCATTGGCAGGTGGATTCTTTACCACTGAGCTATCAAGGACAGTCACACACAGGATCTTTAATTGCAGCATGTGGCCCACCAGCCTCCTCTGTCCATGGAATTCTCCAGACAAGAATACTGGATTTCCTTCTCCGGAAGATCTTCCCAACCCAGGGACTGAACCCAGGCCTCCTGCTTTGCATGCAGATTCTTTACCTTCTGAGCCACCAGGAAAGCCCTTAGTTGCAGCATGGGAAATCTTGAATTGCAGCATGTGAGATCTAGTTCCCCGAGCAAGGATGGAACCCCTGGCCCCCCTGCATTGGGAGCATGGAGTCTTAGCTACTGAACCACAAGGGAAGTCCCAACACCTAGTGTTTTCATTTTTGTTTTTTTCCCCACCCAGTTTCTGTTGCTATTTCTCTCTTGGGAGACCAACATATGCTTTGTTCTTATGGAAGAAATTGATACAGAATCACAGGTTGTGCACATTTGATGCAGATGGAGTGTTGTGGGGTTTCACTTACTTTCAGTGAGACTCAATATGATAAATTAATGTTATGTTTTTCTCACTTAGCTCTAATATTTAGGGGAATAAAAAGAACAGTGGTTTCAGTTGGCATTTTTTAAAAATTAGGAAGTTAAGCGACTTACAGGAAAAATAAACCTAATGACAATTTAGATGACATTTTTCAGATGTTTTTGTGATGTTCAGTCTCTGATGTAAACTGGGCTGGCACAAATTTTCTCCATTTATGTGACTATGGTGAGTTTAAGGCTCTCTTTCCCTCTTTATGAGGTGCTTCAAGTTCTCTTTCTGTGGGAAGTAGTCTGCTATGGTCTTGTAACACCAACCTCATATGTAATAAGGGGAATTGAGATTGGGTATCTGTGGTTCAAGATAAGAAAGCCCGTATATTAGATTGGCCAAAAAGTTCATTTGGGTTTCCCATGGCAGCTTATGGAAAAACTTGAACAAACTTTTTGGCCAACCCAGTATTCACATTGTCCCTGGGAAGTAGCCTGGTGGAGAAGAGAGGTCATCACCCTGGGACTCAGGGGACACAGTTCTAGGCCAGCTGCTGCTGGTCTTCTCTGGGCACTGTGGGGTAAGGTAGTGCACCTCTCAGGTGCTTTGTTTTCCTCTTAAATGAAGTGGTTGGACTCTGAAGCTCCTTGCAGTCCTCAAAGGCTGCAGTTGTGTCCGAAACCCTGTATTGCGAGTCTTTTAGGCATGAATCAGAGCTGCGGCGTCTCGTGCCTTCTGCTCGTCTTCACTTTGGATCGATGCTTACCTTGCGGGAGACGTATTTTCTGTTCCCATTGCTTGCTTTATTTTTATTTTTTGAGAAGGTAGTTTAGTCGAAATATGATTTTCCAGTGGGGAAGACCAGAGTTAGAATTTGAATTAGACTAAATGACCAGCTACTGGAGTGGCTGGCGGGTGGGTAGAATTGGACCAGGGAGGTTCCTGGCTTCAGCAGTGGTGTCAGGATAGACTAGTGGGAGTGGTTGCTTGGGACCCAGAAGAACATGGTTCCAGTGGGTTTTATTTACGCAGTCTCACCTCTGCTTCTGAACACCCTGCCGTTCTCCTGGGGCAGCAGATCTAGACCTGAGGAAGGTGGGGATGATGAAGGCGCTCTGGGAGTGTGTAGCTCACGGGGAGAGTTTATCCTGGCCCTTTGAGTGAGTCTGGCCGGAGCTTGGGGCTTGGTCGGGTTCTGAGCTCTGGCTTTCAGGCTCTGAGGCCAGAGCCTCTTCCTTTAGATTATTCTCATTGTCCTGCAGATCTTCCCCACTTCTGTTTAATGTACAAGTATAGGAATCATCTAAATCTATTCTTGGTAGTTCCTCACAGGGTTTCTTTTCTTTTGAGTTTATTTTTTATTGTAAGCTTTCTTAAATTCTTTTCTGGGAGGAGATTTTGAGAGAGTGAGTTCCTAAGAGCCCAGTGATTCTCTAAACACATCGTTGCCTTAGGACCACCTGGAAGGTCGTTCTGAGGCACTGAATTAGAATCTGCACATGTGGCCTGAAGATCCATGTTTTTAAAAAGCCACTCCTAGGTGGCTTTCTCTCCTGAAGAGAGACCCTTTGGAATTGATCCAGGGGCTGGCACTTGAGACCCATTGATCTTATTTAATTCCTGTGCTGTATGTAGTTGAAGGGTCAGGACATAAATGCAAAAGGAATGTTTGCTTTTGGGGCCAGTGCACCAGAATTGTATATGAGGGGAGATAGTAGCTTCTCTTTTTCTTTTTAGCACTTATTTTGATGGCTCCCAGAACACTTTGCATTGCTTTTAATCTGTAGCTCAATATTGGGCTGATGTCCCCAGGAGTCCATTTACAGTGACTCTGAGAGCTTATTCCTAGGTCAGAATTGACAGCTGAGAAGTTGTTTTATGTGCCTGATTTAGGCCATATGCTCAGTTTAACACTCATCTGCCACTTTTCCTTCTATTTGCATAGATTCCCCAGATCTTCCTATAATTTGGCACCAATACCTTGGCACGTTATTACTGTGGAAGTCTTTTGTGTCATCCACAAGCATGAAGATTCTCTGTTCCTCACTTTCTGCCCTTTTAATTCTACAGAACCACACACGTGGGCTTTCTGATGTGTCTGTTTATATCCACCCTGTTTCTTGTTTATAAGCCCCGTTCTTAACAAGAACAACACCAGTAAAACCCCAAATGATCTCTTTGGTGGTCTTGGTCTTTAGTTTTTATCCCACTAGCTTGCCAGATACGGAGATAAAATTTTCCTGTCGTTGTCAAGCCTTTGAAGGCCTGAGGATGAAGGGTCACACATGCAGTCCCTTGGTGGCCTTTCCTTCTCTTGACCAGCTTTTCTAGTTCATCCCAGAAATCCTTCCAAATGCTCAGGTGAGTGCCATCCAGTGTTAGTCATTTCATAGTTGTTGATGTTTAAAATTTGGACTTAATGCTTGCTCTTAAGACTTCACACAGTACAGAACTATGTAAAGTTGAATGCAAAGATCTTCCTCCCTCTACTCTCCTTATGAATTTTCTGCCATTCATTCTCATCCCTGTAAGTAAATGTACTTTCCAGTTTTTCCATGCAGATTTATACACCCCCCCATTTCTTTTTTTAAAGAAACAGAAATGAGGTTATAATGAGTTCTGTAACTTCCTTTTTAAAATTAATTGTCAAAACTACTTTTCAGTGTCATGATTATACGTCTGTCTCACTCTTCAGTGTTTGAGGAGTGTTCCGTAGTTTGGGAATATTTGCTTACCCGTTTTTTTCTCTGTTGATATGTCAGCATTCTTTGATACATCTTTGTGTTCTTGTGTTAGCATTTCCCTAAGACAGATTCCTTGAAGTACACTTCATGTTTTTGGTGGCTGCAAGGGGTCTTTATTTAGACTTTACCTTTTTATATCCTACAGGGATCATCTTAGATTCAATTGAGGGCAGAATGCAAGAATACTGGAATGGGTAGCCATTCCCTTCTCCAGGAGAAGGAATCTCACCCAGGTCTCCTGCATTGCTGGCAGATTCTTTACCCTCTGAGCCACCAGGGAAGCCCAATAATCTCCTTACACTAATTAATCGTTTCACAATTGGTAGTCTACTTCCCCAGTCAGTACCCTTGAAAACCACTGTCTTCCCAGTGGAGGGCAGAGTTCAGCTCCTGGGGATCATTAAATCATTAAATCAATTAAATCATTAATTGCTTCAAGGCCCCCCAGGGGTTTTAAGGTCCTGAACTTATTGGAGAGTCGGCTCTGAGGGCTCTGGCCTTGTCTACTCTCTCTGGGTTCTAGAAAGCTCCTGCCTAACTAGGAGGTCAGAGGCAAGGTCCTGTGAGAGGCCTGACTCTTTTCCCCCTGCAGACTGGTATTAATGCACAGCTCTTCCTCCTCTTTCTTTTTTTTCTACTTGGATTAGACGGTGGGGGTGGTAGTGGTGGTGAATCTGACCACATCCTGCTCTGAGAAACCTGGCCATTTTTTAGAGTTGTTCAAGGCTGAACCGGGGCTGATTTCAACCCCGGAAAGCATTTACCTCGTTTCCTGGATTTCAGGTGTGCATTGCCCCTCGTGTTTTTAGCATATCCGAACACTGCCTCTACTTTTTTTTAGTTTGAAAATCTTTGGGACAATCAGTTGTCTTTAAAAATCGTCATATTATTTTAAAAGGAAATGATTTCACCAATGAAAATGGAAACCAATATAACTTGCTAGTTATGGCTTACTAGAAAGCACCTTCAGAAAAACCCCACAATGAAAACAAAATAGCAAATGGTATTAAACTCTAGGTATAGCATTTTGCAGGAGACTCCGAAGGAAATATGTAGCAGGTGGTAGAGATGTGCTGAAGGCTTCCTGCCTCTAAACTGAAACTGCATTTAATGGGAGGGATTGAAAAGAAGACAAGAGACAACTCTTATTTACATATGAATATTAAATGCTGGTACACACAGGGATCATATACTACGGAAACCAGATTTTCTTGTTTTGTTTTTAAACAAGCCCACACTTTGGAAAACGGACACATAAAATGTCTCGGGAGACAGAACCGAACTGATTTTCTGGGGTGGCTGTGCTCACATCTTTAGTGTCATGCACTGCTAGCCACAATACCTTGGGCAAGTCACTGACCCTTTACCTTCTAGCTTTGCCTGTAAATGAGCAGTGCTCGCCTCCTGGGATTCTTGCTGATAAGATGAAAGAAGGCAGTATTCAGACCATTGGCTGGAGTTGTTCCCAGCTCAGACGGGAGTGGAAATGGAACCGACTGATGCAACGTGAGGGAAAAAGTAGCTGGTGCTGCTGCTGCTGCTAAGTCGCTTCAGTCGTGTCTGACTCTGTGTGACCCCATAGATGGCAGCCCATCAGGCTTCCCCGTCCCAGGGATTCTCCAGGCAAGAACACTGGAGTGGATTGCCATTTCCTTGTCCAGTGCATCAAAGTGAAAAGTGAAAGTGAAATCGCTCAGTCGTGTCCGACTCTTAGCGACCCCATGGACTGCAGTCCACCAGGCTCCTCCATCCATGGGATTTTCCAGGCAAGAGTGCTGGAGTGGGGTGCCATTGCCTTCTCCGGCAAGAGTGGCACCCCGCAAGTTTTGTCATGTTGTTATTTAGTTGCTAAGTCGTGTTCACTCTGTGACCCCATGGACTGCAGCACACCAGGCTCCTCTGTCCTTCACTGTCTCCTGGTGTTGCTCAAATTCATGTCCATTGAGTTGGTGATGCTATTTAATTATCTCATCTTCGGCCACCCCCAGTTTGAAAGACTGGCTTTAATTTTAAGATCATATTTTTCTATTATTGTTATTTTTGACTAAAATATCCTTTATAAACAGTGTGATGGCATTTGCTTTCTTTCATGTCTTTGGCACAAATAAGAAATGGATAACATATCAGTCCCTAATTTTGGCTTAGCAGAAAGGTGTGCAACAGTAAATGTGTAACCTTCTGAGCTTTGGAGGCATTGTTCATTTAACTGTTAGGAAAGCTTAAACAGATATAGGTAGTGCATGGAAAAGTGCAGTTGTTTGTGTGAATACTAGGTGGAGTTCAGTGGCACAGGTGAGCGTAGTCAGGCAGAAATGCATCTGGCAAAATTTTTAACTCCTTTGGCTCCTGCCTTCTCCTCTCTGTGACCACCCCCCCACCCCCACCCCCCCAGCTTCTGGTACTTCAGAACTGGGCTGCATTCCATCTCCACCCCACCCTCCCTTCTAAATGATCAAAATGATATATTTAGGAAAAATTTGCCGCTATAATATAAAACATTCCATCTTCTTTGCTCCAAAATGGACTAGGTAATCTAGGTTTGTCTGAGCATTTTCTGGTCCTCTTTTGGAGACTGGGAGAGAGGAACTGTGTATGTAGGATCAGCATAAATTGGTAATTTGCAAGGAACAGCGCCTTACCTGGCCTCCCTCCTTTGTAAGGACAGGGTAACTTACATCCCAGTTTGCCTAAGGCTGTTGTCTTGTCATGACTGTCAGTAACACCCTATTTTCACTCTCAGAGTGTCGCAATTTGAGTGATAAAATGTATGTTTAGTGGATTTGGTTAAGAAAGGTCAGGTTTGGGGGAAATACTGGGTTGGCATAGTTCAGAGGACAAAATAAACTGAGGGTAGATGGTTCCATAATTCGCTGGGAGGATAGCCTAAGGTGTGGGGTGTCTCCAGGCTTCTATGAAGCACAGGCAGCTTCGGTTTGAGACCAGGCTTTGCACCTGATTCTGAGTAAAGCTTTTTAGGCTGTTGAGATATTAGGCGTCTGTCTCACTGAAATGCTGTTTAATAGAGGCAGGTTACCATGTTTTATGGTGGAAGGGGAAACTCATGAAGTAAAACACTGAATCTTTTCTTGGAGAATGGATGGGTTGGAAAAATCAGATGTCATATTTCAGGTCAGTTTCTTTGCTTTAAACCTCTTTTCTGGGGAAATGTTGAAAGTGACAAGTCTTGACAGAGGCAGAGAAATAAAACGGGGGAGATACAAGACAGCTGAAATGAGTAGGTCCAGGTGGGTATACTCAGATGTTCCTGAAGGCAGCTGCAAGCAACCTGAGGTCAAGGTACCAGTTGAAGGCAATGTGCCTAAAGGCCTGTTGGAAGTTTGTGGTAGAGAAAGGAATGAGAAGCGAGACGTTTAAGTCTGTTTCCAGTCTCCAGAAAGCAATGCTAAAACTTTTAAACTAGGAATTCTGTCCTAGGTATATATAGCCTTTAATACCAGGGGCATTTTTATTTTGGGCAACCACCCAAACAGTGACTTACTTTGCCAAATGTAATTTATCTGCTTACCTAATAGGACTGTCTCAGGTCTTCATGGAAAGTGGGGCATTTCTTCCTTCCGTTCCTTTCCCCTGTGTGTAGGTGAATGAGAGGGGAGACCTGGGTCCTGGGATCCCACTGAGCTCTATTATTCTAGGTGCAGTAATTGCTTGTGTTATTACTCCTGGCAGATGAGCCCTTTCGAAGCCCAGAAGCCAGGAGGCTGCCTCTGTTACTTAAAAGCCGAGTTATCTTATTAAACTCCTCTCTTATGAGAGCTTTAGACTCTCCCGAGACCTCCTGCAGGCTCTCCGTGGGGTCCAGGCCTGGCTCCCAGTTCAGCCCTCCTGCCCACATGTTAGTCATCTCCCTGCCAACAAGTCACACAGCCAGGCGGTGCAGGGCTGCTGGCTAGGCTGCTCGGCTTCCATTGAATTCTGGCTTCCATTGAATTCTTTGTCATCTCCAGATTGGTGCTCCTAATGAGCGTACCTCCCTTACTCTAATGTTGTAAGAAAATGTGCTTCTTTGATTATCAACAGAAGCAGAAAACCAGTGTAGAGAGAACAGTAAACGTGCGACTCAGATTACCTGAGTAACAGGGAAAACTGGGTTTTTGAAAGGAATTGATAGCACAGGACTAAACAAAGATGCCCCTGGAGTCTGAGCTGTCCATCAACTTGCTTGTGAAATTTCTGTGCTTTATGTGTGAAAGACATTCACTTATTTGGTAATACATTGGAAAGAGTGTGCACCGCCCCCCACCCCGCGCCGCCCCGAAAAAAATAAAAGGGTGAAAGGAATCATAGAGTTGGGCTTTAGTGACAGAACAGGGTAAGTAGAAAATCACTGCATTCTTTTTTTGGCCTTGCTGTGTAGCATGCGGCATCTTAGCTCGCTGGCCAGGGATCAAACTCATGCTCCCTACATTGGAAGCACAGAATTTTAACTGCTGGATAGCCAGGGACATCTCCATTATTGGTATTTTCAGTGAAAATGGAGGGACAGTCTCCCTTGGGTAGTAATTGTAAGCAAATTCCAGGTCATGGCCAAATGGCCTTCTGTTTCACTTCTTGAAGAGGTGTGCAAATCTGTGTATTATGGTGGAGGATGGAGTGGGCTGGGGCCCCAGCATATAGTGGGGAAGGAAGGACCCCTTGTCTTGTAATCTCCAGCTGTGTTAGGTGATAAGGGACTTCATCACACACTCAGAAGGATTTTAATAGTAGGAAGAATTCTAGGATGGAACATTAATTTAGCAATAAAGGACTCTGAACAATTTATGGTAGATTTGTGACATCGACGTCTTTATTTTGACATCTCAAATTGACTATCAACATTTCAAATAGGAAAAGTTTCCAGAGAAGTTTGGACAATAAAATGGGAAAATTAACACCTTTCATGGGTAGCATAGAAGTTATCTGACTTCCCTAAGTTCTACAGCTAGCCCTGCACATAAGCCAGTTCATTCTGAACAGTATTGGGTATTATGCTCGATAACCTAGTGTCCCTGGTGCTGTCAGTTAGTTAGTTGTAAGAAAAAAATGCACATGGCTTTATGGAAGTAAAACCCAAGGAGCAGTGAAGGCAGGAACCTTTATTTCTCTAGGATGCTGCAAGAACTCTGATGTTCACTCACTCAGCTGTGTCCGGCGCAGGTCTCCTGCCTCCTTTTTAATCGTGGGATTGTGGTTTGCTAGTTTGTATACTGTGCTTACTGCTCAGTGATGGCAGTGCTATGAGGAGGAGGAAGAAGAGATGACATCAGCTGTGGCCATAAGGCTGGAAAGCAGTAGCTGTGCCCTCTCCCGTGGGTTTCTTCATTTGTTCATTCATTCATCTGGCTGTGCCAGGTCTTAGTTGCTGCCCTTGGGGTCTTCAATCTTTGTTGCAGCATGTGGAATCTTCTTGTTGTGGCATGTGGGATCTAGTTCCCCAGCCAGGGATTGAACCTGTGCCCCCTGCACTGGGAGGTCAGAGTCTTTGCCTCTGGACTTCCAAGGAAGCCCCTCTCATCCTTTCTAAATCAGGAATCGTGGCTACACCTCTCTCCTTCTTCTGAGCACTGGAATTGAGGAGGAGCAAAAGGGTGGGGAGGGCTGGACGCACAGAGCCCGTTAACTGAGTAGTGCCTGGAATGCACTCTGTCACTTAACAACCTGGGTTTCACCTCTGTTCATCTCTGTGGGTTGGGAGGAAAGGTCTTTGTCATCAAAACACTTTTTCCTGAGCTTCCTTCACAGAAGATTTGTCTTTGGGGAATTGCCCCCCATACCAGCAGTGCCAGCACATCGATTCAAAAGAAATAAGACCTTCAGTTTTCCTCTTACATTTTCATAGCAGTTCTGAAATGCAGAGTGGGCAGGTATGCAAAGTGTATCTGAACCAAAAAAGGCATTGGTGATTTGAATGAAACCCATGAGTAGGCTAAGGCCAGTTACCCTAGAAATGTGTAATGAAGCATTTAAGAGAGCAATTGGTGACTTTTCAAAGTGCTTTAAAATTTCTCATCGTCACAAACCAAATCTTGGGACTAGGGTTCCAGTCTGTTGTTGTTTGGTAAACGGTGTTACAGACTGTGATGTGGAAAATATTCAGAAGACATGCCCTTGGAATGTTTAGCCCCATTCATGACAGGCACATGAATATCTCTAATACTTGTTGCACAAACAGTGCTTAGAACAGATCTTTACATCAAAGTCATAGAATCTGGAATTTGCTGTTTTCAGCGGCTGCATTGTGTTCTAGTGGCGGGTCTGCCTGGGGAGGTGGAGTGGATTCTGAGCCCCTTGGAAAGTGCCGGGAGCTGCCTTGATGGTTTTTGTCTCCTTCACTGAGCACTTGCTACCCTGTCAGTGTGTTGTTTGCCTCTACTAATATTTCTCTGTGAGCTGCTTCTCTGGAGATGAAGTGAAAACACGTTACTCTCACTGCTGTCAGTTTAGGCACTTAGATATGTTTTTGTTACCCTGGTNGCTTGAGGCTGTTGTCTTGGCATGACTGTCAGTAACACCCTATTTTCACTCTCAGAGTGTCGCAATTTGAGTGATAAAATGTATGTTTAGTGGATTTGGTTAAGAAAGGTCAGGTTTGGGGGAAATACTGGGTTGGCATAGTTCAGAGGACAAAATAAACTGAGGGTAGATGGTTCCATAATTCGCTGGGAGGATAGCCTAAGGTGTGGGGTGTCTCCAGGCTTCTATGAAGCACAGGCAGCTTCGGTTTGAGACCAGGCTTTGCACCTGATTCTGAGTAAAGCTTTTTAGGCTGTTGAGATATTAGGCGTCTGTCTCACTGAAATGCTGTTTAATAGAGGCAGGTTACCATGTTTTATGGTGGAAGGGGAAACTCATGAAGTAAAACACTGAATCTTTTCTTGGAGAATGGATGGGTTGGAAAAATCAGATGTCATATTTCAGGTCAGTTTCTTTGCTTTAAACCTCTTTTCTGGGGAAATGTTGAAAGTGACAAGTCTTGACAGAGGCAGAGAAATAAAACGGGGGAGATACAAGACAGCTGAAATGAGTAGGTCCAGGTGGGTATACTCAGATGTTCCTGAAGGCAGCTGCAAGCAACCTGAGGTCAAGGTACCAGTTGAAGGCAATGTGCCTAAAGGCCTGTTGGAAGTTTGTGGTAGAGAAAGGAATGAGAAGCGAGACGTTTAAGTCTGTTTCCAGTCTCCAGAAAGCAATGCTAAAACTTTTAAACTAGGAATTCTGTCCTAGGTATATATAGCCTTTAATACCAGGGGCATTTTTATTTTGGGCAACCACCCAAACAGTGACTTACTTTGCCAAATGTAATTTATCTGCTTACCTAATAGGACTGTCTCAGGTCTTCATGGAAAGTGGGGCATTTCTTCCTTCCGTTCCTTTCCCCTGTGTGTAGGTGAATGAGAGGGGAGACCTGGGTCCTGGGATCCCACTGAGCTCTATTATTCTAGGTGCAGTAATTGCTTGTGTTATTACTCCTGGCAGATGAGCCCTTTCGAAGCCCAGAAGCCAGGAGGCTGCCTCTGTTACTTAAAAGCCGAGTTATCTTATTAAACTCCTCTCTTATGAGAGCTTTAGACTCTCCCGAGACCTCCTGCAGGCTCTCCGTGGGGTCCAGGCCTGGCTCCCAGTTCAGCCCTCCTGCCCACATGTTAGTCATCTCCCTGCCAACAAGTCACACAGCCAGGCGGTGCAGGGCTGCTGGCTAGGCTGCTCGGCTTCCATTGAATTCTTTGTCATCTCCAGATTGGTGCTCCTAATGAGCGTACCTCCCTTACTCTAATGTTGTAAGAAAATGTGCTTCTTTGATTATCAACAGAAGCAGAAAACCAGTGTAGAGAGAACAGTAAACGTGCGACTCAGATTACCTGAGTAACAGGGAAAACTGGGTTTTTGAAAGGAATTGATAGCACAGGACTAAACAAAGATGCCCCTGGAGTCTGAGCTGTCCATCAACTTGCTTGTGAAATTTCTGTGCTTTATGTGTGAAAGACATTCACTTATTTGGTAATACATTGGAAAGAGTGTGCACCGCCCCCCACCCCGCGCCGCCCCGAAAAAAATAAAAGGGTGAAAGGAATCATAGAGTTGGGCTTTAGTGACAGAACAGGGTAAGTAGAAAATCACTGCATTCTTTTTTTGGCCTTGCTGTGTAGCATGCGGCATCTTAGCTCGCTGGCCAGGGATCAAACTCATGCTCCCTACATTGGAAGCACAGAATTTTAACTGCTGGATAGCCAGGGACATCTCCATTATTGGTATTTTCAGTGAAAATGGAGGGACAGTCTCCCTTGGGTAGTAATTGTAAGCAAATTCCAGGTCATGGCCAAATGGCCTTCTGTTTCACTTCTTGAAGAGGTGTGCAAATCTGTGTATTATGGTGGAGGATGGAGTGGGCTGGAGCCCCAGCATATAGTGGGGAAGGAAGGACCCCTTGTCTTGTAATCTCCAGCTGTGTTAGGTGATAAGGGACTTCATCACACACTCAGAAGGATTTTAATAGAAGAATTCTAGGATGGAACATTAATTTAGCAATAAAGGACTCTGAACAATTTATGGTAGATTTGTGACATCCACGTCTTTATTTTGACATCTCAAATTGACTATCAACATTTCAAATAGGAAAAGTTTCCAGAGAAGTTTGGACAATAAAATGGGAAAATTAACACCTTTCATGGGTAGCATGGAAGTTATCTGACTTCCCTAAGTTCTACAGCTAGCCCTGCACATAAGCCAGTTCATTCTGAACAGTATTGGGTATTATGCTCGATAACCTAGTGTCCCTGGTGCTGTCAGTTAGTTAGTTGTAAGAAAAAAATGCACATGGCTTTATGGAAGTAAAACCCAAGGAGCAGTGAAGGCAGGAACCTTTATTTCTCTAGGATGCTGCAAGAACTCTGATGTTCACTCACTCAGCTGTGTCTGGCGCAGGTCTCCTGCCTCCTTTTTAATCGTGGGATTGTGGTTTGCTAGTTTGTATACTGTGCTTACTGCTCAGTGATGGCAGTGCTATGAGGAGGAGGAAGAAGAGATGACATCAGCTGTGGCCATAAGGCTGGAAAGCAGTAGCTGTGCCCTCTCCCGTGGGTTTCTTCATTTGTTCATTCATTCATCTGGCTGTGCCAGGTCTTAGTTGCTGCCCTTGGGGTCTTCAATCTTTGTTGCAGCATGTGGAATCTTCTTGTTGTGGCATGTGGGATCTAGTTCCCCAGCCAGGGATTGAACCTGTGCCCCCTGCACTGGGAGGTCAGAGTCTTTGCCTCTGGACTTCCAAGGAAGCCCCTCTCATCCTTTCTAAATCAGGAATCGTGGCTACACCTCTCTCCTCCTTCTGAGCACTGGAATTGAGGAGGAGCAAAAGGGTGGGGAGGGCTGGACGCACAGAGCCCGTTAACTGAGTAGTGCCTGGAATGCACTCTGTCACTTAACAACCTGGGTTTCACCTCTGTTCATCTCTGTGGGTTGGGAGGAAAGGTCTTTGTCATCAAAACACTTTTTCCTGAGCTTCCTTCACAGAAGATTTGTCTTTGGGGAATTGCCCCCCATACCAGCAGTGCCAGCACATCGATTCAAAAGAAATAAGACCTTCAGTTTTCCTCTTACATTTTCATAGCAGTTCTGAAATGCAGAGTGGGCAGGTATGCAAAGTGTATCTGAACCAAAAAAGGCATTGGTGATTTGAATGAAACCCATGAGTAGGCTAAGGCCAGTTACCCTAGAAATGTGTAATGAAGCATTTAAGAGAGCAATTGGTGACTTTTCAAAGTGCTTTAAAATTTCTCATCGTCACAAGCCAAATCTTGGGACTAGGGTTCCAGTCTGTTGTTGTTTGGTAAACGGTGTTACAGACTGTGATGTGGAAAATATTCAGAAGACATGCCCTTGGAATGTTTAGCCCCATTCATGACAGGCACATGAATATCTCTAATACTTGTTGCACAAACAGTGCTTAGAACAGATCTTTACATCAAAGTCATAGAATCTGGAATTTGCTGTTTTCAGCGGCTGCATTGTGTTCTAGTGGCGGGTCTGCCTGGGGAGGTGGAGTGGATTCTGAGCCCCTTGGAGAGCGCCGGGAGCTGCCTTGATGGTTTTTGTCTCCTTCACTGAGCACTTGCTACCCTGTCAGTGTGTTGTTTGCCTCTACTAATATTTCTCTGTGAGCTGCTTCTCTGGAAATGAAGTGAAAACACGTTACTCTCACTGCCATTAGTTTAGGCACTTAGATATGTTTTTGTTACCCTGGTATTTGAATATTGGCTTTAGGATGTAAGTCTATCAAGAGATCTTTGTCTGTTAAACAAGAGTAAATAAAAGAACCATTGAGAAGATAACCCTAAAAGAGATGACAGCATTGGTTCATAGTATCTCTTTGCAACAGGTAGGAAAAGACTGAAGAAAGTGGGAGGACAATTGAGTGTTGAATAGTTAATTGAGAGATTTCTCGGTGTGGTCTGGGATATAGATTTGAGTGGTTTCTGTTGACAATAGAGCTGATGGCTCACAGGAAGTAATCAAGTGGTTGGAAATGAGTTAGGTAAAACCTTCTGAAAGGTGGCGATAACAAGGGGAATTTGACATCTCATAATAAGAGGGCTGATGAAGCAAGCAGGTTGAAGAAAATTATCCCAGAGGAAACATGAATTTCTTAGGGAAGAATGAAATAATGCTGAAGNGATAACAAGGGAAATTTGACATCTCATAATAAGAGGGCTGATGAAGCAAGCAGGTTGAAGAAAATTATCCCAGAGGAAACATGAATTTCTTAGGGGAGAATGAAATAATGCTGAAGACTGCTGGAGTTGCCTGAGAGAGGGCAGAGAGAGAAGGGTAGACTAAGTATTGAACTCTGGGAGGGGAGAATCTTGGAATGGAGGATTAGGTGAGAACCTGCTTTCCTGTACGTCTTCCAGGGCATGGAGTGGGGGTGGGTCCCTGGAAGGCCTTAGAGAACTTTTGGTCTACCTGTTGTCACTTGGCAGAGAAACAGGAAAAACACTCGAGTGCGGTGCGTGCTTTCAAGAGCTTGGCTCTCATTAGCTTCAGCAGAAATCCACTAAGCTATGAGCTGCTTAAGGACAAGGACTGTGTTTTAATTGTTTCTGTCCCTTCTTTCCAAAGTCTAGCACTTGATACTTGTGCTTGATACATACTGGGACCATTCATTTATTCAGGAAAAAACACTTGCTGAATGCTTACTTTGTCTCTGGTCTTGTTCTGGGCTCTGGGGCTACCACGGTGAACAAGATAGATGGAGCGCTTGCCCGGAGAGAGCTTGCACGGAGTGGGAAACTGCTTCTGAACAATTCATTATGCTATTTAATGTGGTGGTTAGTTCTATGGGAGAGAATACAGAGGCTCAGAGCATATACAGGCATCTAGCTGACATAGTCTGGGGAAGGCCTCTCTGAATAAAAAGTTTAAGCCAAATTTGCTGGAGGACCTGTCTGAGCCAGGCAGATTCCCCCCGGCAGAGTGGAGAATAAAGGGATGGTGGTGGATTAACCTTGTGCGAACCTATCACCCAAGGATCTTGTTAAAACAGATTCTGAATCAGGAGGTTCAGGTAAGGTCTGAGCCTGCAGTATCAACAAGCTCTCAGGTGGTTGCTGGCCTGTGAGGGCCTTCAGGAGCTTTCTGTGCATCTTCCTTCTCCCCCTTCATTGTTACAGTTGAAAGATGAGGGGATTCAGCTGGGTCAGCATCCTCCCCTCCCCAAGCCCCCCACGCCACCCGATCTGTAGCCATGTTGGCTGCAGTGATGTAACTTTTCAGGGTACTCAAAGTATAGTTGATTAGCTGTAGAGACGTATTGTTCCTGCCCTGTCCCTGTGCTGGCTGGAAATACTCCTTACTCCTCTGGCATTTCGATCCTGACAGCCTGCATTGTAGAGAAGGCCAGAGGTGTGGCGGGCAGGAGGAGGAAATTAGGATTTGGTAAGGACAAGAGAAAATAAAATCTAAACTCAGGAGCTGATGTCTTGCAACTTAACACATTTCTCTTGGTATTTCTCAAAACATCTTTCCCTGTGTTTCTAGGCTAGAGAGAGGGACCCAGGCATCGTTTTTGACAGTCAGATTCTTTTTTGATAATAAAGAAGGCCTTTCCTCCCTGGGGAAAGGGATTACCATCAAGATCACAAGATTTTAAACCAAAAATACTTTGGCCACCTGACGCGAATAGCCAGCTCATTGGAAAAGACCCCGATGCTGGGANGCTGGTGCTGCTGCTGCTGCTAAGTCGCTTCAGTCGTGTCTGACTCTGTGTGACCCCATAGATGGCAGCCCATCAGGCTTCGCCGTCCCAGGGATTCTCGAGGCAAGAACACTGGAGTGGATTGCCATTTCCTTGTCCAGTGCATCAAAGTGAAAAGTGAAAGTGAAATCGCTCAGTCGTGTCCGACTCTTAGCGACCCCATGGACTGCAGTCCACCAGGCTCCTCCATCCATGGGATTTTCCAGGCAAGAGTGCTGGAGTGGGGTGCCATTGCCTTCTCCGGCAAGAGTGGCACCCCGCAAGTTTTGTCATGTTGTTATTTAGTTGCTAAGTCGTGTTCACTCTGTGACCCCATGGACTGCAGCACACCAGGCTCCTCTGTCCTTCACTGTCTCCTGGTGTTGCTCAAATTCATGTCCATTGAGTTGGTGATGCTATTTAATTATCTCATCTTCGGCCACCCCCAGTTTGAAAGACTGGCTTTAATTTTAAGATCATATTTTTCTATTATTGTTATTTTTGACTAAAATATCCTTTATAAACAGTGTGATGGCATTTGCTTTCTTTCATGTCTTTGGCACAAATAAGAAATGGATAACATATCAGTCCCTAATTTTGGCTTAGCAGAAAGGTGTGCAACAGTAAATGTGTAACCTTCTGAGCTTTGGAGGCATTGTTCATTTAACTGTTAGGAAAGCTTAAACAGATTTAGGTAGTGCATGGAAAAGTGCAGTTGTTTGTGTGAATACTAGGTGGAGTTCAGTGGCACAGGTGAGCGTAGTCAGGCAGAAATGCATCTGGCAAAATTTTTAACTCCTTTGGCTCCTGCCTTCTCCTCTCTGTGACCACCCCCCCACCCCCACCCCCCCAGCTTCTGGTACTTCAGAACTGGGCTGCATTCCATCTCCACCCCACCCTCCCTTCTAAATGATCAAAATGATATATTTAGGAAAAATTTGCCACTATAATATAAAACATTCCATCTTCTTTGCTCCAAAATGGACTAGGTAATCTAGGTTTGTCTGAGCATTTTCTGGTCCTCTTTTGGAGACTGGGAGAGAGGAACTGTGTATGTAGGATCAGCATAAATTGGTAATTTGCAAGGAACAGCGCCTTACCTGGCCTCCCTCCTTTGTAAGGACAGGGTAACTTACATCCCAGTTTGCCTAAGGCTGTTGTCTTGTCATGACTGTCAGTAACACCCTATTTTCACTCTCAGAGTGTCGCAATTTGAGTGATAAAATGTATGTTTAGTGGATTTGGTTAAGAAAGGTCAGGTTTGGGGGAAATACTGGGTTGGCATAGTTCAGAGGACAAAATAAACTGAGGGTAGATGGTTCCATAATTCGCTGGGAGGATAGCCTAAGGTGTGGGGTGTCTCCAGGCTTCTATGAAGCACAGGCAGCTTCGGTTTGAGACCAGGCTTTGCACCTGATTCTGAGTAAAGCTTTTTAGGCTGTTGAGATATTAGGCGTCTGTCTCACTGAAATGCTGTTTAATAGAGGCAGGTTACCATGTTTTATGGTGGAAGGGGAAACTCATGAAGTAAAACACTGAATCTTTTCTTGGAGAATGGATGGGTTGGAAAAATCAGATGTCATATTTCAGGTCAGTTTCTTTGCTTTAAACCTCTTTTCTGGGGAAATGTTGAAAGTGACAAGTCTTGACAGAGGCAGAGAAATAAAACGGGGGAGATACAAGACAGCTGAAATGAGTAGGTCCAGGTGGGTATACTCAGATGTTCCTGAAGGCAGCTGCAAGCAACCTGAGGTCAAGGTACCAGTTGAAGGCAATGTGCCTAAAGGCCTGTTGGAAGTTTGTGGTAGAGAAAGGAATGAGAAGCGAGACGTTTAAGTCTGTTTCCAGTCTCCAGAAAGCAATGCTAAAACTTTTAAACTAGGAATTCTGTCCTAGGTATATATAGCCTTTAATACCAGGGGCATTTTTATTTTGGGCAACCACCCAAACAGTGACTTACTTTGCCAAATGTAATTTATCTGCTTACCTAATAGGACTGTCTCAGGTCTTCATGGAAAGTGGGGCATTTCTTCCTTCCGTTCCTTTCCCCTGTGTGTAGGTGAATGAGAGGGGAGACCTGGGTCCTGGGATCCCACTGAGCTCTATTATTCTAGGTGCAGTAATTGCTTGTGTTATTACTCCTGGCAGATGAGCCCTTTCGAAGCCCAGAAGCCAGGAGGCTGCCTCTGTTACTTAAAAGCCGAGTTATCTTATTAAACTCCTCTCTTATGAGAGCTTTAGACTCTCCCGAGACCTCCTGCAGGCTCTCCGTGGGGTCCAGGCCTGGCTCCCAGTTCAGCCCTCCTGCCCACATGTTAGTCATCTCCCTGCCAACAAGTCACACAGCCAGGCGGTGCAGGGCTGCTGGCTAGGCTGCTCGGCTTCCATTGAATTCTTTGTCATCTCCAGATTGGTGCTCCTAATGAGCGTACCTCCCTTACTCTAATGTTGTAAGAAAATGTGCTTCTTTGATTATCAACAGAAGCAGAAAACCAGTGTAGAGAGAACAGTAAACGTGCGACTCAGATTACCTGAGTAACAGGGAAAACTGGGTTTTTGAAAGGAATTGATAGCACAGGACTAAACAAAGATGCCCCTGGAGTCTGAGCTGTCCATCAACTTGCTCGTGAAATTTCTGTGCTTTATGTGTGAAAGACATTCACTTATTTGGTAATACATTGGAAAGAGTGTGCACCGCCCCCCACCCCGCGCCGCCCCGAAAAAAATAAAAGGGTGAAAGGAATCATAGAGTTGGGCTTTAGTGACAGAACAGGGTAAGTAGAAAATCACTGCATTCTTTTTTTGGCCTTGCTGTGTAGCATGCGGCATCTTAGCTCGCTGGCCAGGGATCAAACTCATGCTCCCTACATTGGAAGCACAGAATTTTAACTGCTGGATAGCCAGGGACATCTCCATTATTGGTATTTTCAGTGAAAATGGAGGGACAGTCTCCCTTGGGTAGTAATTGTAAGCAAATTCCAGGTCATGGCCAAATGGCCTTCTGTTTCACTTCTTGAAGAGGTGTGCAAATCTGTGTATTATGGTGGAGGATGGAGTGGGCTGGAGCCCCAGCATATAGTGGGGAAGGAAGGACCCCTTGTCTTGTAATCTCCAGCTGTGTTAGGTGATAAGGGACTTCATCACACACTCAGAAGGATTTTAATAGAAGAATTCTAGGATGGAACATTAATTTAGCAATAAAGGACTCTGAACAATTTATGGTAGATTTGTGACATCCACGTCTTTATTTTGACATCTCAAATTGACTATCAACATTTCAAATAGGAAAAGTTTCCAGAGAAGTTTGGACAATAAAATGGGAAAATTAACACCTTTCATGGGTAGCATGGAAGTTATCTGACTTCCCTAAGTTCTACAGCTAGCCCTGCACATAAGCCAGTTCATTCTGAACAGTATTGGGTATTATGCTCGATAACCTAGTGTCCCTGGTGCTGTCAGTTAGTTAGTTGTAAGAAAAAAATGCACATGGCTTTATGGAAGTAAAACCCAAGGAGCAGTGAAGGCAGGAACCTTTATTTCTCTAGGATGCTGCAAGAACTCTGATGTTCACTCACTCAGCTGTGTCTGGCGCAGGTCTCCTGCCTCCTTTTTAATCGTGGGATTGTGGTTTGCTAGTTTGTATACTGTGCTTACTGCTCAGTGATGGCAGTGCTATGAGGAGGAGGAAGAAGAGATGACATCAGCTGTGGCCATAAGGCTGGAAAGCAGTAGCTGTGCCCTCTCCCGTGGGTTTCTTCATTTGTTCGTTCATTCATCTGGCTGTGCCAGGTCTTAGTTGCTGCCCTTGGGGTCTTCAATCTTTGTTGCAGCATGTGGAATCTTCTTGTTGTGGCATGTGGGATCTAGTTCCCCAGCCAGGGATTGAACCTGTGCCCCCTGCACTGGGAGGTCAGAGTCTTTGCCTCTGGACTTCCAAGGAAGCCCCTCTCATCCTTTCTAAATCAGGAATCGTGGCTACACCTCTCTCCTTCTTCTGAGCACTGGAATTGAGGAGGAGCAAAAGGGTGGGGAGGGCTGGACGCACAGAGCCCGTTAACTGAGTAGTGCCTGGAATGCACTCTGTCACTTAACAACCTGGGTTTCACCTCTGTTCATCTCTGTGGGTTGGGAGGAAAGGTCTTTGTCATCAAAACACTTTTTCCTGAGCTTCCTTCACAGAAGATTTGTCTTTGGGGAATTGCCCCCCATACCAGCAGTGCCAGCACATCGATTCAAAAGAAATAAGACCTTCAGTTTTCCTCTTACATTTTCATAGCAGTTCTGAAATGCAGAGTGGGCAGGTATGCAAAGTGTATCTGAACCAAAAAAGGCATTGGTGATTTGAATGAAACCCATGAGTAGGCTAAGGCCAGTTACCCTAGAAATGTGTAATGAAGCATTTAAGAGAGCAATTGGTGACTTTTCAAAGTGCTTTAAAATTTCTCATCGTCACAAACCAAATCTTGGGACTAGGGTTCCAGTCTGTTGTTGTTTGGTAAACGGTGTTACAGACTGTGATGTGGAAAATATTCAGAAGACATGCCCTTGGAATGTTTAGCCCCATTCATGACAGGCACATGAATATCTCTAATACTTGTTGCACAAACAGTGCTTAGAACAGATCTTTACATCAAAGTCATAGAATCTGGAATTTGCTGTTTTCAGCGGCTGCATTGTGTTCTAGTGGCGGGTCTGCCTGGGGAGGTGGAGTGGATTCTGAGCCCCTTGGAGAGCGCCGGGAGCTGCCTTGATGGTTTTTGTCTCCTTCACTGAGCACTTGCTACCCTGTCAGTGTGTTGTTTGCCTCTACTAATATTTCTCTGTGAGCTGCTTCTCTGGAAATGAAGTGAAAACACGTTACTCTCACTGCCATTAGTTTAGGCACTTAGATATGTTTTTGTTACCCTGGTATTTGAATATTGGCTTTAGGATGTAAGTCTATCAAGAGATCTTTGTCTGTTAAACAAGAGTAAATAAAAGAACCATTGAGAAGATAACCCTAGAAGAGATGACAGCATTGGTTCATAGTATCTCTTTGCAACAGGTAGGAAAAGACTGAAGAAAGTGGGAGGACAATTGAGTGTTGAATAGTTAATTGAGAGATTTCTCGGTGTGGTCTGGGATATAGATTTGAGTGGTTTCTGTTGACAATAGAGCTGATGGCTCACAGGAAGTAATCAAGTGGTTGGAAATGAGTTAGGTAAAACCTTCTGAAAGGTGGCGATAACAAGGGAAATTTGACATCTCATAATAAGAGGGCTGATGAAGCAAGCAGGTTGAAGAAAATTATCCCAGAGGAAACATGAATTTCTTAGGGGAGAATGAAATAATGCTGAAGACTGCTGGAGTTGCCTGAGAGAGGGCAGAGAGAGAAGGGTAGACTAAGTATTGAACTCTGGGAGGGGAGAATCTTGGAATGGAGGATTAGGTGAGAACCTGCTTTCCTGTACGTCTTCCAGGGCATGGAGTGGGGGTGGGTCCCTGGAAGGCCTTAGAGAACTTTTGGTCTACCTGTTGTCACTTGGCAGAGAAACAGGAAAAACACTCGAGTGCGGTGCGTGCTTTCAAGAGCTTGGCTCTCATTAGCTTCAGCAGAAATCCACTAAGCTATGAGCTGCTTAAGGACAAGGACTGTGTTTTAATTGTTTCTGTCCCTTCTTTCCAAAGTCTAGCACTTGATACTTGTGCTTGATACATACTGGGACCATTCATTTATTCAGGAAAAAACACTTGCTGAATGCTTACTTTGTCTCTGGTCTTGTTCTGGGCTCTGGGGCTACCACGGTGAACAAGATAGATGGAGCGCTTGCCCGGAGAGAGCTTGCACGGAGTGGGAAACTGCTTCTGAACAATTCATTATGCTATTTAATGTGGTGGTTAGTTCTATGGGAGAGAATACAGAGGCTCAGAGCATATACAGGCATCTAGCTGACATAGTCTGGGGAAGGCCTCTCTGAATAAAAAGTTTAAGCCAAATTTGCTGGAGGACCTGTCTGAGCCAGGCAGATTCCCCCCGGCAGAGTGGAGAATAAAGGGATGGTGGTGGATTAACCTTGTGCGAACCTATCACCCAAGGATCTTGTTAAAACAGATTCTGAATCAGGAGGTTCAGGTAAGGTCTGAGCCTGCAGTATCAACAAGCTCTCAGGTGGTTGCTGGCCTGTGAGGGCCTTCAGGAGCTTTCTGTGCATCTTCCTTCTCCCCCTTCATTGTTACAGTTGAAAGATGAGGGGATTCAGCTGGGTCAGCATCCTCCCCTCCCCAAGCCCCCCACGCCACCCGATCTGTAGCCATGTTGGCTGCAGTGATGTAACTTTTCAGGGTACTCAAAGTATAGTTGATTAGCTGTAGAGACGTATTGTTCCTGCCCTGTCCCTGTGCTGGCTGGAAATACTCCATACTCCTCTGGCATTTCGATCCTGACAGCCTGCATTGTAGAGAAGGCCAGAGGTGTGGCGGGCAGGAGGAGGAAATTAGGATTTGGTAAGGACAAGAGAAAATAAAATCTAAACTCAGGAGCTGATGTCTTGCAACTTAACACATTTCTCTTGGTATTTCTCAAAACATCTTTCCCTGTGTTTCTAGGCTAGAGAGAGGGACCCAGGCATCGTTTTTGACAGTCAGATTCTTTTGATAATAAAGAAGGCCTTTCCTCCCTGGGGAAAGGGATTACCGTCAAGATCACAAGATTTTAAACCAAAAATACTTTGGCCACCTGAAGTGAATAGCCAGCTCATTGGAAAAGACCCCGATGCTGGGCAAGATTGAGGGCAGGAGGAGAAGGGGGCGACAGAGGGTGAGATGGTTGGATGACATCACTTAGCGACTGAACAACAAACCAAAAATATGTATGGTGCTCTGGCCTCTGAGAGAATGTTCACAGTTATGCCAACTCTGAATGTTCACACGTTGTATCTCAAAACTTGTGAGACATTAAGGGGTTTCCAGCATTTCTGAATGTAAAACCTAATTAGATCACACATGCAGGTTTTTCAAATCCCCACTGGATAAACTTGCACTGATAGGAAAAGGGCGTCTCCCTAAAATTCAAGATCCTTTTTGGGGGCCATAGCCTTTTTGAACTCTGTGCTCAGAGGTTGGGATTCTGTGATTGGAACATGTCTAGCATTTTATTTCATTTGGGAGAGAAGCATGAAGCGATGATGAATGGATCATGGGAAGATACGGTCCTTGCAACACAATAATAGTTTTGTCACTGAACTGAACCTGGGTCCGCTTTACCGCACAGCAAAGCCGGTTTACAGACACTGGGTTGTGGTGAAGTACAGTGTTTATTTGTTGGGTGCCAAACAAGATTGCTTGTGCTCAAAACACCTGAATTCTTTGATGGCTGCCAGAAATGAATTTTTTAAAAATTGGATTGTAGTTGGTTTACAACATTGTATTGGTTTCAGGTGTAGAGTGAAGTGAATCAGGTACATTGATGGATACACGTGTATCCACTCTTTGGATTCTTTTCCCATATAGGCTATTACAGAGTAGTGAATAAAGTTCCCCGTATTATACAGTAGGTCCTTAATAGTTACCTGTTTTATGTACAGTAGTGTTTATCTGAACCCACTCCAGTGTTCTTGTCTGGAGAATCCCAAGGATGGGGGAGCCTGGTGGGCTGCCGTCTGTGGGGTCGCACAGAGTCGGACACGACTGAAGCGACTTAGCAGCAGCAGCAGGTATCTGTCAACCCCAGTCCTTTCCTCATTTGGGGTGAGGGCTTCATGGCGTGTGACTTTCTTCTGATTGATTGGTAGTGAGGTAACAGGGTGATGTGAGTCTTAACCATTGACCCTCTGGTGACAGTCTACAGCCTGTAGTCACCATACTTAACCTGAGTAAGGATCTTAGCTTCTGCAGAACTACTCAAAGATAAGTGTTGGCTATATCACTTTTATGTTCAGATGATCACTTTTATGTTCTTGTTCGGTCGCTCAGTCGTGTCTGACTCTTTGTGAGTCTGTGAACTGCAGCACACCAGGCTTCCCTGTCCTTCAGAGACACAGCGCATGCTTGTATATATTATCCCTCACTCACGGAGGAACTAGAACTCTGTTTTACCACTGAACTGTTGCCATTACTTTTCCTACTTAACACTTTTTTTCATTTCTGCACCCCCTCACTTCCCTAATGAATAACTGCTGGTACCTGCCGTTTGGAACTCTGGTAGGCCTAGGAGACTGCTTTTGTGAAGGCCGTACAGAGTCCTGCTCGGTTTCAGTTTGACTTGCATTCTCTAAGTTGTGTGTGCAGAGAGATTTTCAGAACCACCAAGGAGATCTAGTTCTCAGATTCGTTTTGTCATTGAGACTGTAAAGTGGCCGGTAGTATGTTTTCCACTTTTGAAAAAGGTGTTGCAGTTTTAATTTAACATAATCTCAAAAAAATTGTAAAAATAGTGCAAGTGACTCTTGTGACCCTTTCACCCTGGTTGCCATATCCTCTTCTTTGTATTTATAACATACAGTCATCATTCATGGTAGTTATGTTCTATCAGGGATTTCCACAATGGCTCAGTGGTAAAGAATCTGCCTGCAATGCAGGAGCCTCAGGAGAGCGTTCAACCCCTGGGTCAGGAAGATCCTCTGGAGGAGGGCACAACAACCCACTCCCGTATTCTTGCCTGGAGAATGCACACGCGCATGTTCCATCAAGTCACAAGCACTAAATTAGTAAATTTCGAACCATTGTTTCTGTGAGAAATACTGAGTTAGTTCCTATGAGCCTCTGGTCACTACATTTTCATCAAGTGGTAGATACATGATCTTGTGTTGGGCTTCCCTGATAGCTCAGTTGGTAAAGAATCCGCCTGCAATGGAAGAGACCCTGGTTTGATTCCTGGGTCGGGAAGATCCCCTGGAGAAGGGATAAACTACCCACTCCAGTATTCTTGGGCTTCCCTTGTGGCTCAGCTGGTAAAGAATCTGCCTGCAGTATGGGAGACCTGGGTTTGATCCCTGGATTCGGAAAATCCCCTGAAGAAGGGAAAGACTACCCACTCCAGGATTCCAGCCTGGAGAATTCCCTGGACTGTATAGTCCATGGGGTTGCAGAGAGTTGGACACAACTGAGTGACTTTCACTTGTATGCTTCTGTTTAAAGTCCTCTCACTTAATATGAAGTGTTGATTCGTTAACACTGAATATATGAACAACAGCACTGTGACTTGTACCTGAACGAAAATTGTCTAACATTTTCTCTGTAAGGCACGTCACAACAGCTTTCTTTGTGCCTGGGGAAACTTCAGGACTGTGATGCCTGTGAGCCATTTTAAACAGCAAGATCACCACACAAAAGCCCTGATGACTGCAGTAATTTTTCTTTGGCTTTAACAGTCTGAGGACTTGACCCTAAACATTGAGTTGAGGGGCAAAGTCCTGTGATGCTCAGATGATCACTTTTTTCTTCTTCTTGTTCAGTCCCTCAGTTGTGTCCGACTCTGTGACTCCATGGACTGCAGCACACCAGGCTTCCCTGTCCGTCACCTTCTCCCATGCTTAGTGCTTAGTTGCCTTGTTATGTCTGACTCTTTGCAACCCCGTGGACTGTATCCCGCAAGGCTCCTCTGTCCACGGGGATACTCCAGGCAAGAATACCGGAGTGGGTTGCCATACCCTCCTCTAGGGGATCTTCCCAATCCAGGGATCAAACCCAGGTCTCCTACATTGCAGGTGGATTCTTCACTGTCTGAGCCACCACGGAGCTCGAAATTTTCTCAAACTCATTCCATTGAGTCTGTGATGTCATCTAACCATCTCATCCTCTGTTGCCCCCTTCTCCTCCTCCTGCCCTCGATCTTTCCCAGCATGAAGGTCTTTTCCAATGAATCTGTTCTTTGCATCAAGTGGCCAGAGTATTGGAGCTTGGAGTCAGTTAAGTTTTGGTTCTTCCTTTACTTATTTTCACACATGATGGTTATTCTGAAAAACTTGACAGCTGGAATGGATTTTTTGGGACTGACACTTTGCCTCTGCCTGCCACATAGTTCCTGCTGAGTTCTGATTTCTGAGTGACTCTGGTTCCTCGAGCACAGTGGAGCTCAGCGTGGGTGGTGAGGACTTGGCTCTGTAGAGGATCATCGTGGGGTTTCTGGCTTCTAGGAACCTGAGCCAGTTCCTTCCTGGTGAGGCTTTCTTTGTGCAAGTTACAGGCTTGGTGTTTTGCATGTATCACCACTTTTTTGATGCATAATTCTCATAGCAAATGTTTAGTATTTGTGGTTTATTAGAAAGTACACTGGGAGAAGTTGTGTTCTAGTCCTGATGTACCACAGTTTTTT
>SJYW01019836.1:582733-636102 GCA_006410735.1 Raphicerus campestris | reverse complement strand
GCTTGCAGTACAGGAGACGTGGGTTCAATCCCTAGGTTGGAAAGATCCCCCGGAGGAGGAAAAGACAACCCACTCCACTATTTTTGCCTGGAGAATCCCATGGACAGAGGAGCCTGGTGGGCCTCAGTCTATAGGGTTACAAAGAGTTGGACACGACTGAGTGACGAACACGCACACACACCAAACTGTGGCATGGAAGAAGGTTTCTGCTTGTGCATTCCCACTTTTATCAATGAGGAAGTAACCTTAAACAATAAATATGCAGAATCCAACATATCTGTTATTATTATTATTACTGTTGTTAGGGCTGACAAATTAAAGCACTTCATTGTATTCAACCTGGAAAAGAAAAGTCTAAAGTGTGATTTGATCTGTTTTTATTAGATAAGGGGCTTTTTTGTTTNGGAAGTAACCTTAAACAATAAATATGCAGAATCCAACATATCTGTTATTATTATTATTACTGTTGTTAGGGCTGACAAATTAAAGCACTTCATTGTATTCAACCTGGAAAAGAAAAGTCTAAAGTGTGATTTGATCTGTTTTTATTAGATAAGGGGCTTTTTTGTTTTTAATTATAAAAAAAATCTTCTTTGTTTTTTGAAAAAAGTGCATTTTTTTTAAAGCAGAAGGTCATTTTTTTTTAAATTGTAGTTTTATTTATTTTATTTGTTTGGCTGCACCAAACAGAATATGGGATCTTAGTTCCCCAACCAGGAAGTAACGTTAAATAATACATGTGTAAAATCCAAAATATAACTTATTATTATTACTATTATTGGGATTGAAAAATTAAAGCACTTGGTTGTATTTAATCTGGAAAAGTCTAAACTATGGTTTAATTTATCTTTATTAGATAAGGGGCTTTTTTGTTTGTTTTTAATTATAAAAACAATGTTCTTTGTTTTTTAAAAAAATCAAGTATTTTTTTAAAGCAGAGGGTCTTTTTTTTTTTAATTGCAGTTTTATTTATTTTTTTTGTTTGACAACACAAACAGCAGGTGGGATATTAGTTCACCAGCCAGGGACAGAACCCATGCCTCTGGTAGCTCAGATTCCCAACCACTGGGCCGCTAAAGAAGTCCAAAATCACATACTACCTAATCTTAGAACACAGAAGTCCCTATCCTCTCCTGACTTCCTCTCTACAGAGGTAACCATTAGAAGCGTGGCTTTCCAGAATGTTTCTATGCATGATCAAATGGAATCAGTCTGTATACTGTTTTGAAGTTTGCTATCTCATCTAACAATATATCTTAGCTATGTTTCCATGTCAGAATGTAGGTCATTTTTTATAAATTGCTTGGCATTCTGTTGTCTGGATGTGCTAGAATTTACTTTTAACAGTCAGTAGGTAAGCACTGATAGAGATTTAAATTATTTCTGTATATTGATACAACGGTGCTGCAGTAAACATCCTTGTGCATATATCTTTGCACATTATTTTAAGTTGTTGTTTGTCGCTCAGCCATGTCCAACTCTTGCAACCCCATGGTCTGTAGCCTGTTAGGCTCCTCTGTCCATTGGATTTTCCAGGCAGGAATACTGCAGTGGGTTGCCATTTCCTTCTCCAGGGGATCTTTCCAACCCAGAGGTTGAACTCGAGTCACTTGCTTGGCAGGTGGCTTCTTTACCACTGTGCCACCTGGAAAGCCTTTACTCTTAAGTTATCTATAGGATGAACCTCTAGGACTGGAATGGCTGGGCCAAAAATAAGCATTTTCTGTTTGGTTAGGTATTACCAAGTGGTTCTAGGAAGGTGTTTTGACTTCTGCTGTGATAAGGATGTTGATGTGTCTGCAGAATATTGATTTACTTGCTCGTGACTACTCTGGCTTTTTGTTGCTGCAAGCGGGCTCTCTCCAGTTGCCGTGAAGGGGGCTGCTCTCTAGCTGCCGTGCGTGGGCTCCTCACTGCAGTGGCTTCTCTAGTTGAGGAGCATGGGCTCAAGAGCACAAGCTCAGTAGTTGTGGTGCTTGGGCTTAGTTGCCCTAGGGCATCTTCCTGGACCAGGGACAGAAGCCATGTCCCCCTCTGTAGGACATGTTTAAGACAAAAAGTGAAACGGGCACGAGTTAAAGCCAGAATTCTTTGAGCTGGACAAAAAGTCGAGCTTTGTCTTCTGTGTGTAACCCTGAGTGAACCATGAAGGCAGTGACGTCTCCTAATCTACAGATTAGGAAGAACCACCCCTGGTTCAGGCCTGGATGTGCACGGCTATGCTGATGCTTTGGGAGGCTGTGGCCACACATCTATCCCCAGATTCAAACCGTGAGAGCTGAATTCTTCCACCTGGTCATAATTAATGACAAGTGCAAGTAAGTGGTTGGAGACATAAATCGAGTTTGCAAACCTTTTATAAAATATCTTCTAAAAACCCTCACCTTAGTGCAGCTGTTGACAACAGGGCTGAGGCCTTCAGTGACAACCAATATACGAGCTTCCTCCAGGGACCCTTTAAATTTCTTTTTCTTTTGCTCAAGTCAGGACATCGGGCAGAAATGCATATAAATGTAAGATGAATGCAATGCACAGGTGAGCTTTCTCCTGCTATGAGCCTTTTCACACCTTGAATTTTGGACTGAGTCGTTTTTAAATGCAGCTTCATTTTTCTCCCCTGTCATTACCTGATTTCATCTGAAAATCCCAGCATGTAGTTCTCTTTTCCTTTAATTCATTAGATTTGGCATGCTGTTTATTATATCAATGTGACATCTGTCTAATATAACATCTTTGAGGTACCAGGATGTTTTAAAAAAGAGAGGGTGGGAGGATTTAACTCTTCAGGACTAACTGGAGACTGTTTAAATTTATAGAGGTGTCTCTAGCCCTTTGTAGATCTTCCTCTAGATTGAAATACATTTGTAACCAAAACGATAATCCATATTCCCTCATTCCTCTGCTGAGATGAATGGAAAGAGACTTGGAGGAAAGCTCAGCTATTTATTCACAGATTGTTTAAAGTCAGAATTTGTCTTGGGAGACAAGATTGTATTAGCTTGATAAAAGTAACTCTTTCAGCCTGGGAAACAAAAGAATTATACAATAGTGCTGCAAAGATTTCCTTGGCTTCTCCAAAGAGGAATTAGATTTGAATACACCAAAACCTTCCATATCAGAGGGTGTGCTTCTAGAGGCAATGTGGACATAAAAGCAATGCCGAGTTTTTCTCTTTTGATGGGAAACCGGAGGCCTTACAACAGACTTCCGGATTTGGAAAGAAGGCTGGCAGGGAGCCGTGAGTGCACGGGGAAGGGCTGTGGCCATCTTTCTTCAATAAAGACAGAATTTTGTAAAAAAAATCATCATTACTGTTTGCAGCAAGATGTGCCTTGTTTGGAGTTCTGGTTGGAATTCTTCAACATAGAATATCTATACAAAACAGATATAGGACTTTGACTGATTTATGTCAGACCAGTTCTTTCCTCTCGGTAGTGCCACGCACACACGCAGAAGTAGGCAGGGGAACGAGCTGATGTACACAGCCAAGACACAACATCCCACAGAGCTGAGTGGGAGGGACTGGGGACTGCTGAACCCTGGCTTGAAAGCCTCACGGTGGGATAACACTAGGACTTAGCTAGGCATTACTGTTGACTCTGGCCCTGGGACCTAATCTCACTGTACAGCTGACCTTAGATAAGGTATTGATGTCAGATTCTTTGAGAGTCTCTCAAGCTCTCAACTTGATTATTATGCGATGACGTTCGTGGTTGTCTGCTCCTAGTTACTCATCCTCCCACCAGAGAGATAGAAAAACTCCTATTTAGTGACCCCTTTATCTATTTCCATTTCCTTTGTACCTCTGAAGCTGAGCATATTAGTCATGTGGCATGACAAGGATTGTGGGGATATTCCCAGCTGTTCAAAAGGAGAAAGGGGAGAAATGACAGGCAGAGAAGCCACTATCAATAATATAAAGCACCTCTGGCGAGATGGGTGGCATTTTGGTGGTGTCAGCCACCAAACGGACCAAAGTCCATCTCCTGCACGAGGCTTCCCTAGGGAGCTGAGACAAAAGTTGCCTAGAAAAGGAGAGTCGGGGAGTGGGGGATGAGTGGGAGATAAAAAGGAAAAAAAACTTTCTGAGACTGAGAAATGCATTATTTCTAAAATTGGCAGTCCTTTTTGATGAGTTAAGTGGAAGTGAGTTATGATCTAAATCAATAGAATTGATAACGTTTTCATCTTGAAAGGTTAACTGTATTTTTGACACTCCCCTATCTCCCAAGCAACTTAGTTTTTAAGAAAAAAAAAAATCCTCTGGGCAAGAAGCCTCAGATCCACTTAATTTAGGGCTGGTATTTATGATCGGCCATTGCCCTTGAAATTCCATTAGCACTAATGAAGGACAGTGTAGATGCGTCCTGCCTGGAGTCCGGTAAGTGACGCACTAGNACGTTTTCATCTTGAAAGGTTAACTGTATTTTTGACACTCCCCTATCTCCCAAGCAACTTAGTTTTTAAGAAAAAAAAAAAAATCCTCTGGGCAAGGAGCCTCAGATCCACTTAATTTAGGGCTGGTATTTATGATCGGCCATTGACCTTGAAATTCCATTAGCACTAATGAAGGGCAGTGTAGATGCGTCCTGCCTGGAGTCCGGTAAGTGACGCACTAGGCGCCTGGAGGGCCCCTCCTCTCTGGCTCCAGCTCAGCTGGGACCTGACTTTCCAGGTCCTGCTCCCTCCGCTCAGCTCTGTGGAGCAGGCTCGGCAGACAGCCTCCTCCAGCTGTATGTAGGTTCTCCTAGGTTTTCCCTGAAGAGGAGAGGAGAAAACCCCTGTTCAAGTGAGAGTTCCTTGCTTCCTGTATACACTTTTTGCCCAGCGCAATGAAATTCAAAGGCAGAGATGTAACTGGCATCCTAAATTTCCCATCTAGAAAAGATCGTAAAGATCACTTCAGTTGTTTTTGTTGTTTAGTGGCCCAGTTGTGTCCTATTCGAGATTCCATGGACTGCAGCTCGCCAGGCTCTTCTGTCCTTGGGATTTCCCAGTCAAGAATGCTGGAGTGGGTTGTTATTTCCTCCTCCAGGGGATCTTCCTGACCCACTGAAATTCCCCCATATACCTATCACCTAGATATAACATTTGTGAATATTTTGCTCTCTGTGGGTGGTTATTATTTTCTTGCCCATGTATTTTAAAGTATAGATACTGTGGCAGTTTACTGAGATGTTTTGGTACACCTAAAGTAAAAATATATTCTTATATAATTACAGCACTGTTATCATACCTAAGAAAGTGAATAATAATTCTTTCATATCATTTGATGTCTAATCCATATTACAAGTCTTCCAATTGTCCCTAAAATATTTTTCAACAATTGGCTTGTTCAGACTGCAGACCACACACACTTCATGCATCACATTTCTTTTTTCCGCCTCTTTCAGTCTAGACGGCACTCTGCTGTTCCCTGCAGCAGCCTCTGGCCACACATGGTCAATGAGAATTTGAAACATGGCTGGTTCAAATTCAGATGTGCTGTGAGTGTGAAATATATGTGGAATTTTGAACATGGTACTGGAAAAAGAATGTAAAAATATTCATGAACAATTTTATGTTGAAATTTATTATTAAATACGCTTAAAATGTGTTTCTTTTTATTTTTTAATGCAACTACTAGCAAATGTAAAATTACATTTGTGGCTGGCATTAGGGCTCATATATTTACATCAGATGGTGCTGGTTTAAAACATTACTCTCTGTTTTGTTTGTTTGTTTGTTTTCTATTTTTAATCTGGAAGAGTCTCCACTTTTTTCTTTTTTTCTTTTCTCACGCCGGTGACTTGAAGAAGTCAAGTCCTGATGCATGCCCACTTTCTGGACTTTTTTTTTTTTTATGGCTTCTTGCTTTAGTTTAACCTGTTTATCTACACCCTGTGTTTCTAGCCCCCAGTTAATTAGACTTGGTTAGATTCAGGCTTAAATTTTTGACAAGAATACTCTGAGTGACCCTGTATCTCAGGACACACCTAACATGGTTTAACTGTTCTCATGCTAAGGTCTGATCAGATAGTTACAATCTGATCTCTCTTTTGTAAAGTTGTTTTTCTACCCATACTAAAAGTAATTTGGCACCCTAAGTCAAGTTATAACTTAATGATTTTAGCAGTCATTGATGACTGTTGCCCAGATCAGTTATTTAATTGGAGGTTGCAAAATAACTTTTGTCTACCATTCTATTTACATCTATTGGTAAAACATAGGTAAAGAAAAACTCAGAACCTGGGCCATTTGGTTACCTGGAAATGCATTTCCTAGAGAAAAGACTAGATAAATGTTTCATTCTTTCTCTTTAAATTCCAGTTTTCAGAACAGAGTTGTTTAATGGTGACAAAGTTTCTTTTCTTATTTTTCTTTTTTTTTTACTTTTTCTTATTGAGTATAATTGTGAACTCATGGATTTTTAATATTAAGCGTCAAATAGAATTTTAAGATTTTAAATCTGTTTCTAGCATTTAAAAATCTAGAAAAAGAAATCTGGAAATGTTGCATAAATTTTTTATTTTGGAATTCCCATGAGATGCTGGGGGATCTAGCAACCATGGGTCATAAGTCCATCCCCAGGGCTCTTTGGCATGGAATCTGGCACAGTCCTTAGGCAGACGTGTGCTCCCGGAGGGGTCACCATCCCCACCAGCTACTGAGTTAGTTTCTATGCTTCATCCCTGTTATTTGAGTTTGTGATCCTGAATCTATCTTACATTATAAGCAAGGAAATTAAAGTACAGAGAGGAGCAGGAACTGGCCGTGGGTGAAAAGGCAAAGTGAGGGGGGGAGTTGACACTTGAAACCACCTTTCCTCCCCTGCAGGAGGACCACTGTGCTCACCTTCAGCTGCCAAGAGGCTGCTCCCAGCAAGTCTAAGGAACGGGGCAGCAGCTAGTGGAAGGCATGCTTTCAGTCTGTGCTCTGCATTTTCTTCATGCAGATGACAATTTAGTACTGCTGACCCTGGATCTCTGAGCATGATTTAATTTTTCCCAAACCCTGGGCAGATTCTGATGCTTCCCAGGTCAATAGGAAGGGCCCTCCTTGGGGACAGTGACCTAGAGAGTCAATGTGAGCTACTCAAAATAAATAGAATTAGTGCAGCCTCTTTGGAGACCCCCTTGGGCAATATTTATCAAANTGTATTTTCACAATTCTAACAAACTTACATGTAGTGAGACTGTTTTACCAAAAAAAAAGTTTCTAGGCCATTAATTTAATTTAGATTTTGCAAAATCCTGTTTTTATTCAGAGACTCTTCATTAAAAGCATACTTACTCATTGGGAAGTAATGAGAAGAGAGAGAAAATAAGTTTAAATCCACAATGCAGCTGTTCTCCCACGTGCATGAGTTATACCAGCAATTGGAGATTGTAAAGAAAAGGATGGAACTTAATCGGAGAGCTACTATAGCTCAGATACCCAGTAAATTATTCAAACATAGGCACTGCGGTCTAACATACATATGTCTGTTACATACACAATTAATTATTCTTCACAAATATTTTCAATAATTATTTGGTATTTAATTAACGTGCATTGTCTGTCTTGCAAAATCAGGCTGATTTGAGAGACAGGACCAGAGAGAAGAGGCAGGCCTTCATCAAACCAATAGAGAAGGTGCTGCTGCTGCTGCTAAGTCGCTTCAGTCGTGTCCAACTCTGTGCGACCCCATAGACGGCAGCCCAGCAGGCTCCACCATCCCCANTGAGAGACAGGACCAGAGAGAAGAGGCAGGCCTTCATCAAACCAATAGAGAAGGTGCTGCTGCTGCTGCTAAGTCGCTTCAGTCGTGTCCAACTCTGTGCGACCCCATAGACGGCAGCCCAGCAGGCTCCACCATCCCCAGGATTCTCCAGGCAAGAACACTGGAGTGAGCTGCCATTTCCTTCTCCAATGCATGAAAGTGAAAAGTGAAAGTGAAGTCGCTCAGTCGTGTCTGACTCTTCACGACCCCATGGGCTGCAGCCCATCAGGCTCCTCCATGGGATTCTCCAGGCAAGAGTACTAGAGTAGGGTGCCATTGCTCTCTCCCAATAGAGAAGCTACTTGATTTTAAACACAAGCTTTTTCTGCTTTTGCTGTTTTTCCTGATACAAACATATCAGGCTGCACTCTCCATTTCCCAGAGTCTAGGAGTTTTGTTAGGGTTTTCTTTCCAAAAGGGCTTCCCTGGTGGCTCAGAGGTTAAAGCGTCTGCCTGCAATGCGGGCGATGTGGGTTTGATTCCTGGGTCAGGAAGATCCCTTGGAGAAGGTAATGGCAACCTACTCCAGTATTCTTGCCTGGAGAACTCCATGGACGGAGGAGCCCGGTGGGCTACACTCCACAGGGTCGCAAAGAGTCGGACACAACTGAGCGACTTCACTTTCACTTTCACTTTCCAAAAGAGGGATGAGGGCTGTATCTTCTCCCAGTCTCATTGGTAGGGCTCCAGATGAGCTTCTGAAGAATACAAAACATAAGCTGTTTCAAAAGAGGTTCTATTTACAGAGGTCACTTTGATTAAGTATAAAGATCCACTTGTTATGACTGTCTAAATTTGCAAGGTTTGTGTGATGGTTTAATCCATCCGTGATGCGTGGCCGAATATGTATGTATGTGTATAAATGTGTCAACATATGAATGTGCAAAAGTGACTGTATATGTGCATATGTGTCTGTGGATAAAATATTCCTTTAAACAACTGGCATAAGCAGATGTAATGTGGAACTTCTGCTCTTTTCGATGTTTCAGTGTGGAGGGTGATTTCTCTGTGATGGTTGGGCATAGCGACAGCAAACCTTTAGTTTCATTACTGTATAAATAAACAGGCTTCATCTGCGTAGTTAGGCTGAACCAGCCAAAGAGCTAAGAACTCTAATGTGACCCACCATCAAGGACAGAAAACAATTATTTTGAGAAGCTTGTTTTCAGCCCAGATGGTTTGGTTCTGCACAAAATCATTTGATTATGTGCTTCTCTCAGCTTTGAAATCATGCACCTATCTGTCCATGTTTATAATAAGAAAGGGAATGCTGCACATTTGTAACAAATTAAGTTAATGGACTTAGAGCAGATTGTGCAAAGGGGAAGGCTGGGCTTCTTTGGGGAAAGGCTGGAAAGTACAACCAAGGTAGACAGGTCTGGAGTCTTGCTTCACGAACTTCAGTCCTTTAGGATGTGCCCAAAGCCAGACCAGAAACCTGATTTTAATGCCAGGAATTAAAAGAATTGTCACAGTGGGGGTGGGGGAGTGGCGTGGAGCAGAAGGCATGGTTTTATTCTGTGTTTCTTATTGTTTATAGCTCCTGAATAAATCTTGAGGTCATATTCTCAAAACTCTAGACCAGGGGTTACAACACAAATACCTTCAAGTAAAATATGGGATAATTGAGTGAAATGGGCATGCATAATAAAGTAATTTCTCCACCATCAGAGAAACAACAATGTAAGCCCAATAATGAATGGCAGTGGACACAGGGGTCTCAAGGTTAGGAGGCGATGGGGACTTCCATGGATGATGCTGAGCTTGAGATAAATATGGTTTGCCCCTTCCTTGAAGAGCAGCTGCTGATGGGCTCTGTGTACTGGATAGAGGGTCTAGATGATGGCTTTGGAGATTTCACAAGTAGCCCTAAATCCAGATATTTATACAAATTTCCCAGTATTTAAATATTGGCTGAGTTTTTTTAAATTTTTTTTTTATGGATGCACAAGCCAAATGAAACGTTAGTTTGCAACAGCTGCTATAGGCAAAGGGAGAATCCCCAAGAAATAAAAATTGTGCCCTAAGTATTGGTCTTCTGTGCAAGGACACTCTGGGAGGGACCCTTGCTGTCTTAGATGTTCTCTATCCATGGACAGGGCAGCCTGGCAGGCTACGGCCCATGGGATCACAAAGAATCAGACATGACTGAGCGTGAGTGCACACACACACTCACATAGGCATGTGTGGCACACACTAGGACAGATTCTCTTGCGTATGATACAAGTTTGTGTAGGAAAGCCCACGAGCATATTGGAAGAAAAGGCAAGGCGACAGGGTGAGTAGCCTGATGTGGTTTCCACGTCACCATTGTATCTGATCTGTGAGGGAAGTTGAACATCAGTGTAGGGGATAGGTTTGTTGTTCAGGTGCTAAGCTGTGAATGACTCTTTGCAACGCCATGAACTGTAACCTGCCAGGCTTTCCTGTCCATGGAGTTTTCCTGGCAGAAATACTAGAGTCGACTGTCATTTCCCGACCCAGGGATCAAACCCGCATCTCTCCTGCATCTCTGCTTGTCAGAGAGATTCTTTACCACTGAGCCACCTGAGAAGCAGGGGATAGGTAGGTGTTACTTGTCTTCCTGGGGAGTTTTCTTACACAGAAATGACTGTTCCTCCATAGGTCTTACATCGGAAGTGTTTTTATTTGAAATAGAGCTTGAAAGCATTTATCATTCTTAATATATGCTAGAGACTAATCATGGTTAGAAAAATGGCAGTGAACTTTATCTGGCCTGATTTTTTTATACTATTTCAGGATGAGGATCTGTAAAAATAAGCCATGTTTGCCAGTCTTCAGAATTTCTCCTTTTTAGTGCATGTCCTTGCCCTATTTCCTTGCACAGTTTGTTACCCTGATGATAGGTGTTCTAAAATCCCTTGTCAAAGGAGGAAGAAGTCCCCTGGAGTCAGCTTAAGAGCGTCTCAGCACTCCACCCCCTCTCGCTTCAGCAGTACAGTCATGAGAGGTCTGGGAATTGGAGACACTATTCATTCAGGCTCTTCAGTGTTTCTCTGCTGCACCTCTCATCCTTCTTGACATCAGGCTTCGTTTCCACAGAGTGACATCAGCTCTGCTGGAAACCTGCCCTCCATCTCCGCAGACTGAGCTGTGTGGACCACATGCTTCTGTGCAGATTTGAGGAGAGCTCAGGCAAGGGTGTGAGAAGGTCAGGAGGACCAAGGGGTGACTGATGGGTGACTGCCATGGTCACAGTCCCTTCCAGAATGTTTGCGAAGAGGATAATTCGGTCACTTAAAAGGATGAGTACGTGAAATGCAGTAGCGTGGGAAAACGCTTAATAAAATATGGAATTATAGTCTCTTTTAAGATAGGCAATACATTTAAATGGTTCAAAATCCAAATGATAAAAAGGGTGTATGATGGGAAACCTCTCTCTGTCTACCACTTTGTGTATACATAGCCCTCTCAGGTTGCAATGTGATGTTAAGTAAAAACAGAAAAGTATAAGCCTTTCTAAGATAAGCCTTTCTCTTTCTCTTCCATCTCTTTCTCTCGATATGCATGTTTGTTTATATGTTCACTTACATATATATGTATATAAACACAAGCAGAGGATCCATAGATGACAGACCAGAAAAAATAAGTGGAGTGTTTTCAGTGGCTATCTCAAGTAGAAGGATTATAGGTAATTGCTTCTACTTTCCTGTATTTTCTAAAATGTCTTTATTCTATATATTTTGCTCTTTAAAATTAATACATACAATTCTTTAGTGTAAGTATAATACCTCATTAAAATTATGGCGCAAAAGTGACCGTGACCAATCCTCAAAGAGAAGGATAGCTACTCATTTTCTCCCAGCCCTCAGCTTACTATTGATGCTGCTTCATCTGCTTTCAGGCTGCCATTCTGGCCTTTTCTTTGCATCTACATGATCACACTTTGATATGGTTCAATAACTTGCCTTCTGATTAATGAAATATTCAAGACGTCTTTTCCTATTCCCTATATAATTGAAAAAGAACTTTCAAAAGAGAAATATTGCATCTTTGTGCATCAGGTGCTGAGGAAAATAAGAAAGAAAGGTTTTCCAACTGGGAGGCTGTAGATAAATTTACATCTTGATAAACCAGTCACATGAATGAGTAGAAAGGACGGCAGGTGTTCCTGTTTCCATAATCTGCCTTTTAGTGTGAGGTCCTAGAGCCGAAGCCACCTCACTGGGCTGACCCACAGCTCTGCTTCTGCGTGGACACAGCACTTGGTGGAGCTGACATCAGCCACTTGGAGCACAGAAGCTAAACTACTTGGTGAGAAAGTATAAAAACAAATCACCTTCCTTCCAAAGGCAGTAAAAAGGAGCTCTCGAAAGTGAAATCACTCCCTTTAAATTGAACTTTCAAGTACACACAAACAACTTGTGAATACTTTCTTACAAAATTCACTTAAATATGAAAACATCATTTAAAATATAGGAATATCAAGTTATAAAGTGTATTTTTTGCCACATTATTCCTCTGTTTTTATTGGTAAGAAACACGGACAATTCCCCTTTACCCTCGTTCCAATTCCATTCCTCATTCTAGAGATAATCCCTGTTACAGTTTGAAATCCAGATGAAACTTTCCTGATGCTCTTTTATCGAGATCCATCACCGTGCACAAACACATAATGAGTGTGTGTTTTTAAATATTAATTAAACTCTCAGGTTTTATTTATCCCCTGGGCTCTAAATCCCACTTATCTGAAGTTCTTCACCAGAATGATAATGTTTCCCATGTATAAATCACCAAATGCTAAATGTGCTCTTTTTGGCAAATACAGTTCATTTGAGAATAACTCCCAATAAATTGCCTGTGATGTTTCTTTATTGCTGGAGACAATGGGCAGTGCCAAGGCAACATGGGATTTTATCAAACCGGTCATTAGTTTTAATATACTCCGGCTGTTTTTATCCTTTCTGTACTTTTAAGTATATCAACATTGTATGGTATGTTAAAAATTGTTTCTGATTCTTCTTTCCTTTCAAAAGTGAAAGTGAAGTCATTCAGTCGTGTCGGACTCTTTGTAATCCCATGGACTGTAGCCTAGCAGGCTCCTCCCTCCATGGGATTCTCCAGGCAAGAGTTAGGGGTAAAGTAGTGTGGGGAATGTGATCCTTTCCTTATGAGAAAACACACGGCTAACCTAGTTTCTACAGACTCTGAGGGATGTGAGGCAGAAATTAGGACTTGCTGATAATTAGAGTTCTGGGCTTGCTGTTTCTAGCCCTCTAGCTGAGTTCTTATAAGGCTCTTGTATTTCTGGGTCTTTTTTTTTTTTTTTTCTGGCTGGACTGCTAGACTTGTGGAATCATAGTTCCTGGACTAGGGATTGAACCCAGGCCAGAGAAGTGAAAGAACAAAGCCCTAACCACTGGACCACCAGGGAATTCCCCAGGGCCCTCAGATTTCTTTAGCTGTCTCCCCATCTTAGTGCTTTCCTGTCTAACACTCAGTACCTCAACCAAGAACTTACCCAGAAAGCAACCTCTAGGCCCAAATTTATGCCACATGACATGGATGGCTCATTAGCCAAAATCTTCTCAAAAGAAACTGTTCTTTCAACTTCTTTTATCCCCAGAACCTCATTAACGCCAAAGCTAAAAGTCTAGACATGATCTCTGTGTTCATGGGCACCTGAGTGTATCCTTTTTTCTAACTGGCTGATGTTGGGGGAGAGGTGGGGCTGGGAAGGATGGGTGGTGAACCCAGCTCCTCCGGGAAGTGCTACGGTCTAGCGAGGTCAGAACACAGTTCTGAAGTCAGGACAGATGTGTACAATTTCAGCTCCTCTTTGCTGTGTGCCCTTGAGCAAGCTGCCTAGTGTTTGAACTGTGATATTGTGTATAAAATCCCCTGTGTCAGATGCCTGGGGCTGGTGCACGGGATGATCCAGAGAGATGATATGGGGTGGGAGGTGGGAGGGGGCTTCGGCATTGGGAGATCGTGTACACCTGTGGCTGATTCATGTCAATGTATGGCAAAACCAATACAGTATTGTAATGTAGAATAAAATATTAAAAAAAAATCCCCTGTGTCATCGTTTTCAGAACTGAAGTGAGCACAGAGTAGGTGTTCATCAAATGTTCATTTCTCTGAATGAGTGCAGATCTAAGCCACAACTCCTGGTATTTCATGATGCCTGATAGATGCATTCCTGCCAATGGGCAGGATCTGGAAATCTCTCTTTTTTTTCAAAGAAGCTTATCAGAGTTTAACCCTGAGGAAATTCAAAATTATCGAGAACTTCTGTGCCAGCCCAGGGCACCACTGTGATGCTAAAATGGTGGCACAGAAGAACTGCCCTTTCCAGAGACCAGTGGCATGATCCCTTTTGTTATGTGTCCCTCTAATTATGCACACGTGGCTGTCACAATGTATTATCTCCATGGCAATTCACCCTCCTGCCATTATGCCTGCCCCAAAACTGGAATTAGCATTTTGCAGTGATGTCTGGGAGTTGTTTTCTATGTTCTGATAGGAAAGAGAAATTGAAGCGTATGCAGAAATACTAAGAAGACTACAGTAACGTGGCCAGTGCTGGTTAAGTGTGCATGAGGGATTATTATCAGCTATTATTATTTCTAAAGTAAAGTTTTCTGGATTAACGCCCTCAGAGGAGAACAGGTTTAAAATTCCATCACTCTCTCTCTGAGGGAAGTTCTGCTTCGCAGCTGTAAATGCACAGACACCGATGATCAGGAATGGAGAATTAGGCTCTTTGGGACTGTTTTCTCTGTTCATCTTCTCACTAGTCTTCTACCCCATGCAAACTGAGCAGGAAAGGTCAGGAGAAAAATAAAAAAGTAGTTTTTCTTTTTCAAGAATGTGTGGCTCTCACCTAGAACTAGTTAGTTACTAGTAAGCAAGTCCAGTGGCTTCCCAGGTGGTGCTAGTGGTAAAAAATCCACCTGCCTATGCAGGAGACTTAAGGGACCCAAGATCAGGAAGATCCCCTGGAGGGGCAATGGCACCCATTCCAGTATTCTTGCCTGGAAACCCCATGGATAGAGGAGCCTGGTGGGCCACAGTCCAGGGAGTCACAGAAGACTCGGACACGATGAGCAACTGAGCACACGCAAGCAAGTGCGGGCAACCCCAAGTCCTCACGGGCAGTCCTTTCCCGAGCTCCAGACATTCCTAAGTTTCTGGAAATGGAATGAGAGATAGCAGAACACGGAGGGTAGGTGTGTTGAGGTTCCCTCTGCCGAGTGCCCCAGACACTGACTCTTGTGACACCGCCTCTTCCGAAAGAACCTGAAGAGGATGGCAGTATTCAAAATGTGTCACAGTGCCCTGAGGCCATGGGTGTTTGTCCCCCCAGGATCCCCTGTCACCCACCACTTCAGTCAGAGAAGCTCCAGTGAGATCTATTTGTACGTCAGGCATTGGGCAAACATCTACTCAGCAAAACAATCTGCATTTAAAGAATCATTTAAAACCCACTGAACTAGATGCTGGGAGAAGCAACATGACTGCTGTCTGTGGAAAGCAGGAAGGGGTGGCTAGTGTGGAGGCGGGGTCAGGAGTGAGGACAGGAAGGTGAGGCGAGCTTGCGGCGGAATCATGAAGGGCCAGTAGGAAGGCAGTGTGCTCCAGTCACGCGTGCACAGCAGTGGGGCCCGGCCCGAAGGCCCTTGAATAGCCCTTAGGTCATTCATTCTATGTCCCCGCCCCCCAACACATGCACTCTTTTCTCCTGGGCAGCTAGAATAAAGAGCAAGGAATCCTGGGGTCCTGCCCTGGTTTTCTGTGACATTGGATTATGGGGTAAAGCCTTCGCCCTCTGGTCTGGAGAATAGGACTCTGCTCCTTCTTCTAATGAAAAGCTAGTTCAGTTCAGTTCAGTCACTCAGTCGTGTCCAACTCTTTGTGACCTTGTGGACTGCAGCACGCCAGGCTTCCCTTCCATCACCAGCTCCCAGAGCTTGCTCAGACTCATGTCCATCGAGTCAGTTGTCCCCTTCTCCTCCTGCCTTCAATCTTTCAAGCATCAGGGTCTTTTCTAAGGAGTCAGTTAGATGCAGATAAGTCTGTAACTCTTCTGAAAATGCTGAAACAAGTAAAGCCCTGACTGGGAAAACATAAGGAAGCAAACACTTGGGATTTCCCACTCCCGAGAGGCTTGCAGTTCCCACTCCCAGAGAACCCGGCTGCTTCTGAGTTCTTTGTTCTTCTCCTGCCCCACTTGGTGCATGTGGAGACTCGGGGCTTGTGTGTCACTGTGGAAAACGGAATGGAGAAGAAGCATATGGTGAGAGAGTGACAGCCTGTGGCTTTTCAAATGAAAATTTACATGTTAATGTGAATTCGTTAAAATATCAGTTATTTTTTAATTGGCTTTCCAAATCAGCAGAAGGAAGGCCTATTCCTGTTGCTCTGCTGGTTTCCTTTGAGAGTTCTCATCAACATTCAATGAACTTTCCTCTCCCCTGATTAAAACCCTTCAGTGGCTTTCCTTGTGCTCAGATCATGTCCAAACCTGATCCCATTTGCCATCCCCTCCTATTTTCCCAACCAGTTCTCTCTCAGCCACTACTCTCTAGCTGCCTCAGTGAAGCCACACTCGCCTTTCTCTGCTTCTCAAATCACACATGCCTCATGCTTATCCATCTCAGCATCCTCACCACACATTCTCTTTCCCAGCATGCTCTTTATCGGAGGTCTCAGATTCCCACGGGCATTAGCATCATCCAGAGGACTTGTTTAAGACACAGGTAGCTCAAATGCAGTGCTTGTGCTTTGTTTAAACCTTGACTGCAAGCAATTGTTGTTGTTCAGCTGCCCAGTCATGTTAGACTCTTAGCAACCCCATGGACTTCAGCATGCCAGCCAAACAATAAGGACTGTTAATTTTGTTAGGTGAAATAATTGCTAGATACCTGCAGTAAAAGTCCTTACTGGCTAGAATTGTATACTGAAATATATTTATATGTAAACAAAATGATATATCTAAAATGCTTTTAAAATACTCCAGAGAGGGAATTCCCTGGTAAGGCTTACCCTGTACTGGGTAAGACTCATTGCTTTCACTGCCATGGGTCTGGGTTTGATCCCTGGTCAGGGAACTAAGATCCAATTTGGTAAAGTTGATGTTTATTATACTACTCTCTCTACTTACATGTGTGTTTTTAAATTTACACTAAAATAAAAAAATATTTCCCTGAGGGGGAGAAAAACCCACAGGTAGCTATTCCCCTCCAAGATTCTAATTTAGAACATCTGGGATTACATCCAAGAATTTGCATTTCTAACAGGTTTCCAGATATTAGTGCTGCGGGTCCAGAGACCAGACTCTGAGAACCACTGCACCAGCCCACACCCGTGAGCACTCTTTCCCTGCATCNTTTTTAATTGGCTTTCCAAATCAGCAGAAGGAAGGCCTATTCCTGTTGCTCTGCTGGTTTCCTTTGAGAGTTCTCATCAACATTCAATGAACTTTCCTCTCCCCTGATTAAAACCCTTCAGTGGCTTTCCTTGTGCTCAGATCATGTCCAAACCTGATCCCATCTGCCATCCCCTCCTATTTTCCCAACCAGTTCTCTCTCAGCCACTACTCTCTAGCTGCCTCAGTGAAGCCACACTCGCCTTTCTCTGCTTCTCAAATCACACATGCCTCATGCTTATCCATCTCAGCATCCTCACCACACATTCTCTTTCCCAGCATGCTCTTTATCGGGGGTCTCAGATTCCCACGGGCATTAGCATCATCCAGAGGACTTGTTTAAGACACAGGTAGCTCAAATGCAGTGCTTGTGCTTTGTTTAAACCTTGACTGCAAGCAATTGTTGTTGTTCAGCTGCCCAGTCATGTTAGACTCTTAGCAACCCCATGGACTTCAGCATGCCAGCCAAACAATAAGGACTGTTAATTTTGTTAGGTGAAATAATTGCTAGATACCTGCAGTAAAAGTCCTTACTGGCTAGAATTGTATACTGAAATATATTTATATGTAAACAAAATGATATGATATCTAAAATGCTTTTAAAATACTCCAGAGAGGGAATTCCCTGGTAAGGCTTACCCTGTACTGGGTAAGACTCATTGCTTTCACTGCCATGGGTCTGGGTTTGATCCCTGGTCAGGGAACTAAGATCCAATTTGGTAAAGTTGATGTTTATTATACTACTCTCTCTACTTACATGTGTGTTTTTAAATTTACACTAAAATAAAAAAATATTTCCCTGAGGGGGAGAAAAACCCACAGGTAGCTATTCCCCTCCAAGATTCTAATTTAGAACATCTGGGATTACATCCAAGAATTTGCATTTCTAACAGGTTTCCAGATATTAGTGCTGTGGGTCCAGAGACCAGACTCTGAGAACCACTGCACCAGCCCACACCCGTGAGCACTCTTTCCCTGCATCATTTCTCTGCGTCCTTTGTGTCTCCACTCAAGCTTCACTTCCTCTAGCTATCTTCTCTGGGTTGAGCTCTCTTATTGTACATGTTCCTATCATACAAGCATCTTGTGTTTCTTCATAGGATTTAAATCATAAATGCTCCTCTGTACTATTATTTGCTCATGTTTGTCTTCCCTAAAAGTCTGTAAGCTACAGGAACAGAGAACTAGTTCACCTTCTCTTCCCCTGGGCCTGGCACCATCTCTGGCATACAGTAAATGCTCCTTAAGTGTTGGTTAGATGGACGGATGGATCTGGAAAGACTACCCATTTTAAATGCAGGCAGAGCATTAGGAAAGCTCTGTTGCAGAGAGAGCAGAACGGGGAGGGCTCCTGCCAGGTAGCTAGATGAGCCAGGATGCTCCCCAGCAACCAGACAGATGACAGCTGCTGGACCCAGCCCTCCTTCCTGTCTTGTCCTGCAGATAGTGAGCAGAAACAACCACGAGAAGGCCAGGGGCCTGTCCTCAGAGTCGGGGTCCTGTGTGCCTGCCTCAAACAGGGTAACTTTGGGCAAATCCTTTCTCTTTGGGGTCCTCAGTTTTGCCATCTGTAAACCAAGAAGTTTGGATGTTTTGGCTCCAGAATTTTCATGGGTTCTGAGCAAAGATGTTTTATTCTGAATAGTATCCAATAATGGTTGCTGTTTTTGGTCTTTTCTGCAAATCTCGGCCAGATCTTGTCAGCGAAGGGAATCATAATGGGAGGACCTACCTGGTTCTGGCTTGCCTCTGGAGCATCTGTTTGGTGCCATTCTTCCCCAGGAATTGACTGTGAAAGGCTGAGGGGCCACAGACTTGGTCTCAAAGGCCAGAACCTCAGGGGGGATCATCCAGCACAAAGCCCAGGGGACTCCTGCCTCCGGTCAGCCTGCTCTAGGGCAATGTTCAAGCCGTGGCCTGGATAAGATCTCAGGACGGGAGGACTGAACCACGACTTGAAATGCACTTGTGCATTTCAGACATGCGTGCGTGCTCAGTCACGTCCGACTCTTTGCGACCCCACGAACTGCAGCCCACTCTGCCTATGGCATTTCAGACAAGTGCCCCCAAATCGTGTGTATTGCTTTTCCTCCATTTTCTTGTTTGCAATCATGGTTTCTGATAATAACCTTGAACCTACATGGCAATACTCACAACTTTGCTCATTCTGCCTATGACTTCCTGGGAGGAATCCGCAACAGGAAGCAGACTTCCCCAGTCATTTCACCTTCCTTTAGAGTGTGTGTGTCCACGTCTAGAAGGTCTTCTCTGGTTTTCTATTCTTAAGGGAGTAAGTCATGGAAGTAAGTCATATACAAAAGCAAATGAAGAAATGATTTAGAAAAGCTTAGAGATAAAGAATCTAAGGAGAAAGGAGGTAGAACCTTGACGTTCTTTGCCTTGTAAGTTAAAGAAAATATGATTTTTCATAACAGATTAAGAATACTTTTTATCCAGATGTTCTGATATTTTGGTAATAACCTTCTCACATCATAAGGCCTTTTAACCTTGTACCCTGTTTTGTTTGGGGTTTTGTTCATCAGGGCAGAGAGTATGTTTTTTTTTTTTTTCCTGTGTGTATAGATGAGGTGCTTCAGTTATAGATTATTAAAAAGCAAACTTCAGAGGGCCAGAAAAAAGTGAGGGGCATTCACAGTTTCAGTGATCTGAGGCTTAGAAAAGTTGATAAGAAGGATTAGAATTGAAGGATAAAAAAGACTTTTAAAAACCCAATCCATTATAAGGTCCATTACTTTATATATATTCTCCAAAATTACATGAATAAAGGGGAAAGAAGGGAGGGGGGAAAAAAACTGGCTTTGGTTCAGAATGTCAATTATGTCTTTTTAAAAATCCCCTTTTCACAATTTATTTGACATTTTGAACAGTGGCCAAAAAAGCTATTATAACTATAAAACATACTCATTGGTATAAATCTCATTAAGCTGAGCGATTTAATTAAGGTATTGACATGCTTAATTGATACATGTAAGCCAAGAGCATTTTCATATCTCATTTCCATATGCTTTCTACTTTAAGAGAAGTGAGGAGCTGGATCTTAAAAAAAAAAAAAGTCTCCTTCCATAAAAATGCTGTAGATTCATCTGTGACTGACATCCCAGGGGACCACTTCCTGCCACTCTCCTTGATTCAGAGCCAGCTAGTCCTCTAAGTGGCGTTGCTCAGAGGGGAGGTGATGTATACCCAGCGTGAGTGCCTGTCAAGCCCTCTTATGATCAATAGGAGAATATTTATATTAATAAAGCACCAAGTTAATTAAATAAAACGGTCCTCTGGGTAAACTTAAGATACTAGAGGATGGGCAGGGATCGATATATTCTGCCATTTGAACATTAAGTATGTGCCTTGAAATTTTATGGGGCTTTTAAAAACTCGCTTTGTCATGTAAAAAGTTTGAAACCCCCGCAAGTTTTCCCTGCCAGAACCTCCAGTCTGGCTTACAGATGTGAGGGAGACAGGAAGCCCTGGGCCCACCAGCACTGAGAGCTTCAGGGCAAGCCAGCAGCCGCTCACCCTGGCCTGGGGCGCTCCTTTCCTGGGGTGAAGAGGAGGGTTTGTCCTGGAGGGCTGAGACCTGAGCTCAGGGCAGGGTCCAGACAAGGAGGAGAACACTCCTCGTCCTGGAGCAATCTCACAGTCTGCCGTGGGGAGCCCTCACACCTCCACCGTTCTGGGCCCCCCGGTTGTGGGAAAGCCCAAACTCTTGGTGTTTTGGAGAGGAGGCTCACGGTCAGCCTCACAAAGCTTTGCTGGCCTCCACGGACCCTCTGCCCTCGTTCCGCCATCTCTTGCTCCCCCAGCCCGTCTTTCTGTGCCTGTCCCTTTGTGTGTGCGGACCTGTCTGCGTCCTGCATCTCTTTGCCTCACACCCACGCAGCTCTCTTTCCCTGCGCGTCTCTGCCTCTCGGGGTCTCTCCTGTGCGATGCCTGTCTCTGTGTTCATGTGTTTCTCTCTGGCTTTCTTTTCCTTTTGTTTTCGCCAGTTGTACTGTGTCTCACTGTGTCACTCTCTTCCTCTGTCCCTCTTGCTTTTTATCTCTCTGCCTGCCAGTCTTTCTCTCTTCCTCTCTGTCCTGTGTCTCTGGCTCACACTTTATCTATCCATCCACACGCACGTACATACATCTTTCTCTGTCTCTCTATGTTTGGGTTCTCCTGCCCAACCGTTGACTCTAAAGGTGGTCTTTCATTCACTGAGGTAGAGCCTCCAACAGTCTCCACACCCGCATAACAGAGGCTGCCTCTCTGGTTCCACCCCTCAATCCTCAAGCAGCCTCCTTCACTCTGGGATGGGAAAGCAGTCTTGCCTCGAGCAGCCGGCTCTGTCTCCTCAGGGGACCATCCTTTCCTAAGAGGTGGCATCATACTTGCTGTGCCATGGCGTCTTCTCCCAGGGACCATGTCTCCTCATTTACTTAGCTCTGACCTGCAGCACCTGATTCCCTGGGAACACCGTGGTCATCCTATTAATGGTGACCCTTCATTGAAATGTAAGCCCCAGGATGGCGAGGCTGTTCTCCGGAGACTAACCACAGCCAGAAGTTTTCTTTAGTAGCAAAGTCAGCTGGACTCCCCACCTTGCCCCATCCCAGGCTTTCCTCTGAGGGCCATTTCCCACATGGCTCTGGACCCCTTGGAAGCTCACGCAAGCCCCCAGCTTCCTCGGGAAGACAGAGAACTACTTTGGCTTGTTCCGAGTCCATGTACATGTGGCTGGATCAGCAGTCTGCTCTCAGCCCAGAACGGTGTCCTGTTGAGGCTGCTTCCCAGTCTGAGCACTGCCGGGGCTGTGAGCTNTTTGGCTTGTTCCGAGTCCATGTACATGTGGCTGGATCAGCAGTCTGCTCTCAGCCCAGAACGGTGTCCTGTTGAGGCTGCTTCCCAGTCTGAGCACTGCTGGGGCTGTGAGCTCCCTGCTCCTTCCTGCTGGAGCACCAGCTGCCTTCTGGCTGCCCTTCTTCTCCTTCTTGATAGAAGGCTCCTGCCGCCTTCTCCCCAGCACAGCAGTGACTGCAGCCCATGTCCAGCCAGCTTCGGCGGGGGTTAGAGAGTTGTGCAACTTTAACTTATGTGTCTCTCTCTGTGCCCCACCCGCCCTCTCCATCCTCAGGGGAGCCTGGGAGATTCCAAGAGGTCAAGTCTCCCTGCAGGACCTGCAAAAGCTTTGAGACACAGCAGGCTGAGTGGAACCCAATTTTGCTTCCTTTGATATTAAACTTGACCTTGAATTGCTGTTTTACAATTTTAGAATTTCAGTGTGATATTTTCTGGGACAGAGAGGCAGGGATTTTCTTGTCTTCTACTCAGAGTGTTTGATTGAAGACTTGAACAGATGTAGGCAGCACTCATAATGATGAATATTTCTTAAGTGCTTATTATGATGAGCCACATAACATGAAAAATGCTCTGAACTCATTAGCCATTTTGTAATAATCCCCTGACACAAGTGTTTTCATCATCCCCATTTTATAGATGAGGAGACTGAGGCTCAGACAAGGTAATTACTCATACAAAGTCACAGCAAAGCTGGTATTCAGCCAGAGGCAAAGCTGGTATTCATTCCAAGGTCTTCCAGGCTCCTGAGCCATGCATTTGATACAGTACTTCACTGTCTCCTGGGGGCCTTGACTGTATGCAGGACTTCTGGGCTCAGAATGCAAGGAATGAAGTTGATATTCCGGAAAAGTATGACTCAGGCTGCAATCAATGCACAGTCTCAGAGAGGCCAGGGAGGTGTGTTCCCTCTTTCCCTTCTCCCTTCCCCCCTGCTTACCATGGAGGTCCTGTCCTCTCTGCCTGGGACAGGGGAGGTCACTGCATCTGGCACAAGACTAGTGGCGGCAGTCTCATGTTCGTCACTAACTAATTTCATCTTTGCGGTTCGCTGGGCTCTCCCCTCGCTCACATCCCTCATCTGGTGCCTTTCACGCTAAATAGCCAGAAGCAGGTCTGGGATTAAATATTAGTGTTAACTTCAAACTTGGTATAAATCTACTGAACTGCATCCATGTTTACATAAATAAGGCAAAGAACAGCAACTGTTCTGCTTTCGTCAATACCAGGACGCCCACAGGTGTGAGTTATTAGCAATAACTGTAATTGCTTTGAGTGGAACAATAAATAGCACAGGGGTCATGATGAGAAATGTCCTTGTATAGTATTAGCATAGGCGAATGCCTTAAACTGCTGTAGACTACATCCGACACTGGTTTCCAGAGCTGGCTTCACAACCCAGAGTGCTGAGCTCTTACTGAATTGCTTTTCCTTCTTCTGCAGGAGATAATTTTGAGCCTTTCTGAAACCACATTGATTTTATCGGCAGATGGCCCCCAGGATAGCATCTCACCTTCACTGTTGAGATTTCACTTGTTTGATGGGGTTCTGAAAAGTTACAAGAAAGAACAGGCATATACAAGCCATGTATCCTTGAGCTGCAATGCTGAATTCCAAATTCCAGCCTCTGGGCAGCTTCAGCTTAAGGCAGAGCTGACTGCAGCCCCTGCCACCTCCTAGGTCTTTAAGAAGACAGGATGGGGCTTCCCTGGTGGGTCAGTGGTAAAAAATCTGCATGCTGATCCAGGAGACATGAGTTCAGTCCCTAATACAGGAAAATACGCATGCCATGGAGCAACTGAGCCCATGGACCACAGCTAGATCCCACGCTCTGCACAAGAGAGCCCACCACAATGAGAAGCCCATGCACCCCAGCTGGAGCATGGCCCCCAGTCGCCACAGCCAGAGAAAGTCTGTGCACCAACGAAGACCCAGCACAGGCAAAAATGAATGAATATTTTAAAAAGAAAAAGAAGACAAGATGGGTTACAGGGGTAGCCCCCGTGCTCCGTCCCCTTAAGGGGGAAGTTGTTCCGCCACAGAATGTTAGGCTTAGGATGCAGCGCACACAGAGCCTGCAGTGTGCTGTGCTTAGCTGCTCATTCGTGTCGACTCTTTTTGACCCCGTGGACTGTAGCCTTGCTCTGTCCATGGGGATTCTCCAGGCAAGAAGACTGGAGTGGGGTGCTGTGCCCTCCTCCAGGGGAGCTTCTCCACCCAGGGATCGAACCCAGGTCTCTCTCGTTGCAGACGGCTTTTTTACCCTCTGAGTCATCAGGGAAGCCCTCAGAGCATGCAGAGGAAAATGTGTTCAAAGAATCCTTCCTCATCTTCAAGTGAACATTTAAGGTTTCAAGGGATAAACATGGGAAAGGGGCTTCACCTACTCCCTGAACAGAGTCATGCCTCGCTCCAGGTTGCCCCTCTCCTTCCCACCTCCCCTTCCTCTGCTCTCACCCCAACTTGGCTTCTGTTAATCCTCAGCCTCTGTGAGGGTTTCCAGATCTTTCAGACAATTTGGTATTGAGGAGATTGATCACAGAGCAGATTATCACAAAGATAATCAACATTTCCTCACTGCCAGTCATCCCCTTCTGACATCTCCTGTCACTTGATGCTCAAAGTGTTTCCCTCTCTAGCTGGAGTTTCATTGTCTTATATCATCCTAGTCTCCACGAGTGCCAGAAATAAGAAATGAGGAGATGAAAATTGTCAGGTGTACAGCCCCTTTCCAGATCAAATCCATTTTCCAAAACTGTTGTACCCTCTCAGGCCAGGTTTAAACTCTGTCCCCCAAAGGCTAATTATTCATCTGCGTAGCCTACCTTTCCATATAACTGCTCATTCCCACTCTGCAGCGCAGCTCGCTAAACCCTTCTGAATTGGACACTTTATCTGTGGCTCCATAGGATACAAGCCTATTTTAACTGTATCAGTTCACACACATGATACTCCATCAGGAAGGGAGAGGCGGGAGGGTCGAGGAAGAGTCCAGAGCTCTTTCTAATTTAAATGGACAACCTGGACTTGGAAAAAAATGTCCTCATAGCTGGAGGTTTATTCTCAATCATCCTTGGACCAGGTAATGCCATGGAATCTTTTTAGCATTTTCTTTTATCCATTTGACAGGTATTTTTTAAGCTATGCATCAGGCCTCATGCTCAACAGAAGTCCTGGACCACATGAAGCCGATAACTTAGTGAGGGGTCAATAGCAGAGACCATGTGACCTATCCAGCTCCACCTCTCAGTCAGAGCATGGGTTAGCAGTCATGAGCAATCTTTCCAGATCCACGCTCGCTTAACCTGTGTGCAGGTAGCTCATTTGTCATTGAGATTTTGGTATAGGCAAGTTAAACACTGCCCTGCATGTGTGTCCACACTGAGTCGCTTCAGTCGTGTCTGACTCTTCCAACCCTATGGACTGTAGTGCCAGGCTCCTCTGTCCATGGGATTCCCCAGGTAAGAATACTGGAGTGGGTAGCCATGTTCTCCTCCAGGAGATCTTCCTGACGCAGGGGTNCAGGGATGGCGGTGGTGGACGGGGCCTGTCCTGAGCTTCATGCACCTCCCGGGTCTGAGCCACTCAGTTTCGGCACTCAGGCAGTCCCCGGGGCGCAGATTTGGCTAGTCCTGCGCTCTGTTCCCTTCCCAAGTCCGAGTAGCTAGGGAGTTGGGCGAGCGCAATTCCCTTGATTTCTGGGCTTTTCGTGCTGCTCAGATTTCTGGGAGCGCCAGTGGGGCTCCTTCTCAGGCAGATGATGACTGTCCAGAGCGCCCCAGAAGGCTTAGTTTGTAAAGAAACCTGCTTAATTCTCTTGCGCCGCCATACACCGGAGGGGGATGGTCTGCGACAGACCGGCTATTTCCAATCAGTCCTTTGTTCTGTGTGCGGGACTGTCGCGAGCATTCCGCGTGGTGATTATTATCTCACAGTCTGGCGCCAGTCCATGCCAGACTGCCCTGGCCATGCACGGACCCGATTCTGTCCGCGTTACGACCCGATTCTCGCGAAAATCCCCGAAGTCTGCTTTTCCCCGCGGTCCGCCTGCCAGAAAACTGCGGCTGCCGGGTGGCGGCTGGCGGGTCCCGCTCCTCCCTGCCCAGCCCCCACTCGCCGGTGCCGGCTGCAGGCGCTTGCGCTGCCTATCCGCCGGGAGACCCGCTGCTGGATTCGTATTCCCTTGGTTTTAATCACCCATTTTTCCTTCCTGTCATGTTGCCGTCGGTGCTTCCCAGGTTCGACCTAGACACGGCTGTGTGAGCCGAACCTACATTTCTTGCACCTCCTGCATTGGCAGGCCACCTAGGAAGCCCCAGACAGTGCTCTGGGGCAGAGTTGAAAGGATCACATTGGAGGATGAGGTAACATCTTGCTGGGGCTTTCTTTTTCCAGAAAAGTTCAGAAGGTATGAAAGAGGGATTGGATCAATCATAGATTCACTCCCTCCTTCTTGACACCAACAAAAACGGATCTGAGCAGTAACTGAACAGATATATTTGGAATCCACAAGAAAAACACATGTAGAAGCCACACTAGCCACCCTCTTCATTTTTGCTAATTATTGCACAAGCAGATCTTCACCTATGGGGTGTTATGCCTCAGAACTTAGGCTGTCAGGCCACCGTCTGGGAGGCAAACGAGGGTACTCAGGTCAGCAATTAATCACGAAGCAGACCTAGTACACACACTTCACTTCAGAACAATTCCATAAATGTTCCCCCCACCCCTGCCACCTCCCCCTCGCTCCCAAGGTTTCATCTCCTAATTGCAAAGGCTTTTTGGCGTGGGAATGTCTTTGTGAAGAAGAGCAGACTCAATTTGTGCCATCGCTCTAAAGAAGACTCAGGAACAAGGACGCTTCTCCAATTAATCAGCAAATGCTTGGCTCCAGCATTCAGCATTCGGCCAAAGGATCGATTTACATAAAGCTACTTCGCAAGATGAATTTGCCTCCCCCTCAACTCCTCCTGCATCCCCCTTGTCCAGCCAGCATTAGACATGCTACTGGATTTCAGATTGACAGTGTCAGCTACAACAATCAAATTAGGGATGAAAGCCTCGGAGGGCTGCCAAGAGAGAGGGGCGGAGGGGAAGGAGGGGGTGGGAACAGTGTGTCTCAAGGAGAGGAGGATGGATTGCACAGAAATGGGCTCCCTTTCCCAAACTCCATTGGGCGGATGCACAGCTTCAAACAAAGGAAAGTTAGAAAACACCAGTCTCCATCTTTCTGAACCAAGTGGACCGCTCTTCCCACTCCAGCCAAGATTAACAAATCAAACCAAAACATTTTATTGAACAGAAAAAAGTTGGCAAGGGACTATCTCAGGTACAGTAGCTCGGATGGTAAAGAATCTGCCTGCAGTACAGGAGACCCAGGTTCAATCCCTGGATTGGGAAGGTCCCCTGGAGAAGGGAATGGCTACCCACTCCTATATTCCTGCCTGGAAAATTCCATGGATGGAGGAGTCTAGCAGGGGTTGCAAGGAGTCAGATACAACTGAACGACTAACATCATTAGATCCTTACAGTCAGATTATTTTCAGTGCCAGGTTTTTGCATATAAGAATACCTGAATCAGTTTTACTCCCTGAAGGGTTCGTTGGTGATGAGTGCACAAACTCGAGTCAGATGCCAGTAATTGGAATCCTGGTAATATTTCCTTGATCATTAAGTGACACAAGGAAGACCAGAACAGAAGGCTCAATTTGGCTGACAATAAGAGCTCCCCAATCACACCGAAGTAACTGTTTTGTCAGTAAATTGTGATAATCCCAGGGATTAGTAAACTGTTGAGAAGCTAAGCCTCTGCACCACTAGCTGGAGATGAGCAATCAGTTATAATGCTATATTATGAACACAAAGAGCCTTCATTGGAGTTACATAAGACAGTTCAATGAAGAAAGCTTCTATTTGGACTGGAAGTGTTAGTTTTATCCTTTCAGCCCTAGAAGAGTGGTGGTTTGGAAAGGCAAATTAAACCTCACAACTGGAATGAGGTTCTCTGCTCCTAGAAGGGATGACTGAATGACTGCAATATTTCAACTCATGACTTGCTTCCCTAAATCCAGAGGTTTCTATCTTGACTGGCTCCTTCCCACATTTCCCATTGATAATTCATCCTCCCCTCACCACCCAGCAACCCTCCACTGGGCTCCTTCTTGGCAATGAATGGACACATCACTCTAGCATCCAGCTCCTAGCTTTCCCTAGAACGGACTGATACAATAGGCATCAGCCACATGCGGCCACCAGGCACTTATGGGATGGCTGGCTCGAACTGACATGGATTTAAAATACACACACAGATTCCAAAGACTTGGTATGGAAAACGAATGTAAAGTATCTCACTAATTTATTTTCATATCGAAACGATTATGTCTTGGATATGTCAGGTTAAGTGAAATACTTTATTAATATTTATCTCAACTGATTGCTTTTGATGCAGCTAAGAGAAATATGTTTTAAGTTTTTTTTTTATGTGAACCATTTTTAAAGTCTTTGTTGAGTTATTACAATGTTGTTTCTCTTTTATGTTTTGGTTTTTGTGGCCTTGAAGCATGTGGGATCTTAGTTCCCTGACCAGGAATCAAACCTGCACCTCCCCTGGAAGGTGATGTTTTACCCATGGATCACCAGAAAAGTCCCTGAGAAAATGTAGTTGCACTAGGGGCTTATATGATACTTGGATGAGACAGAACTGCTCTAGAATTAACAGGTCTTCTCTGAAGGGGCAGGCTTCCCTGGGGGCTCAGACAGTAAAAAATTTGCCTGCAATGCAGGAGACCTGAGTTTGATCCCTGGATCAGAAAGATCCCCTGGAGAAGAACTACTTCTGAAGAACCACTCCAGAATTCTTGCCTGGAGAATTCCATGGACAGAATTACAGTCCATGGGATCACACAGAGTTGGACACAGCTGAGCTAATGCTTTCCCTTTCACTTCCTTTGGAAGGATACTGGCCTCCGCAACCTTCAGTCCTGGGAGTGTTCTATTGGCAAGTACAGAGAATAATTTGGTTTTGACTTGGGAGCAGTTAATTTAAATGGGCCCTGCATTCCCCCAGCCTGCCTCCTCACTGTTATGATTGTCCATAACAATCTTTTGCTTTACTCATTTGCTTTAACCTGGGAAACCTGAATACATTAGTCTGTGGTCTCTAGAACATCAGCCCAGAAAAAGAAAGGGTGCCTCTACTACTCAGAGCAAACCAAGAACTCCAATTCCATTTGCAGGCTTTTGTAGCAGCTTATAGCCCTCAGCCCCTCAGAGGGTCCTTGAGTTCTGCTGTGCTCAGACACCAGGCCTGCGTCGGCCATCGCGGCTCCGGATCTGCCTCTCAGCCTGGCCGTGCCCTTCTGCTCACCCCCTGCCCTCCAGTGACTTCTCTCTTAGATTGCAGCTCTCTTAGAAATCTGTGGGAAATTCCTCCTCTGTGAGGCTCCACCAGGAATGTCCCCATCTCACTCAGGCAGAGCCTCACCTGAAGGTTTGGGAGGGACAAAGTACTTGGTTTGCCTCTGCCAGATCTCTGGGATCCTGGGGAGAGGTGGAGTCACCCAGTGACTCTTAGTCCTTTCTGGGTCAGCCTCCAAACTGGGCCCCTACAAGTTAGACATTGTCACTCTACCTGCCACAGCCTCCTCCTGTGAGGAGACCCTCTCCCTCCATCTGTCTGTCTGTTACCTATCCATTTACCTACTCATCCATTCAATCCTCCTTTCATCTACTTACCTACCTATCTGTCTGTCTATCTACCATCTGTCCACCTATCTACCAACCTACCTACCCATCCATCAATCCATCCATCCATCTACCTACCTACCCATCCACCCATCTATTGATCAATCTAGCTACCTACCCACCCATCTACCTACCTATCCCGTGATCATTTTGCCCAACACCAGCAAGCCTACACCTGAGACACCAAACTCCTTTGCATCTTGGACCCAAGATTTTCCCTAAGCAGACTAGATATGTAAAGAAGTAGGATGCCATATTTGTTAACTTTATGCTGATAAAATAAAGATAGTGACTTGCATTTATATCCTGCTTAGAATATAGAAAAAGTTGGCTTAAAGCTCAACATTCAGAAAACGAAGATCATGGCATCCGGTCCCATCACTTCATGGGAAATAGATGGGGAAACAGTGGAAACAGTGGCAGACTTTATTTTGGGGGGCTCCAAAATCACTGCAGATAGTGACTGCAGCCATGAAATTAAGAGACACTTACTCCTTGGAAGAAAAGTTATGACCAACCTAGATAGCACATTCAAAAGCAGAGACATTACTTTGCCGACTAAGGTCCGTCTAGTNGAATTTGCCTCCCCCTCAACTCCTCCTGCATCCCCCTTGTCCAGCCAGCATTAGACATGCTACTGGATTTCAGATTGACAGTGTCAGCTACAACAATCAAATTAGGGATGAAAGCCTCGGAGGGCTGCCAAGAGAGAGGGGCGGAGGGGAAGGAGGGGGTGGGAACAGTGTGTCTCAAGGAGAGGAGGATGGATTGCACAGAAATGGGCTCCCTTTCCCAAACTCCATTGGGCGGATGCACAGCTTCAAACAAAGGAAAGTTAGAAAACACCAGTCTCCATCTTTCTGAACCAAGTGGACCGCTCTTCCCACCCCAGCCAAGATTAACAAATCAAACCAAAACATTTTATTGAACAGAAAAAAGTTGGCAAGGGACTATCTCAGGTACAGTAGCTCGGATGGTAAAGAATCTGCCTGCAGTACAGGAGACCCAGGTTCAATCCCTGGATTGGGAAGGTCCCCTGGAGAAGGGAATGGCTACCCACTCCTATATTCCTGCCTGGAGAATTCCATGGATGGAGGAGTCTAGCAGGGGTTGCAAGGAGTCAGATACAACTGAACGACTAACATCATTAGATCCTTACAGTCAGATTATTTTCAGTGCCAGGTTTTTGCATATAAGAATACCTGAATCAGTTTTACTCCCTGAAGGGTTCGTTGGTGATGAGTGCACAAACTCGAGTCAGATGCCAGTAATTGGAATCCTGGTAATATTTCCTTGATCATTAAGTGACACAAGGAAGACCAGAACAGAAGGCTCAATTTGGCTGACAATAAGAGCTCCCCAATCACACCGAAGTAACTGTTTTGTCAGTAAATTGTGATAATCCCAGGGATTAGTAAACTGTTGAGAAGCTAAGCCTCTGCACCACTAGCTGGAGATGAGCAATCAGTTATAATGCTATATTATGAACACAAAGAGCCTTCATTGGAGTTACATAAGACAGTTCAATGAAGAAAGCTTCTATTTGGACTGGAAGTGTTAGTTTTATCCTTTCAGCCCTAGAAGAGTGGTGGTTTGGAAAGGCAAATTAAACCTCACAACTGGAATGAGGTTCTCTGCTCCTAGAAGGGATGACTGAATGACTGCAATATTTCAACTCATGACTTGCTTCCCTAAATCCAGAGGTTTCTATCTTGACTGGCTCCTTCCCACATTTCCCATTGATAATTCATCCTCCCCTCACCACCCAGCAACCCTCCACTGGCAATGAATGGACACATCACTCTAGCATCCAGCTCCTAGCTTTCCCCTAGAACGGACTGATACAATAGGCATCAGCCACATGCAGCCACCAGGCACTTATGGGATGGCTGGCTCGAACTGACATGGATTTAAAATACACACACAGATTCCAAAGACTTGGTATGGAAAACGAATGTAAAGTATCTCACTAATTTATTTTCATATCGAAACGATTATGTCTTGGATATGTCAGGTTAAGTGAAATACTTTATTAATATTTATCTCAACTGATTGCTTTTGATGCAGCTAAGAGAAATATGTTTTAAGTTTTTTTTTTATGTGAACCATTTTTAAAGTCTTTGTTGAGTTATTACAATGTTGTTTCTCTTTTATGTTTTGGTTTTTGTGGCCTTGAAGCATGTGGGATCTTAGTTCCCTGACCAGGAATCAAACCTGCACCTCCCCTGGAAGGTGATGTTTTACCCATGGATCACCAGAAAAGTCCCTGAGAAAATGTAGTTGCACTAGGGGCTCATATGACACTTGGATGAGACAGAACTGCTCTAGAATTAACAGGTCTTCTCTGAAGGGGCAGGCTTCCCTGGGGGCTCAGACAGTAAAAAATTTGCCTGCAATGCAGGAGACCTGAGTTTGATCCCTGGATCAGAAAGATCCCCTGGAGAAGAACTACTTCTGAAGAACCACTCCAGAATTCTTGCCTGGAGAATTCCATGGACAGAATTACAGTCCATGGGATCACACAGAGTTGGACACAGCTGAGCTAATGCTTTCCCTTTCACTTCCTTTGGAAGGATACTGGCCTCCGCAACCTTCAGTCCTGGGAGTGTTCTGTTGGCAAGTACAGAGAATAATTTGGTTTTGACTTGGGAGCAGTTAATTTAAATGGGCCCTGCATTCCCCCAGCCTGCCTCCTCACTGTTATGATTGTCCATAACAATCTTTTGCTTTACTCATTTGCTTTAACCTGGGAAACCTGAATACATTAGTCTGTGGTCTCTAGAACATCAGCCCAGAAAAAGAAAGGGTGCCTCTACTACTCAGAGCAAACCAAGAACTCCAATTCCATTTGCAGGCTTTTGTAGCAGCTTATAGCCCTCAGCCCCTCAGAGGGTCCTTGAGTTCTGCTGTGCTCAGACACCAGGCCTGCGTCGGCCATCGCGGCTCCGGATCTGCCTCTCAGCCTGGCCGTGCCCTTCTGCTCACCCCCTGCCCTCCAGTGACTTCTCTCTTAGATTGCAGCTCTCTTAGAAATCTGTGGGAAATTCCTCCTCTGTGAGGCTCCACCAGGAATGTCCCCATCTCACTCAGGCAGAGCCTCACCTGAAGGTTTGGGAGGGACAAAGTACTTGGTTTGCCTCTGCCAGATCTCTGGGATCCTGGGGAGAGGTGGAGTCACCCAGTGACTCTTAGTCCTTTNCCTCCAGTGACTTCTCTCTTAGATTGCAGCTCTCTTAGAAATCTGTGGGAAATTCCTCCTCTGTGAGGCTCCACCAGGAATATCCCCATCTCACTCAGGCAGAGCCTCACCTGAAGGTTTGGGAGGGACAAAGTACTTGGTTTGCCTCTGCCGGATCTCTGGGATCCTGGGGAGAGGTGGAGTCACCCAGTGACTCTTAGTCCTTGCTGGGTCAGCCTCCAAACTGGGCCCCTACAAGTTAGACATTGTCACTCTACCTGCCACAGCCTCCTCCTGTGAGGAGACCCTCTCCCTCCATCTGTCTGTCTGTTACCTATCCATTTACCTACTCATCCATTCAATCCTCCTTTCATCTACTTACCTACCTATCTGTCTGTCTATCTACCATCTGTCCACCTATCTACCAACCTACCTACCCATCCATCAATCCATCCATCCATCTACCTACCTACCCATCCACCCATCTATTGATCAATCTAGCTACCTACCCACCCATCTACCTACCTATCCCGTGATCATTTTGCCCAACACCAGCAAGCCTACACCTGAGACACCAAACTCCTTTGCATCTTGGACCCAAGATTTTCCCTAAGCAGACTAGATATGTAAAGAAGTAGGATGCTATATTTGTTAACTTTATGCTGATAAAATAAAGATAGTGACTTGCATTTATATCCTGCTTAGAATATAGAAAAAGTTGGCTTAAAGCTCAACATTCAGAAAACGAAGATCATGGCATCCGGTCCCATCACTTCATGGGAAATAGATGGGGAAACAGTGGAAACAGTGGCAGACTTTATTTTGGGGGGCTCCAAAATCACTGCAGATAGTGACTGCAGCCATGAAATTAAGAGACACTTACTCCTTGGAAGAAAAGTTATGACCAACCTAGATAGCACATTCAAAAGCAGAGACATTACTTTGCCGACTAAGGTCCGTCTAGTTAAGGCTATGGTTTTTCCTGTGGTCATGTATGGATGTGAGAGTTGGACTGTGAAGAAGGCTGAGCGCCGAAGAATTGATGCTTTTGAACTGTGGTTTTGGAGAAGACTCTTGAGAGTCCCTTGGATTGCAAGGAGATCTAACCAGTCCATTCTGAAGGAGATCAACCCTGGGATTTCTTTGGAAGGAATGATGCTAAAGCTGAAACTTCAGTACTTTGGCCACCTCATGTGAAGAGTTGACTCATTGGAAAAGACTCTGATGCTGGGAGGGACTGGGGGCAGGAGGAGAAGGGGTCGACCGAGGATGAGATGGCTGGATGGCATCATGGACTCGATGGACGTGAGTCTGAGTGAACTCCGAGAGATGGTGATGAACAGGGAGGCCTGGCATGCTGCGATTCATGGGGTCGCAAAGAGTCGGACATGACTGAGCAACTGAACTGAACTGAACTAGAATATAAAAAGCACTTGCTTGTCCATTATCTATGATGCTTATCCTAATTTCAAAGAAGTACAAATTGAAGCTTAAAGGATTGAATTAATACTCTTTAAAGACACAGAGCTAGAATATGAACTTGGCACCTAATCAGATACACTAATCATCCTACCCATGTTCACAAACTTGTTCAAAGTGTCCAGAAATCATCCTCAAGGCTTCTGAATTCAGCAGGTCTGGGATGGGTCCCAGGAATCAGTCTTAAATTTGTTTTTTATTATGGAAAGTTTCACCCTTGTGTAAAAGTCAAGCATGGATTATAAACAAACCCCCTCAATATCCATCACTGAGCTCTGATAAGTATTAACTTGTGGCCAATCTTGTTTCATCAATATCTCTACCCAGTTCTTCCTCTCCTATGTTGTTTTGAAGTAAAACTAGGACATTATCATTTCATCCTTAATTATTTCAGTATGTATCTCTCAAAGATAAAGACATAAGTGAAAGAAAAAAATAACACATATAAAGCATTGAAAACATAATACTGTTATCATATCTACATTATTTTTAAAAACAGGGATCTACATTTTTTTTTCAAAGCATCATCAGTAAATTCTGATCACGTAGGCAGTGAGCCCCACTGTGGGGACAGCTGCCCTGTTAATAACATTTTCAAACTATCCTGATTTTTATCCAGCTTTCCACTTTAAAAGACAAATCCGAAGTACTTGATTAAACAAATCTGTATCTCTGCAAGTCCCAGTAATTCAGATTGGCATCTTTCCCCTTTTTCCCCCCTAAAACCTAAAAAGATTTTGAACTTTGAGGAAAAGAAAACTGTGAATTATTTTTCCTTGGTGGTTAGGAACAATGTTACAGTGTGAATTTAGATCCAGGCTTTCTACTTGTTGAAAAGGAAAAAAGAAAACAGTGAAATTGAAGCTCTTATGTTTTGAAGTATCTAGGTTTTTATATTCATGTATATGAAAGAGTCTGTTTATTTGCATCTGTGATCAATGAGACGCACGTTCCAGGAGAAGAGAAGCCTGGTTCTGTTCACTTCTGGATCTCAGTAGTGCAGCGCACAGTAGGTGCTCAACTCACTTTCTGTTGCGTGGAGTAAAAATCTGAACAGTCATTTAATCCCCACCAATCTTAAGTATCTGAATGCTATGACTAGAACTTTTCTAATGAGCTTGTCCAGAGAAGGCAGAAAGGAAGGAACTCTTATTGAAGTGCTTCATTCTGTAACTTTTTAACATCAAGGGAGCAGGCAATGTCAACCCTGCTGCAGTGAAATATTAGAAACCCAGCTGGAGCCGTGGGAAATCATTGTTGTTGGGGAGGCAGAGATGGTCCCCCATTGATACTCTGAGTCTCTGGATCTCTGAGATAGGTGGCGTTTCCTTCAGGAAGTGATTCAGCTATTCTACTGTAATCTCCCTCAAAGAATGCTATTGACCAGACACTCAGCTGGACGTATCAGGACTTCGTCAGTTCAGTTCAGTCGCTCGGTCGTGTCCAACTCTTTGCGACCCCAGGGACTGCAGCACGCTAGGCCTCCCTGTCCATCACCAACTCCCAGAGTTTACTTAAACTCAAGTCCATTGAGTCAGTGATGCCATCCAACCATCTCCTCCTCTCTCGTCCCCTTCTCCTGCCTTCAGTCTTTTCCAGCATTAGGGTCTTTTCAAATGAGTCAGTTCTTCATATCAGGTGGCCAAAGTATTGGAGTTTCAGCATCAGTCCTTCCAGTGAATATTCAGGACTGATTTCCTTTAGGATGGACTAGTTGGATCTCCTTGCAGTCCAAGGGACTCTCGAGAGTCTTCTCCAATACCACAGTTCAAAAGCATCAATTCTTCAATGCTCAGCTTTCTTTATAGTCCAACCCTCACATCCATACAAGGCTACTGGAAAAACCATAACTTTGACTAGATGGAACTTTGTTGGCAAAGTAATGTCTCTGCTTTTTAATATACTCACTAGATTGATCATAACTTTTCTTCCAAGGGCAAGTGTCTTTTAATTTCATGGCGGCAGTCACCATCTGCAGTGATTTTGGAGCCCCTCCCCCAAATAAAGTCTGTCACTGTTTCCACTGTTTCTCCATCTTAGCTGGGACCTATGTTTGGAGCTCATTTGGTTTTGACAGTGACCCAACTACAAACATATAATCTTACTTATTAAAATAAATTGCCTGCACAAGAGATTTCCCTTTTAAGATGAATCCCTCCTGAAGCCCACATTGTAAAAATCCCCAGGGAATAATTTTTCCTGCATATTTGTCCCTCCTGCTGTATAAAATGAGGTAAGCAAAGCAGAACCTCTCTGGTTCCTAGAGCACAGTGATGCATCACATTTACCGTATTTTAGAAGCTAGGGGTAGGGGAGCAAGGTTCAGCTTTGTACAGGATGGTAACATTGAGAGTCCAAGAAATTTTAGATTCATGGATTATCTGTCAGAAATGAAATGGGTTTGGGTTGATACCTACTACACCAATGGACTGTTTCTTTCTGCTAGGCATTGTGAGTGACTAGGAAAGTAATTTTAGTACAGTCTTGGGCCAAAGAGAATCCTGATCCCCAGTCCAATGAAGGTTCTAAATATAAATGCTTTTAGATCATACCCTCTTCTAGTTTGGCTAATCAAGAGTTGATGGATATATATATATATATATATATTTTTTTTTTTTTTTTAACGTTACTAAAAAGGCCCTTGCTTAGTCTCAGTGCAAAGAGTTTGGGGATATAGACAAAGAAGGTGCCAGATTGGGTTGCTGCTCTTTTTTTTTTTTTCTCTCATTTAGCTTCCCCCCATGGCCTCTTGACCCTTGATACTGGATATGTCATCTTTCAGGGGTGATTTTTTTTAATCTTCTGAGAACTTCCTGATTTAGGAAAACCAGCCTTGAAGCCTTCATATGAAGCGCTTTGGTTTGAATCCCTTGGGTTCCCTTTACCAATATCAGCTCCCATCTCCTGCTTCTTTGGACTTCGCTGCTAAACCTCATGGCTGGGAACTTCTTCAGCAATCTGTCCTTGAGCTGCTGGAGTCCCTTCATCCAGACTTACGGAGAGCAACCGAACCAGGGAATTCACATTTCTCCTGGGTGGTCGAACAAGGACTGTCTAATGCTGTGCTACAAAGACCCAGCACCCTTGGCTAGAGACTGGAGCTCCCAGGGGCATTGGGACAAGGCCAGCACTTTACCTGACTGTCCTTTATTTCCTTCTCCATCCAATTTTCTCCATCCCTTATTTGTCTCTCCCAGGAGTACTTTGTAAATCCATCACTTGAGCAAGCATCTGCTTCTGAAAGAGCCCCCCTAAGGAGGGTCGGACANTCATCAAGGTTTCATAGAACAATAATTACTTTTTTTTTAAACATACAGTACATTCTGATAGAATCTGTCCTGTACTATTTTTTTTTTAAGCCTTGGCCATGACAACTTCATTTCATAGCCTGCTAATGAATTGTAAGGCAGAGTTTTAAAAGAAAATGAACTAGTGGAAGAAGCAAAGAGGCCTTTGGGTCTTAAGGATCAGCGAAGACATGGATGTAGTACCCTGCCTCAAGAAATAGAGCCAAACCAAGTAGAGCCCCATATACTTTTTTTTTTTTTTTTCTGTAGCCTTTGCCAAGTCAGGGACCAAGTCTAATGCACTAAAACTGTCATTGAAGGGGTTACAGAATTTCACGGTGGGCTCTTAATTTTGCCCAGACTCTGACACCATTATCTTAATATTCCCAGATCATCTAACAACATTTTAGCTCCTAGATCTGGTATCGGAGAGCGCTGGTTATTTGTTGCTTGCCCCTCTAGATCTGTAGTCCACCCTTCCCTGCTGCCCTGTACCAGGAAGATTGCATNCTCTGACACCATTATCTTGATATTCCCAGATCAACTAACAACATTTTAGCTCCTAGATCTGGTATCGGAGAGCGCTGGTTATTTGTTGCTTGCCCCTCTAGATCTGTAGTCCACCCTTCCCTGCTGCTCTGTACCAGGAAGATTGCATTGAACTGACAGTGGCTTCTCTGGCTTCTGTTGGGTTTCCCTACTGGTAGCCACAGCAGGGAAAAGGAAAGTAAGAGAAGGATGTCAGAAACTTTATTTCCCTAGCTCTTTGCTTATTTAACTTATATGTAGAGTACATCATGAGAAACGCTGGGCTGGATGAAGCACAAGCTGGAATCAAGATTGCTGGGAGAAATATCAATGACTTCAGATAAGCAGATGACACCACCCTTATGGCAGAAAGTGAAAAAAAAAAAAAAAAAACTAAAGAGCCTCTTTGCTGGGATCCAGCCCTGGTGGATCCAGGGTAATTCGAAGAGGAGATGGAATAGGCGTCCTAGGAAAAAATTTATTTAATTACAGATATATAGAGAGATTAGAAACGGATAGTGTAGTAGGAAATATTAGTGGAGAAAAAGATTCTCAATAACTTGGTTTATGTGGGATACCAATAAAACTCCAAGACAAGGAATTTGCACCATCTACGTTGGGCCACCGGTGCCTGTTTGAATATTGGAGGGTGCCCCGCCTTGGGCTCCCTCTCTCATGGATCTTAGAAGCCAGGGCAAGTAAGTAGATGTGGCGAACACCCACTGTCCAAATGGAAATTCAGCTGGAAAAACAGGGAGCAAAACAAAAATGACATGGGGGAATCAGTCTTTCCAGAAACTGATCCCATTTCTTATTTTTCAGGTTTGCTTATATACTTTTTGTTATACATAGGGATGAATACAGAGTCACATGGGGGTCAGCAGACCTGACCCTTGTAAAAATCAGGTGCTTCGTATAAATGTATACAAAGGTCTTATGGGTTTTACATCATCTTCTGGCCATGAGGCCTGCTGACATTTTATGGCCATTTCTGATAACGGTCAGTCAACCAGAAAACTTATTTTTCTAGNTAAAAATAAGGTGCATCATATAAATGTATACAAAGGTCTTATGGGTTTTACATCATCTTCTGGCCAATGAGGCCTGCTGACATTTTATGGCCCTTTCTGATAACGGTCAGTCAACCAGAAAACTTATTTTTCTAGGGGTGATTTTTTCTTAAACCAAGTGCCACCCTCCAAATAAAGTTGCATTCCTATAGGGTGAGGGTGTAGTGGGTTACAATCAAGAAAGGAATTTACTTAGCCTAAGGTTTAACATGATTAATCTTAAAGGTTAATACTTATTTCTCCTATATGCTAGTTACATTCATTATAAGGACAGGGAATATGGAGATTTAGCAGCAAATATTGGCTCAACAAATGAAAAACCATTCACCAATATAATTTCTAATCAACGCACTAATACTATACTAATAATTTTGCAACTTCTCAAAAGAGTCTGTATTTAGAAATTTTTAAAGCATCTCGTGCCTCTCACAGTTGGGAGGCTGTAAACAATCACATGTGGGCGGATGAACCTGGTCAGGCAGGCTAGAGAACCTTCAGAGGAGTTTGTAAGTTGAAACACTCTTGTCACGCCCAGGAATTTTTATTAACTGGAGCTGCAAGTTAACTCCTTCTCCGAGAGAAATGGTGATGGGGGAAAGCCCCCCTTAAAGTCAGAGGTGTAGGTAGGAGCATAAAACAGTAAAGTAGGCCCTCTGGTTTTGGGGATAGATGCTCGGGAGTAGGGGGTCTCCTGAGGCTAGATCTCACCTTTGCATAATGCCGAGCCTCCTTCCTCATGACCTTTGCCATGAGCAGAGTTCCTCACGCTGGCTCCCGGCACCTCTTGATGAAAGTGAAAGAGGAGAGTGGAAAAGTTGGCTTAAATTCAACATTCAGAAAACTAAGATCATGGCATCTGGTCCCATCACTTCATGGCAAATAGATGGGGAAACAGTGGAAACAGTGGCTGGCTTTATTTTGGGGGCTCCAAAATCACTGCAGATGGTGATTGCAGCCATGAAATTAAAAGATTCTTACTCTTTGGAAGGAAAGTTATCACCAACCTAAACAGCATACTGAAAAGCAGAGACGTTACTTTGTCAACAAAGGTCCATCTAGTCAAGGCTATGGTTTTTCTGGTAGTCATGTACGGATGTGAGAGTTAGACTATAAAGAAAGCTGAGCACTGAAGAATTGATGCTTTTGAACTGTGGCATTGGAGAAGAATCTTAAGAGTCCCTTGGACTGCAAGGAGATCCAACCAGTCCACCCTAAAGGAGATCAGTTCTGGGTGTTCATTGGAAGGACTGATGTTGAAGCTGAAACTCCAATACTTTGGCCACCTGATGCGAAGAGCTGACTTCATTTGAAAAGACCCTGATTCTGGGAAAGATTGATGGCAGGAGGAGGAAGGGATGACAGAGGATGAGATGGTTAGATGGCATCACTAATTCAATGGACAGTTTGGGCAAACTCTGGGAATTGGTGAATGACAGGGAGGCCTGGTGTGCTGCGGTTCATGGGGTTGCAATGAGTCGGACATGACTGAGCAACTGAACTGAACTGCTTCTTAGGCGATAGGTTGAAATTTGACATATTCATTACCCCTAGTCCCCAGCTCAGTTGTAGAGTTACAGCCATTGCTGCAATCCTTTCTCTAGGTTTGACCACCTGCCACCTTACTTCTGTTCTTGAGGTTTATGGGTGCAATTCATTATAATTTATAAGAAATAATGTAGCACCCTTGTAAATTGTACCTTCTCTACACTCTCCTCTGCCATCCATCAATGCCATCAATTTCATGTTGGGTCTGGTGGTGGGCAACTTAGACATTCCTTTAAGGAAGGATGTCCTTCCTGGCTGTGTGGAGTGAGGTGGGTGGGCAGCCTCCAGCTGTCAGCTCCTGCCTCAGCGAACCCTGTCCAATCCTGCAGGAGATCTAGAGTGAATATTGACTGCCTTGTCTGCCCAGGTAGTCCTGAATCAGGCTCAATAGCCCGGCCTTGATATGCCTGGTTCCCTTGCTTGCATGACCTGGCCAATTCTGCTCTCTTCCCTTTCTTTTTAGCTCTTGATCTCTGTTTAAAATCTTATACCTTAACTGTATTCTCTGCATTTTCCTCCAGAAAACCCCATCTGTAATGGGAAATGAACTGACACTCAGGGTTAGAGAGGACCTGTTTTAGAAGTAGAGATGTCTATTTTTTGGTCTTTGACATATACAAACTACTGTACCTAAAACAGATGATTAACAAGGACCCGCCATATAGGACAGGGAACTCTACTCAATGTTCTGCAATAACCTAAATGGGAAAAGAATCTGAAAAAGAATAGACACATGTATTAACAGAATCGCTCTGCCATACACCTAAAACTACTACAATATTATGAATCAATTATACTTCAATATAAAATAAAATTTTTTTAAAAGAACATTAATAAAATAAGGTACAGCCTCACTCACCTGCCCTGTCTGTCCTCCTACTGTTAAACACCAAGCAGAGAAAGATGCACTCCAAGTTGGAGACCTCCCTGGGGATGGGTGTATCTTTCAGTAAGTATTCCAATGTTAAGATGTTTACTCTTTTCACACTGTGGCCTGATCTCTGATAGAAACCAAATCTCCCCAGCTTGTTCAAGAGTGAGTTCAAGGAATTAAATCATTATCTGAACCAGGAAGGTCTGCACCACAACAGTTTCTACTTGTGACAAGCAGGAAATGCTCTTTCTCTTGATATATTCCCCAGGCCCCCATTCTGAGGATGAAGGACACCTCCTGGATTCCTCAGACACAGGTTCACCCAAGTAATGTAGCTGCTTTGTCTTGTCTTCTGCAAAGGCTTAGCATAAAGGGGAAGNTCATTTGAAAAGACCCTGATTCTGGGAAAGATTGATGGCAGGAGGAGGAAGGGATGACAGAGGATGAGATGGTTAGATGGCATCACTAATTCAATGGACAGTTTGGGCAAACTCTGGGAATTGGTGAATGACAGGGAGGCCTGGTGTGCTGCGGTTCATGGGGTTGCAATGAGTCGGACATGACTGAGCAACTGAACTGAACTGCTTCTTAGGCGATAGGTTGAAATTTGACATATTCATTACCCCTAGTCCCCAGCTCAGTTGTAGAGTTACAGCCATTGCTGCAATCCTTTCTCTAGGTTTGACCACCTGCCACCTTACTTCTGTTCTTGAGGTTTATGGGTGCAATTCATTATAATTTATAAGAAATAATGTAGCACCCTTGTAAATTGTACCTTCTCTACACTCTCCTCTGCCATCCATCAATGCCATCAATTTCATGTTGGGTCTGGTGGTGGGCAACTTAGACATTCCTTTAAGGAAGGATGTCCTTCCTGGCTGTGTGGAGTGAGGTGGGTGGGCAGCCTCCAGCTGTCAGCTCCTGCCTCAGCGAACCCTGTCCAATCCTGCAGGAGATCTAGAGTGAATATTGACTGCCTTGTCTGCCCAGGTAGTCCTGAATCAGGCTCAATAGCCCGGCCTTGATATGCCTGGTTCCCTTGCTTGCATGACCTGGCCAATTCTGCTCTCTTCCCTTTCTTTTTAGCTCTTGATCTCTGTTTAAAATCTTATACCTTAACTGTATTCTCTGCATTTTCCTCCAGAAAACCCCATCTGTAATGGGCAATGAACTGACACTCAGGGTTAGAGAGGACCTATTTTAGAAGTAGAGATGTCTATTTTTTGGTCTTTGACATATACAAACTACTGTACCTAAAACAGATGATTAACAAGNCCAGAAAACCCCATCTGTAATGGGAAATGAACTGACACTCAGGGTTAGAGAGGACCTGTTTTAGAAGTAGAGATGTCTATTTTTTGGTCTTTGACATATACAAACTACTGTACCTAAAACAGATGATTAACAAGGACCCGCCATATAGGACAGGGAACTCTACTCAATGTTCTGCAATAACCTAAATGGGAAAAGAATTTGAAAAAGAATAGACACATGTATTAACAGAATCGCTCTGCCATACACCTAAAACTACTACAATATTATGAATCAATTATACTTCAATATAAAATAAAATTTTTTTAAAAGAACATTAATAAAATAAGGTACAGCCTCACTCACCTGCCCTGTCTGTCCTCCTACTGTTAAACACCAAGCAGAGAAAGATGCACTCCAAGTTGGAGACCTCCCTGGGGATGGGTGTATCTTTCAGTAAGTATTCCAGTGTTAAGATGTTTACTCTTTTCACACTGTGGCCTGATCTCTGATAGAAACCAAATCTCCCCAGCTTGTTCAAGAGTGAGTTCAAGGAATTAAATCATTATCTGAACCAGGAAGGTCTGCACCACAACAGTTTCTACTTGTGACAAGCAGGAAATGCTCTTTCTCTTGATATATTCCCCAGGCCCCCATTCTGAGGATGAAGGATACCTCCTGGATTCCTCAGACACAGGTGCACCCGAGTAATGTAGCTGCTTTGTCTTGTCTTCTGCAAAGGCTTAGCATAAAGGGGAAGATACAGCTGTGAATGATTTTATCCAATTTCCTTCCCTTAAAATGAAAGTGAAGTTGCTCAGTCATGTCCAACTCTTTGTGACTCCATGGACTGTAGCCCACCAGGCTTCTCCATCCATGGGGTTTTCCAGTCAAGAATACTGGAGTGGGTTGCCATTTCCTTCTCCAGGGGACTCTTCCCCACCCAGGCATCGAACCCAGGTCTCCTGCATTGCAGGCAGATACCTTACCCTGTGAGCCACAAATATAAATATACTTTCCATCTTTTTCATGACACTACACTACATTCCACAGGGTTGGTGAATTTCCCTTTTGTGAGAAGGAAAGGATGGGAGAAGGGAAGGCTCTGTGTCTCCAACCCCTCTCCCAAACCCTCCCCAATTCGGCAAGTATCTCACCTTCATTTCCTATACATAGCTATGGCTAACCCAGTCCATCATCTTACAGATAAGAAACCAAATGTCTGGATAAGATAGGGAATTTGTTCAAGGTCTCTCAACAATTTATATCAGAGCAGGAATAAGCAGGTCTCTTTGCTCTCTCTGTTCCTTACAGCCCAGTCTGATATTTCCTTATAGATTTACTCATCCAAAAATTGGCAGCATATTCAGACATAAGTGAGTAGAAGGTGAAGAGGAATGCCATGTGTTAATGGTAGAAGGAGTGAGGGGTTGTGTTTTTATGATACATATGGGATCTTCTGAGCCTATTTAAAATCATATGCTAGAATCAGCACTTTATCTGTAAGGAAATGGTTTATTCTCCTTTGGACTTCTAGCATCAATTTCAGGCCTGGCATNTCATCCAAAAATTGGCAACATATTCAGACATAAGTGAGTAGAAGGTGAAGAGGAATGCCATGTGTTAATGGTAGAAGGAGTGAGGGGTTGTGTTTTGATGATACATATGGGATCTTCTGAGCCTATTTAAAATCGTATGCTAGAATCAGCACTTTATCTGTAAGGAAATGGTTTATTCTCCTTTGGACTTCTAGCATCAATTTCAGGCCTGGCATAGGAAAGTTTCTCAGTAAATGCTTGTCCGTGGATGGATAAGTGAATAAATAAATGAATTTGTAAAAATCCCTGATACCAGCCAATCCCAAGCTAGAGCCATTACATCCATTGTCCTACTTTAAATGTAGTTCTTCTCTTGGCTGATGCTTGATATTTCAGGGGGCAGCAGGAAAAAAAAAAGTCAAATTATGCTACTAGCAGTTCCCTGAGTCTGATGAGAAGGGGTTGGGTGGGGATGAAAATTAGGTATAGGCTACCATTAAAGCAAGTGATCATGCGATGTGATGTATTTCTTTCTGAGACTGTAGCTTAAATCCCAATTACCTCCTGGTGACAAATGAACTCACTGAGTAATTCATTTTGACTGTTGGAGCTTCCACCTTCTGTGTTACCATAGCATGGGGAAGGTGTATGACAAATTTCCAAATTTAATTTTAGTGCTTGGGAGCTCAAGTGGCACAATTACCAGATCAAGAGCGATGGAAGCATATTAACAAGCAGAGTTCATGTGAAGCTGAGATTTTACTGAGAATGCTCAAACTTGGCCCTTGCAAGCAATGTAGAGCACCTACTGGTCCCAGACTTTGGGATATTTTCTTCTCTAACTTTATCCTGATGGTTGAAATTCAAAAGGCTTCTGAGTTCTGTTGATGGTATCTCTAACATACCTCTTGGATTCTTCCCTTTCTGTTCCTCGTCATCTCTCACATTGACGTTAAAGGCAGTGTACATTATGATTAAATACTCAGCTCCTCTGGTCTATTGATAGGAGCTCAGATTATGCCTCTGATTGTCCTCCCTAAATAACCTTGGTCAAGTTACTTAGATGCTGGCATAGGCTTGTCCTGAGTCTTAAACATGTTTATATAAATAAAATACATGTCAGATAGTAAATCCATAATTGATGGTAGTTTTACATTAGTATTCAGTCAGTTCAGTTCAGTCACTGAGTCGTGTCTGACTCTTTGCAACCCCCTGGTCGCAAATTGCAGCACCCCAGGCTTCCCTGTCCATCACCAATTCCTGGAGCTTGCTCAAACTCATGTCCATCAAGTCGGTAATGCCATCCAACCATCTCATCCTCTGTCATCTGCTTCTCCTCCTGCCTTCACTCTTTTCCAGCATCAGGGTCTTTTAAAATGAGTCAGGTCTTTGAATCAGGTGGCCAAAGTATTGGAGTTTCTGCTTGATCATCAGTCCTTCCAATGAATATTCAGGACTGATTTCCTTTAGGACTGACTGGTTTGATCTCCTTGCTGTCCAGGGGACTTTCAAGAGTCTTCTCCAATGCCACAGTTCAAAAGCATCAATTCATCAATATTAGTATTAGCATCCCCATCTAGCTCCTATCTACTGTTCAATCACTCTCCTGTCCAGGGACCAGCAAACTATATCTGTAAAAGATTAGATACCAAGTATTTTAGGCTTTTCATGCTTCAGGTCTCTTTTGTAACTACTTGATTCTACCATTGTAGAAAAAGTAGTCACAGACAATAAGTAAACAAATATGGCTGTGTTTCAATAAAACTTTATGAAATCTGAAATTTTAATTTTATATAATTTTCGCATATCAGGGACCACTATTGTTTTGTTTTTTGTGTTTTTTTTTTTCCCAACCACCTAAAAATGTTAAAACTGGATGGATGAAGTCAGTAGAGGGAGTCAAAAAATACAAACTTCCAGTCATAAAATAAACAAGGCATGGGGATGCAATGTACAGTGTGGCAACTGTAGTTAGTGATACTGGACTACATATGTGAAGATTGCTAAGAGAGTAAATCTTAAAAGTTCTCATTATATTAAAATAACGATATTGTGTAGCTATGTATTGTGACATGTCAACCAGGTTTATTGTACTGACCATTTCTCAATATATCCAAATAATGGAGTCATTCTGTTGTACACATGACATAAGATAGATAACATGCCTCAATTTTAAAATATTAATTTAAAAATAATAAAAATGTGAAAATCATCTTTAGCTTTCAGACTAAGCAGCCAGCCAGCTGGGTTTTGTCTGTGGGCTGAAGTTTGCTAACCCTGGTCCTGATCTAGTGTCTACTCAAGAGGCAGCTTAATCTTCCTGAAAGATATCAAAAAGCCTACTTTTCTTCTTCCCAAAACTTCAATGGCTCTATATTGCCTAAAATCAAAATTGTTCAATTTGACCTTGAAGGCCCTCTGAAGGCATGGGCCATGGCCCTGGTAACTTCCATGTCACAGCACAAACCTCTTAATTTATCATTCCCAAACTGGGTCTTCCCAGGTTTTTAACTCACATTCCTAAAGAGTTATTCTCCTTTTAGAAGTTTGTGAACTTAATTCACATCTGATGAAAAGGACTGAGGAGACCCAGAAGGCTCTGGGAAGATGGCATTAGGACAGCAGCCCGTCTGCTGTAGAACAGAGGAGCTGCAGGGTCTGCGGACACTGGGAAAGCGCCTCGCTCTCTGTTCTGAAAACTGCTCTCCCTAACTTGCTTCACTGGCCCAAGGACTTTCCATTCATTCAGTCTCATCTTATCCTTACAAAGACCCAATGAGGAAAATATTTCTTCAGTTTGCAATCAAGGAAGCTCCTTAACAGAGAGGTTACATAACTGACCCAAGGTCACACAGCTGGGACATGGTAGATCCAGAACTTGAGCTCAGGCCTGAAGGATGGGAAAGCTCATCCTCTTAACCATGATATTACATTTACTATTTTCCTACCTAACAGCTGGTGACCTTCTGAGAAGAGCTTCTTCCACTGACAAAAATAAACGTTCCATTATGTGCACGAATGTGTATAGGCATATGTAATTCCTTCCCCCGAAGTTAAATTTCCCCTTTCTGTCAAACCCAATGATAACAGGAGGAACATAAAATACCTTATTTAGCATTGCAAAACCATCCTGTTCCCTAATCCACACAGACAATCTTGAAAGTGAGCCCAGGCATGGAAGAAATGCTGCTTTGAATGTATCCTAATCCACAGTGAAGGAGCGATCACATTAAAACATTTCCCATCTCCCTGCATTATCGTCATCAGAGGACACGTTTTAGGCAGAAAGGGGAAAGCTGCTAACATGAATTAGTTACCTCATTTTACAGCAGACAGAGGTGAGACCACATAAATGTAATGTGCCATGACACAAAATGGCCAGCTTCCTTTAACAAGACTAATTCGAGCTGAATCGGCACGTTGGAGGGGGGAAGTGTGAAGTGTTTGCATCGCTCTCTCCTCTGTACCTTGAGACTTCTGAGAAGACTTCTTGGGCAGAGCAAGCCTAGAAAAAAAAAATGCCCAAGGCTATCTGTCTTTGGCTCCTTGATCCATGTCTAAGCAAGCAGCCAGATGTGGTTAAAAGATCCACACAGATGAGAAATCATGCACCCTGTTGGCACTAGCGGTAAAGAACCCGCCTGACAATACAGGGGCCGTAAGAGACCCAGCTGGATCTCTAGGTCAGAAAGATCCCTTGAAGGAGGGCATGGTGACCCACTCCAGTATTCTAGCCTGGAGAATTACATGGACAGAGGAGCCAGGTGGGCAGTGGTCCATAGGCTTGCTAAGAATCGGACACGACTGAAACGACTTAGCACAGCACACATCCTTCACTCAGCTTTGCCCTTAATCTGCTGGGTGATTTTGCCCAAGTTCTTTCAGTTCTCTGCTTTGGTTTCCTTGGCATTGATCTGAATATCACCATCATTATATCCTTGGCCTTCCACACACAGCAGAAGGCCCTACGGCACAGTTGATAAGAGCTTGAAGGCAAGCCATATGGGTTTGAATACTGGGTTTATTATTATTCATTGTGGAATGTCTTGAGGCCAGCTATTTACCCTCCCCACGTCTTGATTTCCTCATCTGAAAAATGGGAATAATAATAATAGTAATTGTGGAGACATCCCTGGCACTCCAGTGGCTAAGACTCTGTACTCCCATTGTAGGAAGCTCTGGATTGATCCCTGGTCAGGGAGCTAGATCCCACATCCCAGTGCTAAGGGTTCACATGCTGAAACTAAAGATATCACAGAAGATCGAAGATCCCATGAGCCTCAACTAAGACCTGGCACAGCCAAATAAATAAAGAATATTAAAATACTACTACTGCTACTAATAATAATTGTTTCATATGGTATTGCTAGAATTGAATAGCTTAATCTACCTTAAGCCCTCACCAGAATTTTTGGTGCATGCTAAGCACATTAAAATGATGGCCATAATTATCATAGTCTTCTCCAAGCCTCTAATTAGGGAATAATAATTATCATGTTTATGACTCTTTATAGTTTTCTATATGAACCAGTCACATTTAATCTTCATGAAATGTTATCCTGTGCTACGTTATAGGGATCTTTAGTCCCCATACAGATAAGGAAGCTAAGAGTCAGAGGAGTTCAGAAGCTTTTCCCAGGCCACACAGATTGTTATTGTATGTTATTGACTTGATCAAAGCACTCTTTCCCATGTTCTTTTTCTATAGTTTGTAAACTGTAGTGTTTTGATATATGTAAAGAATGATTACTATCACAGAACTAAGAATCGGGTATCTCTAGATTTCATCATTTGCTGGTGTCTGTAGGCTGCTTTTACATAAAGTTAAAAATGTTTTAAGGCTTCCAACTAAATATAGGAAAAGATAGGTTTCCTAAGTGGCTAAGACATACATTTGTTTGCACTGAGATTAGATGAAATGTGTTAGAATGTGAAGAGAAGAGGGAAGATATTATGAAGTTCCTGATTTGCTAAGGAGGATTATACATTAAGACAAGAGGCTTGCAGAGCAGACTGTTGTCTTCAGTGAGAAGTTCCCACATGTCTTCATTCTCCCCCTTTAACCTACTTAGGGCTGATTCTTGTGGACCCAGTTCTGAGTATCTGATAGGAAAAGCGAAGGAGTAAATACCATTGGGAAGAGGATTTAACTCAGGAGAATTAAAGAAGAGCCTATCCCTGGAGGGCTGTTTGAAAGGAAGGGCAAGAGAAACTAGGTGGGGCAGATGGGTTCTGCCATTCTCTCCAAACCAAAGCTGGAACTGCTGTGGACATCTCTGGGTAATATTGAAGGCCAAAGCACTTTATTCCAGTTCATTCTTAGGACTCTAGAAAGAGAAAACCTCTGGGGCTGCCCCACATGACTCTGCAGTGGAGTCTAATGTGTTCAGGAAGAGAGATGCCGAAGGAGGAGCCAGAATGCTGACACCTGAGCCTGGCAGATAATGAGCCCCGTACAGGTTGGGAGGAGAAGGAATGATTGGTGGACTGGACGCAGGGAATGACAGAGACTCGGGAGTCTGCAGCCAGTGGAAACCGAGGACAGAGCAACCAGGTTTTACCAAGCTAAGGGAGAGACCAGACTATAACTCACACAACTCACAGGGATAGGAGGGCCAGCAGAGCCGAGAGGTCAAGAGTCATGGGCCCAGAGACCAAAACAGGCAAGGGATGCTCCACCTAACAATTCTGGCTCCCCTTGCCTTCTCAAAAGATTATCAGACAGGCCTACCCAACACCTCTGGACCTGACATTGAGGGAGGACCAAGAAGGGAGAACCGTGACCCCAGTAGAACATTATTACTAGTTTTTTAACCAGAGACACTGGGTACCACCTTACGAAGAGCTTAAATTATTGAGTATGGATGAATTTAAATAGAATTGGGCACTTACTTTCACTTAGATTGTATTTTCCCTCCCAACCATCATAGAAGAGTTTGAGGGGAAATGCAGATTAGGTTTAGAAAATAATAAAGTACTTTCTGTCTGTACACATGAGTTCTGGAGTAAGTTAAATTGGCCACAAGCATATATATGTGTCATGATATCTAATTTTATATAGCTCTTTATAGTTTTAAAGCACCTTATGTATCAATGACTTTGGATTCTGTGACTTTGATAGGGCATGAGTTATTTTCCCATTATACTGACTCAGAAACTGAGGATTAGAGAAGGCAAATTATCTTCCCAGAATTACAGCTGTAAATCATAAGGAAGGATTCAATTTTATTTTCTTAATCTGAACCCAGCATTTCCCTCCCTATATCATTTGCTGAAATACATATATGTATTTTATATATATAGCCAAGCATTATGTTTCATGAGTGGTTACATTTTAAAGAATAAAATAAAAATTCATTCAGGCTATGTGTAAGGGGAAAACCCATTGAGAATGTTTGTTTAGGACTCTGCAATACCAGAGTTTTTAAAATGAGGAAAATGTAGGAGTAATTTATAATAAATATACTTTGGTATTTCATAGCCTTCTATGACCTGTTCTCTACCTGTATTTCTATTTCTATCCTCCTTTGCCTAGAAACCCTCTCCTTGAAGATGCTCCCCTATATCTAGGGAAATTTCTTAATCCAGCATTTCCCAAACCCTGTTGTGTAGAATATTAGCTCCCTGGGATATAAATAGGTATAACAGGGAAAATGATTTCTAATAGTAAGATAAGTTTGGAACACACTGGTCTAACAAATTAAATGGATGTCTTTATCCACAATTTTCCTCTGAACATTTGATGTGATAAATAAGGTTTATGACTCCTAGAGGGAGAAAAAAGGTGCTGCTTTTCCTACCTTATTTGACCATGGAACCATTTTTATCAGTAGTCTCCTGTATCATCTGTGTTCTTTAAAGCACATGTTAGCACTGCCACCTTAATCAATAATTCTGATGGATGGGAGAGGGTAAGGCTATGATATGGGTCATTCCATTGACCATTAGGGTTGATTCAGCTGACTGGACGGATGGATGGTTACAACCTGGTGCTACATGCTCCAGCAAACAGCATAGTCTTCCTGTGAGGACCATTATTAGGTCAAGTGCCTGTGGTCCACTAAGATCCCGATTTCTGCCTGAGCACTACTTGCCATAATTCAGATATCTACAGCCATGAGTCATGCTGGGAGAAAACCAGGTCTAGGTGAGAACTGTGCTGTAGAAATTAATTTTATTCATCAAATCAGTTAGGACTTTTGAGCACCTAGTAGGAGCCAGATACTGTGCTGTGTGCTAGAGATGCAGGGATAAATAAAGCATAGTCACTGTTCTCCAAGGACTTACAATCTGGGAGGAGAGGGAGGATTGGGAAATGACACATGCAGAGACTAAAATAGCAACTCAATATGGTGTTATATACAACATATATGCTCAGATACAGTGGAAGCATATGCAAAGGAATGCCCTGGTCTACCCAAAAGGGTCAGGGAAGGCTTTGAAGAGAAAATAGTGGCAAGGCTGCAGCTTATCGAATGAGAGTGGTTTTGCCTGATGAAAATGTAGACTATCCTTAGAAGAGAGAAGAGCATGCAGTCCAGTAGAGAGGTCTGAAAAAACACAGCACTGTCAGAAAACAAGAAGTGGTACAACATGGATAAAATATAGAAACTGAAGAATACATTGGAGTAGCTGGTGCCAGGGAGACAGAGAGAAGCCAGATCATTATGGGCCTGGTGCCCATGTAAGGAGTTTGGACTTTACCCTGTTGGTAATGAGGATCTGTCTGCTACTTTCCTAGACAGTTTTGATCTCCTTCTTCTTTGTTAATGTTAAGAAAAATAGTTGGATTGTGAGAGTAACAACAAGCAGTCAAAATCCCAGGTTCCTGGGGATGAGAGAAACGAGGATTTAGTCCATCCAAGGGGACCCTTCTTACTTTTGAAATACAGTAACCACTCTCTCAGGTCAGAGATAGGGTTTATGGTTAAGGGAGGATCTAGCACTATGGAGCCAAGTCAGTGAGGGGTATTAGGACCCCAGCCTATCACCAAAATTGAGGCTGGCCCCCAGTCTTCTCAAGGCATCCAAAACTAATGAGGACACCAAGGCAGAGGTTGACNTCTTAACCACTGGATCACCAGGGAAGCCCGAGAGGAAGTTTGATCTCCCTCAGATTTTATGAAAAGAATAGTAGCGATGTTTACGTGTTCTGTTCTTTGCAGAGTTGTAGGCCTGTGTCCTGAGGTTGGTGAAAGGGGATATTTTCAGCACTGTAAATCCAGGACAAAATGGGGGAAAGTTCAAGAAATAAATGCAGCCTTTCACTGAATGCCTCCAGGGCTCCAGGCACTGTGCAAACTATACACAGACCAACTCATTTCATACTCAGTGTTAATCTGCAGGAGATCAGTAAGGGGAAACTAAGGCATGGAGCATTTCAGGAGTTTTTGTGATCATACAGCTAATAAGTGGCTCTATCACTTCAGACACAAGAATTTCCCAAGACTGGGGAGCTTCCAAACATGTCCTGAAACTTGGGAGTAATTGGAGATGGACCTTCAGGAGCGAATCTCCCACACCCCCATAAACTGCCATTTAACACAGATAGAACTTCCTTGTAGCTTGAAGGTGATCAGGACAAACACTTTGTCCTCACCGGAGCAGAGAGGAGAGCATTTTCCTGCGTCTTGCCTTGCCTGGTAAACATGGGGAGGCAGGGGTGGGCTGAAGGTGGGGACTGTCATTCACTGCTGCTCTGAGAACAAAGCATGCCTGACATTGCAGGGAGAGCCCCGGGAAGCATTTCAAAAGCGCCACTGAAACTAGACAACCTTTCAATCCATTTATCAAAGTGTCTGCATTTCCCGTTTCAAGGTAGATGAAACAATAATAAATTTGCGAAGAAAGTTAATCTGTGTCCAAAGCATTTTAGTAAATTAAAAAGGCC